>JABFEB020000038.1:4068138-4110983 GCA_019775895.2 Stomatorhinus ivindoensis | reverse complement strand
GGAACCAGGGCTCGAACCTGCAACCCTACAGTTGCCGAACGATAGTGCTACCTCCTGCACCACCATCTTCCCCACATAAGTAAAATGTCATTGTATTAAAAAAATGCCTAAAGAGAATGCATTTTAATTACAGTTCTAGTGATCAAAGCACACTGTTAAGACACTTAAGTACACTAGGGCTAGTTCAGTTTTGCTAAGTGTTGACTGCACACACCATATAAAATAATGATCTTGTGTCTATTTATATTCACCTAATACGTCCTTATTTAAATGATCTATCCAGTATCTTTAGTACTTATTTACCTTTCCTTTACATCGGTAACCTCCGCCGAGATATGAAACTCAAAATTCAACACGTATAAAGGGAAAAAACAAGATCGTATACCATTCGGGCATAACAATTTCCAAAGGATGATATACAGTTGAATTCAGGCACAACAACGTCCAAAGGTTAATATATACTTCAATTCAGTCCATCATATCCTAACTGCACATGTTGTAAGAAATTCAAAGTCCCCTCTACCCATCCTTCACTATTGCTCCATGGGTCTAGCTTGCCAATGTAGTGCAGAAAAAAAAAACAATTTATTGTGGTTTAATTCATTTCTTCCTTTTCCTTTAGTTTATTCGAAAAAATCTTACACCACATAAGCTATAAAATCAAATTTAGCAAGTTTTCTTTTTACCGTATTCCAAATCCTATGGCAGCCCTCGCTGCAGCCAGCCTCAACCGCTTCTGCAAGAAAAATACCCTGAGCTCCCCACGTTACATCGCGACATCACCTCACAGTCTGTATTCAATCGTCTTTTTTCTTAAAGAGATAAATTATAGTTCTGTTAATATACTGTAAATGTGTTTTTGTTTCTATTTGACCAATTTATAAATTATTGTTGTAATAGTAATATATTTATGTCATGTGGGTTACAAAAGGCCAATAGAGCACAAAGCATTCGTTAATGTAGCATGTATTTTTTGAGATGGCGCTCATACGAGTGATATAATCACGTGATATCATGGTTGATATCGAAACAGTCTGACAAAGGTTTTTTTTTATTGTGATATTACGTTTTTCGTTACTTTCCTACCAGTTAGCCTAAACTTTCTGTCTGTGGATGGGAGGAAACCAGAGTACCTGGAGGAAATACAAGCAGCATGGAGAGAACATTACATTTTTTATTTAGCAGAGACTTTCATTGAAAGCAATACAATTGGGGCCCAGCAATAAAATCCCTCTGGCAATCCACAGAATTTGAACAGGCGACATTCTGTTCACACGCCATCCCCATAAAATCTCCACACACAGAACAAAGATGAGATTCAAAGTCCTAACACTGGAGATGTGAGGCAATCGCTCAGTAAGACAGCACACCACTACTGACATGAATCAGAAGGACTTGACAGCAAAACTATTCAGTGAGATTGCACGTGTGAAAATCAGCTCCATGGGTACTTGCAGAACGTGTTTTGGACACTAATGGGTAGGGTAGGGCAGATTCTCTGAGGCACTGTGAGACTGTAGCCATGGGAGGACATGCCAGTCCCTGCCCTCGTAACATATCTGTTGTGGGAGCCCTTGCGTCTCTGCCCCCACAGACACCATCTCATTATGCACGTTCCTTCTATCATCTGCAGGACCTGAATTCACCTTGGTTTTCTCCTCTTCTTTTATGGCTAATACATAATGAATGCTTGATAAATGATGATTTTTACATATTAACATAAAAGAATAAATAACTGTCTATTTAATGTTTACAGAAAACTTTACGAAAACATACAGAAAATTCATCAACAGAGGACTGATAAATTAATACACCCCGTGAGATCTACTGATTAAAAAAACAATTCTGTCAGTTACCATTACTTGATATACAGTATAAGAGCATGTTCTGGTCATGCAAGCTGTAGCATCTGAACCATAGAAGTGTTTGATTGGAGGATCTGAGACAATAGGAACTCAGGAACACTCATTGAGGCAAAAATGGTTGCAGTTGTGTGGCAAGACTATAGTCACTAGGCGTCAAAGCCAAACAAAGAAGGTAGGGAATGTGGACCCTCCTAATCCAAAAATGTACTTCTTTTAGATCACCAGCCTTGTCAGTGAGTCCATGATGTAAGAAAAGGCCATGCTGGAAGCTTGCTCCCTGTAACTAACACGTAGGAGACAACACCTGGAGTAACAGAAGAGTTATTTGTGAAAACAACATTTGACATGACAAAACATAGGAAAGCAGGTCCTTTTTGCACATTTTACAGTCTTTATCATCCAACAATATTGTGAATGTTTGTTTTAGTCAGAGTCACAGGTTCTTTATCAATGTATTACTAATTTTATCACTTAATGTTTTTGTAGTGTTACCCTTAATTGTACAGTAATCTTCCCATACCCTAATCTGAGTATATTAAGAATCAAACTCAAAGTCTTAAAATTATAGTGCATAAGGATAAGTCTATACATTTTGTAAGGCTTATAAATGTGATTTTAAAAGGCGTACATTGTCAATTTTTCATTATATTTTACCTGGTACCTCTTGATGGGCAGAGGTTGTTATGAATGTCACAGCCATTAGCATTGGCACAGTCTGCCACAATAAGGAGGTGTTCAGTGGGAAAAGATAAAATCTCTAAGGTAATTTTCTTGTTTGTTTCCCATTTATATGTGTTTTTACTGTTATACTGTGATGTTAAGCATATTTTACAGCTAAATGTTTGAATGGATGTATGCATGTAAAGCATTAAACTTGAATGACGTGTGCAAATGAATTAAGCACCTTGAAGTTTGGGGCTTGTTGGTTTACATGCATATTCTGAAATAAATGCATGAGCGCATAACAACAATGAACAAGAGTCATTAGATATTTTAACACACTGCTTGGACCCCATTTCTATTTAAACATATTTTATGAACCTGAGACAGAATTTTGGTGGATAAGTTCCTTTTGTCTGCTACAGTAAATTTAGAAAGAGTAATATTGAAGATTTGATGAATGTTGTGGCTCTAGTAACAATTTCAGAATATTTGAAGCATGATTGTCTTCTGCCTGTAATGTAAGTGGAAGGAAAGGTTTGCGATGAATAAAGTGGTTCAGCCCACAACTAGTCCACTGGCTATTCATCCATCTTCCCCAGTGCAGCCTGTATGATGATCATACTACTCCTGTACATCCCTGTGGGGGCAATTATCTGGAGGCAGGTGGGGGAGCATGTTAGGGCATAACTACTGTTGCTAGGATACAGTCATGTCTCTGTGTCCCTAGATGAAGTCTCAGGTGATGGAAAACTTCGGGTCACCTTGTTCAGTTCTTGCCCTTGCACAGCAGAGGTGACTTGCAGATTGCTGATTTCACCAGCATTTACTGCCATGGCGTACTGTGAATGCTGCATATTGGCAAACAATCTTCATATTATTATTATTATTATTATTAATAATAATAATAAGAAGAAGAAGAATAAACATTGTTTTTTTGGGAGTGGGACTGCATGTTACATACTTTAACTTCATGGGAAATTCATTTGTTTATTGAACTATTGAATTATTTAATGTAACTAGTTATTTTGGTAACACTTTACTTAAGAGGGTACAAGTAATGTACACTAATGTACACTCTTACTTAACGTAGTAATTAACCCCATGCTCATTCATTATTAATCAATCGGAAAGATTCATGCATAAACTTGCTGAGTTTCATGAGCAATGACTAGGAGCATTGCTTCGTTCATCCATCCATCCATCCATTTTCCAAACTGCTTATCGTTCTGGGTCGCAGGGAGTCCGGAGCCTATCCCGGAAGCTACGGGCACCAGACGGGGAACAACCCAGGATGGGGGGCCAGCCCATCGCAGGGCACACGCACACACCATTCACACACACATGCACTTGCTGTGTTCATTTCGTAGAAGATAACTTTAACAAGTACCTCCTTAATGATAACACCTATGCCATTTCCTCTAACTGCCCGCAAAGAACATTTAAATATCCCCAAATATGTGAACCACCTGAAAGACGATAAGGTGAGTAGAAAAAGAGGGAAAAAAAAGAAAAAAGCATCGTGAAACAAAACGCTTTTTTCCACAATGGATGTTGTCTGGTGTGAGAACCATTGACTAGCTCTGGGCCAAAGGTCTGATTACAGAAGCTGGGCGGTGTCAGAAAGTGGTCTGATGTTGAAGATGAAAAGAATTTATCTAAAATGAGTGGATCACCCCACTTGTAAAAATCAAACAGAAATAATCCTTCTAGTGGCTGTTTGAATAGCTAAAATATTAATAAAATACACTTTGTCCCGCTTAGACTTTCTTATTCACATGAGAAAATTTCAATAGAATCTTTCAATAGATTCAGTAAATATTTTTGTTTATTAATCATATAACATATTAATCAGGTGTTAAAGAAAGGATGAACTCGGTGACATTGCACAGATAACCACATAGATCAGGCTCATTTTCCTTCCAATGACTGACAAAATATGAAGAACATGTGGCACTGCTCCGTCCTACCCAGCCCCTGGACTGGAGGCCAGCCTGTCCATAAGCCCATCGGACGGTACGTAGCTGAAACCAAGCCTGCGTCGGGTGCTGGGGCTGATGCCTGGATGGGCAGCTTTGGACCAGCTGTGTCAAGAAGATTTAAGATGTGGAGAACTGGGAAACCAGACCAATGACGACTAAGAAATGTGTCGGAAATATCAAAAAAATAAAAGCAAAAGGACACTATTGACCCAACTCGGATAAAGCAAAGGTATTAAGCGGGAACAAAATGCTGGCCGTCCCAAACCGCAAAGAGGCTAAGACCTGAAGATACCCGACCCCAAGCGAAACTAGCTGCTCAGTCTAAACACCCCAGTACTTCTGCTTCTTGTTATGGACAAGCTTCTGTGGACCTGGCTGAGTCCTGTAATTACCAAGGTAGCAGTGCAGGGATAACGCCTACAAATAAAACACTGTACAGGCTGCTCTCAACTCACATAAAACCTACTCACATAAATCTGGATTTATACCAAAATGGCCTTGGAAGCGCAAATGCTAAAAGCGATATACATTGAAAATATATATAAAATTGAATCTTTTCTTTTATTTTAATTTAAAATTCTTTAGTACATACTACTCATGTATTTTTTGCTCATGTGTGTTTTGATATAAGGTGTCAAGAATGGTATCTGTTTGTAAATCCAACGTAATATTTGTCTGACGTAAGGGATTACTTCCATGAGACAAGAACTGCCTGTGTACACACATACACATTTAAAAGATAATGTGTAAAATATAGAATATAAATATAAAATATTGAAATTGTTTATTCAGAATAAGTTCAGTTAAATAATTTTCAGTACAGTATTACACCTGAGGACTTCATCGGCCATATATTTTCCATTTTGTGAAGGTAAACAGTATTTTATTACTTGGAATTCTGGTATTTTCTGTCATGCTTCCAGATCTTGATAGTTTCAAATGGTTCTAGATCCAAATGGACCATTAATTCCTCTAAAATCTCTTTGTTATGTTTGAAAACTATAGAAGGAACCTACTCAATGAACTGTCTTTGCCTGGACATTGCATGTAAGTATGTGAAAATGTCTCTTTCAGCATGTTGTACTGTGACAAGGTGCGCTGCCAGCGAAGAACAATTTTATTTTTATTTTATTAGAATTTGTAAGAAGGATGGGATACAGTTGCAGTGAATATAACACAATAGGAAATACTAATTCTGAATTGATATATTGGGACCGAACAGGGCAACTGATTGAATGGGAGGATAATTATGTCTGAGTTATGGGGACAGAAGAATAAGGAGCAAATAGGTTGAATCAAAATGAGTAAACCCAGTTTTCCTGACTCTGCTAACTGGCACGAGTCTAACCTTGTTAAGGTTTATTTCTGAGTGAGTCTGGTAATAGTAGTTGACTCTATTCTGCTGCATTGCGTGACTTTCCCATCCGATATGCATCAACATCCAAATGAGCTTTGGCCTTACCCATGCACATTATTCCAGGTCTTATTTGGAATGCAAATAAGAATACAAAAGAGAGCATACAAGCCTTTCTGTTTCTGCTCTTCTTCTCCAGCTCACTAAGAATAAGCCTTTCTCCGGCGACAACCTGACAAAAAGCCAGCATGTTCACACATCTACTGTAGTTTGGCGCTATCAAAATCAAACGACAGAGTGCATGAATCTTATAATGGCTAACTGACGATAGCCTGGCAGGCTGCGTTTATTAGCCTCCATCACACTGATTTTGGCTGCACACAGTGAAATCCCCTCATCTTTGAGTAGCCAATGTGTTCAGCATTTCAACAAACAGAATTCCAGATTCCACCAGATTTCCAATATCATGTTAAAAGGCTTGCTAATTTCTGTGTTTTTAGAGAAAAGCAGCAGGATATATGGATTATTAGCAGCTAAAATGGCCCCTGCATGAATGTGATTTAATTTGTCAATTGTTTCCATTTTTCTGCATCATTAGTTTGAGGTTCTTCTTTGTGTAATTACATGATTTCAATTCAGTTACAGAATACTTAAGATTTCTTGTGTAAACGATATAAGAGATAAAGCACTCGATTTAACTTAAGGGTGACCAGCTTCTCTGTAGATCAGCTTAGATATGTTTCAATAATGTAATTCCGCTTACATTTCAAGATTCAAGATTCAGGATTCTTTAACTGTCACATACATAGTTATAAAAAGTACAACTGCTCTTTTGTAGACTGTGCAAATTTTAAACGCCAATTATGCTAAAGTTAAAGTGCAAAAAAAGCTAAAATACAAGCTAAAATGCAAGCAACATATATTCAAAATGAACGGTAACACAGACATAATTGACATAAAAGACAGAATAAAGACAAAAAAAAGTGAGCAGTGTAACAGTGCAGGTATGGTGAGGGGTACAAGAGCACAACGTACGTCAGGGTGTGAGGTCTAATGGAACGTCCAGGTTCAGAAACCTTATGGCCTGGGGGTAGAAACTCCTCCCAAGTCTCTCGGTCCTGGCCATGACGTTCCAGAGTCTCTTTCCTGATTTCAGAAGCTGAAACAGGCTGTTGTTGGGGTGGGATGTGTCCTTGATGATCCAGAAGGCCCTGCTCCTATATCTGTTGATGTAAATGTCCTGAAGAGATGGAAGGGTCACCCTCTGGAGGGATATGCAGTCCTGAACACGGCTATTCCCGAACCAGGAAGTAATGTTCTGAGTCGGGATGCTCTCCACAGCGCCTGAGTAGAAAGTCTGTAGGATCGTTGGAGAGACCCTGAACTTCCTCAGCTTGCAGGTGGTACGGAGCTGTTTAGCCCTTTTGGACTGGACTTGTATGTAAACAGTCCGCGTCAGGTCCTAGGAAATGTGGACACCCAGACACTTAAAACTCTTCACCCTCTCCACAGGAGATCAGTTGATGATGAGGGGCGTGTAGGCGCTCTGCTGCCTCCTACTGAAGTCCACCACCAGCTCCTTAGTCTTGCAATTTACCACTGGTTGTGTGTTTCCCCTAAAGAGTAACAAACCTAAACAATTGCATTGACATCTGGGCTTGACCTTGAACTAGCACATGTAGGACGAGCAGGCATAGAACCCTAATCCCTTCCGGAGATCTTTATTCAAATATTCTGGGAGACGTGTTCCTGTTTTTACACTCAAATTTATTGCCAGGGAGCTCACAGCAGTCCATGACAGGCACGTCTTGCAAATGCAACCAGTTTTAAAATGAGTATCTGGAATTGTGCCTAGATAGAGTTGTTCATCTATTACAGTGCGGATTTTATTTTGTGCTGTGGGCAGTTCTGAAGGTGTGACTGGTCCCCATGATCAAGAATTTGAGTGAATTAGTTTCCCACAGGACAAACATCAAGGTAGGTTTATACAGGCTAAAACCAAACAACATATAGTTCATATAAATACAATTTCTATGAATATAAGTGATTTCCTCTAAAAGCACTTTTCTGATTTAAACAAAACTGCATGTTAAAATATACCGTCAACTACATGGCAAAAAATACGCTGTCAACTGCATGCTAAAAATATACCCTAACTGACTGTTCCCTGACTGCTTGTTTTAGAATTTAACAGGTGAACATGTAAAGTAAAATGACATCTAAAAACAAAATATCTTTCAGGAAGCATTACTTTGCTTTGAAGTTTAGATATCTCCTGCTCTCCTACACATTTCTAAATCCTAGCAAAAAAAGCCCTGCAGGTTCACCTCAAATATGAGACCGATTATCAAGCAAGTGCTGACCTTTGTTTTGGGTGGAATTTAACGGTATTTCAAAGGTGTTGTATTACATGCACAGATTTTGTTTTGACATACAACAATACCTAGATATGGTGAGAATGCAAAAAGCCAATGACTAATTCCACAAAAAATACAACTTCACTCCAAGCTCCTACTCTACTCACTGAGTATATCCTCTGCAAAGCCACCAGTAAGATGAACACCGACATCAACCCACTGTGTAAATTAATGCCACTCCTGTTGTTATTTGGTCATCCACTGTTGTTACATTTTTCTGTTTCCCACTATTTGTAGCTAGTAAGAAAATATGAAGGGAATATGAATTCTATCATGATTCTATCACAGTGCATAGTCATAGCTTCAGGACACAAAACCCCACACTAAGAGAGGCATGTTGCCAGTTTGCCCCTGGACTGACCTTTAGGACTCCAGGCAGCCCAGGCAGCTAGTAGATACATGTTGCCCCACCCTGAGCCCTGTGTGTAGGTGTGCGGGGGCAGGGGGGGGGGGGGGCTGCTTTTTTACGATCCTTTCCTGAGCTCGGATAAAGCGACCATAAAGCAGGTGACGGGTGCAGCTGGGCGTGTGCAGACGTCGGATGCCCGGGGCGAGGAGCAACCACCTGTAGTTTGCTTGCAAGCAGAGGCTAGGCCTGAGCGCCACATATTTTCCTGCCTTCTTAGCCCCACATATTTATTTATTTAGGTATGGTCTAACCTGTTATTCAAGAAATAAGATGTGTGTTTTGGGAGGCGGGGGATGGGACTCTAGAGGCACAGGAAGAGTGAATGCTGCTCTCACGAAAGGTAACACTGACGTCACGAACAGATACACAACACCTTAGCTGCTGGGGCGTGGCTTTTGTGTCCAACCAGCCTCCTGGGAGGCCAAAGACACACCTGCTGGCACCGGAGGCTTGGGATTGGCTACAATACGGAAATTACACCTGGGTGGGAGGGGCGGTGGAGGAAGCCAAGCCCTTTACAAATTCCACCCATCTGCATTAAGCGCTTAACCAGGTAGTGTTGACTACCGCTCCGAACTACCTAGTCGCAGAGAGTCATCCCCAGTGCTGAGGCCTCCTTCCATTTCGTAAAGCGCTTCAGCCGAAGTTGATGTGGTGCCACAAGAAATCATGCAATCTTCACTAAAAGGAAAGAAGATTTAAAGCATCCCTCGCAGGCCAGAGACAAAGGGCTGATTCATCCAAGGCCTCGCCTCTCCAGAACAAGACAAAAGGGGTAATTTACTAACATCCAGCCGATTTTCTGGTCCTCTCATAAACTTGCTTTCGTCGTTTTGCAATAACTCTCTTCCGACGTCCACGTCCTGGCCAGCAGGGAGAGCTCACAGCTGCCTTCGCCTGTCGCGTGATTCGAAGGGCGCCGATCCTTTTCGTGGTTTCAGGGGCCTGGGAGTTTCTATGTCGAGTGTATCATAACTCCTATCAGATTCCAGTCTATTGAAACAGAAAGGAGACCAGGCTGACAATAGACGCAAACGCTCATTCCTGGACTGGCTCAACCAGTTAGGGCAGGTAGAGACAAACAGCCAGTTTTGTGAAAAGCTATGAAGAGTGGAACCTATGCCTGCAGTGCCAGCGATTAAAGTACAGCCACTGCTCAGGGTATTTCATCCAATATTAGTTCCTGGTAATTTAATACTATTATACCTTGAATGTAGGGAAGAATGCAAACTACATACTAAATTTGTAAATGTACATGAGAAAGTTAAGAAACTCAGTGCTTAATTTTTATCAAAATGTTTTCTTAATGTTGAAAATAAATTTTTGCATGATGTGTTTTCATCAAATGCCTTTTAATATGCTTGTTTTTGAACTTTGCAGTTTTTGTTACATTTTTTTTTTTACTTAAAACGTTTTGAGAGAATAGGTTGGATAGAATTTTTCTTGCTATCTCTTGATTTGAAAGGACTCAAATTATACAGCCAGTATTTTTTTGCCCTTTGTTACAGCGATAACAAGGGAGTTTTTACTATGGCCTGAAATAAAACGTCTGCTCTTTTACTTTTTTGAAATTAGTAACTGTGTTTTACAATTTTTAGGAAAGGCATATGAATTTTAAACTGAAAACATTAGATTTCATTGAATCTGTGGACTTAATATCTGGTGTATGACCTCGATATCTTGTATTATTTAACCCAGGGCCAAAACGGAGGTAGGAAACACTCGATAAAGAGTGTATGAAGTAAATGGTGAGGTGGAGTGCTTTGATTGGTGGGAGGAAATATGAACATGGAGTTCATTTTATCAGAACCGGTCATCGGTTTTTTGGAATTATATTGTATTTAATAGCAACCTAGCTGTCACAATTTATGATATGAAAAAATTTCTATGCATCTTTTTACAGTTTTCTGGGCTTTCATTACCCTTTGTACTATGTTGGCTGGTTTCCCCAACCTGTGAGGTCAGTGACCGATATAGATAGTTTTAGAAGCAGCTTTACACATTTACAGTCATGCAGTTAAATGCTTTCATACTATGAGGATTTAGTATTAAATTTCGGCTTCTTCATGGGACAAATGTATAGATTTTAAAATCGATAGCGTGTAACTGTCTCTTCCATTGTTAGATGTTCAGTATAAAAGGTCAAGCCGAGTCTGCTTTGACTTTGAGTTAGAGGGCAGTAACTCAAGTAGAATTCTCTCAACATAATTTGTATGAATATGGCAGCTGTTCATATTAGATTACAGCATGGGGAATCATTTTATTCATTTCTGTTCCCTTTGATTTTATTTAAATTAGATAATGTTTAGTTAAAATTAACAAAAGTCACAAATGCTGTGGCTACCGATCACTAGCATAAGTAAAGCTACTTGGAAAACAGAAGAACTCAACTTCCATATACAAATTCCTCCCTTCTAAATTATGCTTATTATAGCGCTATTCAAATCTGGATGGAAAAGCTGTGAAATAGAAAATATATTTACAGCTAAAACAATCAAGGGGTATTTTTTTGATTAAAATGACAGTTTAAATGAATAGTCTCTAAGGATTACACTAATAAAATGAACAGAAACTGGCAAAACAAGGATTGTGTTAAGCTGTAGCAATTAGATGAATAAGATTAGATGCCTCTCTGACTAAGGTTTCAGTAGTGTTGTTCTGTACACAAGGACTAGCTGTTGATTAAAGCTCAGTCCTGTTCACCGCACAGTGCTCTCATTTCTGAGCGCCTGTTGCATTCCTGGGCCGACCTGGGCTAACCCAGACTAATCTGGGCAGCAGCTCGGGAGTTTGGGACAATCAAGAACAAAACGTCCATGGGGACCTAAACCTGCTCTGTCCCTGAGGCCGGCCATAATCGGTGAAGACCGGCCAGACTATCTGAGGAAAGGTGAAGAACAAATACGACTGGAGAAAGCAGCTACATTAGGTTTCTATTTATACTTGCAGCTAAAATCACATTCAATAAAGGGAGGGGCACAGGTTTCGGTCCTTTATTTTCCTTTTCTTATATGTTCTCTCTTTCTGTTGCCTTTCATCTCCATTCTCCTATATTCTCCTATGTCCCTTCTGCCTCCTACACCCCACCCCTTCATTCTACAAAGGCCTGTCTTGCAGATTGGTGTTGCTGATGATTATTTTGACGGTAGGCCTGGACCAGGAGAGCTTACCCAAGCACGACCTCCAGGCCCATAGCAAGCTGGGCTGCTCTTGGCAGCTGGGGAGAAATCTGACATTTTTCCCTTTCTTATCCCTCCTGATTCTCACTTTTTTTCTGGCTGGCAAATGATTTTTTTCTGGGGTCTCTTTGATGATGGTAAGGTTGCAGGCCTTCTCTCTTGGTTTCATTCCCAAGTTCCCCAAATCCCTTTCTCCCTTGATAATTACTGGAAACCCCCTTCCTGATAACATGCACCATTCTCTTTCTTTTAGGTCTGGGTCCTTGGCCTGATTTTAAGCAAACAAATTTCTATTGCCATATTCAGCATTGCAGTCTTATTTTAAAATGTCTGTGTTGCTTACATACCATTTTAGCATTCAAGAACAGGGTGATTTATAACTGACTATTCATTGTCTTGCACACTTCAGAATTTGAGCATTTTTAACAAATACCTACGACTTCAAAGCCAAGGTACTTGCATAATTCTGAAAATAAGTCAAATTGCCATTCAGCTTCAGTGTTATTGCAATCATAGCGACCTGTAATGTTGCTTCATTCATAAATGGTATATTTTCTCTTTTGAAATAAAATATTGGTCTTTTAAGTGACCTGTAGTTATCGGGCTCCATCATTGGTCTGAACAGTAAATTTTACAGTCGCTACTTGGTAAATGAGCAGAAACGCATAGATAGTATTTTTCTGCAGTGGCAGAAAAACAATCTAGTTTGTTTGTACCCCACAGTATATTTCCTGGTAAATTGAATGGCTTTTTAATGTTGTTTTTGGTGTTGTTTTTTTGATGGCTATCATGGTAGACATCTAGACACCACAGTGGTCAAAAAGCCATGATGGCACCAGGAAATACAGTATTTCCTTGGATGTGACAAAGGGGGATTATGGAAAATGACATGTTCCATGGTATAAATACTCATTGTAAAAATGACCACCAGCCTGTCTAACCCTCCATTTCATAACAAAAAACAGACTAGTAAGAATGCCTTAGTGTGCTCATGTGTGGGGTCCACATTGCCCCATATACTATACTAAAGCTCAGCAGAAACAGGTCAACCCCCGCAGCAATCATGTGACCGGAAAAAAATATAAATATATTAGTATTTTAATTTTTAATTTAAATTATTTTAATTTAATTTAAGTTAGTATTCAATTTTTGAGTTTTTTTTTCTTTGAGGGCAGTTAAAGTATTGTTTTTTTGTGTATAATTTTGCTGTGGGCAATGCATTTAACAGGTGCTTTTTTAAATTATTCTGAAGATGTACAGTAAGTGTTAGCATGAAGCCTTAAGAGTTTCTGGTGAAGAGCGTGGCAGCTTAAAATTTAGAGGAGAGTCTAAAGCTCATACAGGTTGGTCACTCAAATCCATGGGTGGAGTTGTTTTTGGATGAATCACTACAATACAGATGTCTCTTTTAAATGTATTATTGAAGCATGTCAATTAGAACTAACAATATGAATGAATACAGAGGAAGATCATTTCTTTCATTTCTGTTCAGTACTTGTAATTAAGTTTTGAGTGTTTTTAGAAGTAGTCTATAAAAAGAAAAAAATATGATGAAATTAGATATTTACATTTTACATTTTAAATAATTATTCAAATAAGGTTTTTGGCTTTTCTCTCGGAATTGAGCCGTGTTCACTGTTCTTGAACTTTTGGAGAAAAATGTTTCCTTTTGACTGGTATCTCTTTCAAGCTATAACTCACGGCTGAATGTTCCCTGGAGCTTGATACGCACTAATAAGACAGACCGACGGATGGATGATTTAATTTGTCTTCGATAATTATTCCTTTGTGTAGGATGCTTTAAAGGCATTCTTCTTTCAGAAAGCCAGCAAGATAATACTTATAAAGAACAAATGCCGACCAAAAATTCTCAATTGATTATAATAACTATTAACTGTATTATTCAATAAATTTTAAATTTTTTATTTTTATATTTTCTTAGTAATAGCTTAGTCATGGTACAGTATTTAAAAATGGTGTATCAGTTTCAATAGAATATTATGATTTTGCAAAGTCTGTATGTCCTGCTGTAATTCTGATATTTTGGTTTGGATGGTCATCTTCATCTTACCTGGCAGCATTGGATTTTATGTCTCCTCTAATACTGCCTGGTAATGATGATAGTTACCTTCCACTTGCTTCTGTGAGAACACAGACAGTGCTCAACTAATTTCAGTGTATCGTCAAATCAGCTCAGGTCAAACTAAGAGGTTACGGCAATACTACAGAACAGATTCTCCTTAAGTTAATATGACGAGGTCGCTATAACCACTTGTCATTATGAAATTACCCACTTCGGCGCTAATGCCAGTCACTTGGTATGAGTGCTGTAGCATTTTCTCCGGCTCTGTGAGGACCTGAGCTCCAATGAAGTGGCCCCTAGCGTCCATCTTACCTGGCAGTGATGGACTGTACCTGTGCTCTAACACTGTCTGGTAACGATGTTCGCTGGGCGACCTCTGGGCAACAAGATGCTCCGCACACAGCTTATTGACATACAATGTGCTGCATTAACTGACATGCGATAGGTGCACTGTGGACATATCCTGTGACAGCAGCTAAAAACATAAAGGAGCCTCCTAGCTAGCTGGACTTTAGATTTCTATGTTTTTGCAAACAATTTAATGAAAGCTTATTCCGCAGTATAGCTAGTTGGAACTTATACTCCATTTATTACAAATAAGTTGTGCTTAAAGTGTTCATCTCCTGTCATGGCACTTTTCCCCAGTACTATTCCTGGCAGCTTAAGGAAACGTTTGCTTCATTTACATAGCCTGCACATCCAGCAGTGGATGGTGAAGCACAAACATGACATCCCTCATATCTCCTGCTCTCAGTTATGTTTCTTGGTTTGATTAAACCAGGTGGGACAGTATGTTCTTAATGACCATCCTAATTGCTTACTGCAGAGCAAAAGTTAGCCATTTCACTGTTTTGCCATTTATATTTAATTTAGAAATTCATTCACATTGAAAGACCACGTGTAAATCACTAGATGAAGTAAACCAGGTAATGTGTTCAAATGGGCTACTAAAAATAAATGAAACGACGCTCTGTGATTGACCTTGTGATGTGCAGATGTACATCCCACATGGTGGGCTCAGGTTCCTGAGACTGACTGGATCTGCTAGCTCTCCTCATTCATCAGAACCTCATAGTTTACTGATGAGGAGAAATGGAGGTTGCTAGCTGAAATGGAGCTCCAAAGCTGCGGAACCTGTTACCAAAATGAACTGCATGTTATTTTAGGTCTTGTTTTCTTTTGGACTCATTATGAGTAATATTTTAGGATAAAAAGTGCATGTACCTGATCCATTGTGGCACTGGAAAATAGAGAGACGGCATGCCGATTCACTCAACTTTACAGATGTTCATAAAGGCTTTATATGTGCTAATAAATATTTAGTCCGCCAATAAACACTGAACCGCACCTTTGTTTACTCCTCTTAAGTTTCTTAGTGATAAATGTTACAATGAATTTGCACCATGTTGTAATGCAATTGCCTAATTTGGTTACTTAACTGAACTGACAGTTGCAGGTGGGGTAAGGAGGAGTGCCAGTAAAATTAAGCTTAGCTTGCTCAAGTTTATTACGTCACATCTTACTTAATGAAATTCCCAGTTTATCAAAGTGTTTCAACCAAGTGTATACAACTGGTATTATTTCTAAGAATTATTGTAATCATCCCTCATCTTAGTTTTTTATTTGAATATTTCTTCTCATTTTAATCTAATTTTGCCATTTCTCTGTAATATTTTGTAGATGTTATAATGTATATACAAAACAGTTTTCAAATGCATGCTTTCCACTCTTTTCTTCCTCTGTAAGGTAAAACAATCATTGGGCAACCTCCATCGCTTCCTTCCCTCAGTGTCACTGTACCTGTCGATTGATGTTTTACCAGACATGGTTAGATCTATCTGTATTTGTCTAATACTGTCTGGTAATGCCGTCAATTGCAGGGAGAGACATCTCCTCTTCGAATCTTCTCCCATCATCTCCTGCATTATGGTAATATTAAAAACTTACTGCCATAAGTGGGCCATATATTAGCAATGTTAGCATTTATGCTATACACTAGTAGCATTAGTAAGCAGTGCATAGTCAAGTACAATAGCTTTGATAAGGAGAACACAGCTTAGTAATAGTGATAATCATCATGCATTATATTTTTCGTACAGTCTGCAGTGTTTAATAACTTAATTCTTTGCAATGAATTTGTATATAAATACCCACGTGTGTATGTTTATATATATGATCTTTGGATATCTTGCATGCAGTTTGTGTTTTGTTAAGTTTCTGAACATTGTGCATAGTAGGGCTGGGAGATATCGCAAAATATTTATTTATATAATTTAAAATATTTCATATCAGTTGATATAGATACTTATCAATCATATAATTCAAGTCACTATTTCTTTACTTCTAGGCTCAATTGTTATTTAAAATTAGATTAATATATATTCAGAACATGAAAAAAGGAGAAATTTATGGACTCCAAATCAAAATCTAATTTTAATAAATGCCATTTTAAACATTTTTGTTATAGAAAATGCTGCCAGTGTGTTTTTTTGGTCTTTTTTCCTCTAACTGCCTTGCTGCTCATTCCTCTGATTTGGTTGAAATTGAATTTGTTTCTGTGACATGATATGCTGTTATAATAATTAATATTTTATTGATCCCTGTGGGGAAATTTCTTCATGCCCCTCCCGACTTTCCCTCTGTAGGCGAAAACAAGCTGGCAGCAAAGGGCAGCCACCTGTAACAGTGGCTAGGGAGGTGCCGCTCGAGGGCCTCGTTTATAAATGCAAATGTTCCCACACCGGGCTTGAACATGTGTCCCATTTCATTTAATGGTTTGATTGTATGGATTATTCATTTAATAATGAACTATATATTTCTGTTTTAAGTTATGTAGCGATAAGCATAATTCACATTATGAATAAAGATATTAAAACATTCTTAAACATTAACCTTTGTTTGTGTTTATTATAAGGATTTTTAATATTCAGATATTTTAATGCCAGTACCACTCATTAAAATATTGGGTTTGCGTAAACTTCTGCTAAAACTGAGAGTCAATAAATACCCCAGTCTTGCTGTTTTAGCTGCCTAGTAATATATGTGTACTGTATTACACCCTAAGATGACAAACTACAACAGTAGTGATTTGCCCAACCTCCAATTAAAACAGTCTAGTATTTGCATCATGAATATCAAAACTTTAGCGTGCAGCTTTGTTCAAAACATAGTATGTTTTAACACACAGCTGAGTATTTACAGGCTAACATATCATTCTGTCAAAAGTATAAAAGCATGTATGCAAGCCAAACCTGCAATTGTATACAGCTCTTTAACAATGGTACCACCCATTGATCTTCATACTTGTATTCCTAGGACCAAATATTTAATGTTATCCATTTTGCTCAAGCTAAGATAAAAGGACTCTCAGTTCTGGTGCTGGAATGTCAGTAACCACCATCTTTCACCTGGTCCCACTATATCCATTAACTTGCCCGTTGACGTCACATGACCCAACAGAAACACTGAGATGCCTGCTGAGTGGGGGGTGTGGATCAGGTTTCCTGTGAACAGAAAGCTCTTTTTTGACAAACCCTGGGTATAAACCCCCACCTCTCTCCACCACTGTAGGCCAAATCTTCTGGTGCTGAGCCTACAGACAAGGCAGCTAACAAAGAAATCCCAGTCTATCTGAACCAAAGTACAGACAATGCAAAAAGCTTACTCTCTCTTTGCATCACATGTTTCATTTTGTTCATGACCTCCATCTTCATCTTAACTGTAGGATCCTATATGCGTTAAAGTTTATATATGACAAGGATGAAATTTAATTTAAATTCTTTACCACATTTGAGCCACTACCCTGCTTTTACTTAAACAGGTAATGCCCAGGTTATCTGTGCATCTCAAAGCAATTGATGGACATCCTTGTTTCTTAAGGTTTGGCATTCATGGTGGAATTCCAGAATTCTGGCGTAGCATGCCTGGAACTGGTACATGCATGTTCAGCAGCAGTTTGCATTGTTGGTGCTCAGATCTGGATTGGCTGTGATGTGGAACAGGGGCAGATTGGCAACAGAAATATATAGCAAAGCTAATATATATCTTTATGAACTTTTTCATAGATTATTAATTAAGAAAACAGCTAAAAGTCATGGAACAGAGAACAAAAATGTCCAGATTGTGTAGGTGGAATGTGTGGAATTTATGCACATTTGTGTCTCTTCTTGGACTAGATTCACTGCATTCCATAAATGATGCAGGGAATATTTGGAGGGTTTATATCTTAAATTGTATGCCAGTGCAAGAAGACAATGAAATTGATGAAAAACATATTAATCTTAATTATTGATAATAATTGACATAGCAGAGCTTAAAGCATGAATAAGAACTCTAGGGGCAATTAAAACAATAGAACCATAACCTGCAACCTAAAACATCATGTCTTTCCAAAGAAAGAAAGAAAGTAAAAGGAGAAAGTGACAGTCATAGTGAGTACGTTTACATACACAGCAGAGTTGATCTACAGTTATAACTCGACTATGTCATGTAATGCTAACAAGCTGAAAGAAGCCATATCATCAATCAAACTTGCTATATGGACCAATGGTCAAGAAACACTGCTTTAAATGTTGACTCCTTGTCTTGGAGGTCAGTCCAAAATTCAATATTAATTAAGACTTTGTTCAAGGAAAATGTTATTAAGGTCGAACTGTCATAAGTATACTTGTCTCATCTGTGTAAAACATGTGCTTGAAGAGCATGGTGGTTTTGGTGGTTTAAGGCAGTGTTTCCCAACCCAGTCCTCAGAGACCCCCAGTCAGTCCACATTTTTACTCCCTCCCAGCTCCAGAGGACCAGGTTGGGAAGGGTTGGGGTCCCTTGTTACCCCATCTTATAGTGGTGGACTGCAAGGTGATACAGATATACTGTACTCAAAATTAAAAAACAAAACAGCATTAAATAAGTAATGCATAAAGATGAGCTACAGGTAAATGGAATCTTTGTTCATAATGTGGAGTACTGCAGTTTCCTGTTAGAGATAGAAAGATGCTGTCTTTAGCTTAGCCATCTTGTGTACCCTTGTGCAGAGGATCCCTTCACAAGGTTGCATGGGGCGAAGGTGGCATGTCTTATAGAGAAGATCAACTTGATCCCTCTGCAAAGTGAATTAGTCCTGAATCACATGGTACATAAATTCACATCTACATGCTCCATCTACATTTTCACCAGTGTGTTAAGTACATTCTCTGCTGAGTCAGAAGAATGTGGAAAGGTTATTGGCAAAGATTTTAGGACATTTTTCAAAGCACTGCATTACTGTCATTATATTTTCTTCTAAAGTGTTGGCATTCAAGCAAAATAATGAAACTGGCGTCTGTTATCCTCCAAGGTTAACACATGCTGACAAGCATGCAGAAGTATGAAATGTATTAAAGCTGAAGTTGAATTTGTCATTTTCATACAAAATGACATGTTTTACTGATGACCTTGATAAGGTGGGTATGGTACTCTCGCCATTGAGAATCAGGTTACTGGGGTTATTTGTATTAATTTATTCCAAAGATTGTTCATTCATGAAATGTGTCTTTAAATTATGTTCTGTGGCAACACCAAACAGACTGTAATTCCTGTGTTGGTTGTAAAGACAGCTCCTTTACTTTTCTGGTTTTGTTTTAATAATTCCATTCATATCTCATTCCATTCATATTCATATCACAAAACTGGAAAAATGGTGTGCCATGTGATCCTTTTCACTTTCCTGGGCTGATCAGTTCTGGCACCATCCATTTGCATGAGACCTTAGATTTACATGAATTACATGAAGACATACAGTATGTATGTCAGCCTTCGGCTCCCCTTCCGCTCCTGCTCCAGCCTCGCAGTCGCCTGCTGCCCCTGCAGCGTCCGCTTCACGCCCGCCGGGGGTCCCTCCAGCTCCCCATTTCCCCTCGCCCTTTGCTTCCTTGCCCCATGTGTTCACTCCCTGTCTTGCTCTGCCGTTGTTCCCTTCTGGTTCCTTTGTGCTCCCTGTGTTTCCTTCGTGTCCCTCTGTGCCTTTGTTTCCTGCTGGTCCCTTAGTGCCTTCTGTGGGTATGTCCGCGGGTGTTGTCACTCTGTTGTCCCCTTTAGTGTTCCCAGGTCCTGTGTTTCTATCTTTGTTGTCTCTGTGTTTGTCTGTGTTCCCCATGGTTGTTCTCATTGTATTTGTTATATCTGTCAGTCCTGATCCTCGTGCTTCGTTGATGCTCATGCATTTCTTTCTCCAGGTGCTGTTTTGTCCCTGATCTTGTTGCTTTGCTCCCTTAGGCACACCCAGAGTGCACACCTTTGGTGGAGGGGGGGCAGGTCCTGTCCTACCCCGATCATCCGCTCCTTCCATGTGTGCCATGCCCCCTTGTTAACCTCGTGTGGATTCCCTGTGTTTACCAGGCGTTTCTTGTTGCTGTCATTAGTCCAATGTATTTAAGTCTGTGTTACGTATGATTTCCCCAATCCAGTCACCGATATTACTAATGTCATTGTGTGGTACTGCCTGTTCTCTGTCCTTTATTAAACTTTGCGTTTCCTGATTCCTGAAATCTTGCCTCTGCTTACTCGGTCCATGCCTGTGTAAGCTGTGACATTTATGTTTTTCGTTTAATGCATGCTTCTTGCTTATACAGAACAACACAACTATGTAAAAGCATATTAATTAGCATAAATTGATTAAAAAAAACATTCATAATATTATTATTTCTAACAGATTTTGTCATTGCAGGACTGTGGTTGTTGCTCTAGCAATGCAAATTTGTATTAGATGTGACATGAGTTTACATGTAGGTCTGTAATAGTGGTTCAATAAAAGCTTCTTACCTTCCATTTCTGTAGGAAGTGTTTGCCAGAATCTGGCAGCCAGGTTAAGCATGTGTTACAAAAAATCTTACAATGCCAATTCTGGTGTCTCTGGATTCAGGAATACATGTTCCATTCCCAGTTTGTGAAGAGAGGTATACTAAACACATGAATAGAACAAGAAAAACACATTTATCCTTTGCACATATTCAGGGCAAATTCATTTATAAAATACAACTGGTATTCAAAAACTATTACGTTCCATATCCAACACATACAGTGTGTGTCGTTCTACACAGAATGATTATGCCTAACTGTAGAAAATACATTATCGGCCTTATAAAAAGTGAGGGAACATATGAAACAACGGGCTGTCCTATATATTTTTTTTTTAATCACTTTTAATATGTAAGCTCACTGTGTGAAGGCATTATGAAAGTGCCCCTCTGCCTTATATTTATACTATGTAAAGCTGTGGTTTTGAAGCTGTACGATATACACAAACCCTAAACATGAGGAAAATGTACTACATGAATTATGCAGTAAAAAAGGATACATGCCTGGGATTTTCATTTTATTCATCTTACATTTGAAATGGTTATTATTTTTTAAATAATTGAAACTCATTTGGGCTGTGGGGCACTTGTATGCCTGTTTTTGTCACACCCACTTCCTTAAACCAGTTGGGTGATTACGGTATTTGCTTTGACGCAGTAAGAGAGGCACATAGTATTGTGTTGTTAGTGTTGTGGGTGGAGTCTGCATATTTTCTTTGTGTCTTTGTGGTTTTCCTTCCCCATTTGGTTAAGGTGACTCAGTGTTTCTAAACTTCCAACAGTAAGTGTGTGTCTTGTGATGAGCTGGCATTATCCCCGAGCTCCAGACTGTGACTTTGCACTGTATATGTGGTTAGGGAAAATAGATGGGTCTTCATGAAATTATACTCTATATCGGGGTAGATAATTTTACCTGTAAAGGGCCAGTGTGTATGCAGGTTTTTGGCATAACCTTTAGGTAAGTTGTTCAAACCCAGGTGTGAGAACTCTTCTGCTAATCAGTCCTCTAATTAGTAATTTAACAAAAACCTGCACACATCCGCTACTGGCCCTTTCTGAATAAGATTGCCCCCCGCCCTCCCAGTCTATAAATCAAAATGACTAAAATACCCGTGTTTATTCACAGAACGTGATCATTTAGGTTAATTTATAGACAGTTGTAGAAATTTCCTTTAGAATGAACAAGATTAAATTCCATTTGGTTCATTCAAGGATTTAAGGATTTTTTTTGTCTAGCTAGTATAAATCTTCTGATTTTAATTTGCAGTGTGTCATCATTAGAAAACTGTAGAAGTCATTGTGCAGTGGTGCTCCCGCTTGTTTGTGCCCCATGGAGATGTTAGCATCCGAAGGCTGAAGGGATTTGTTTCCATGTATCCGAGCCTCTTGTGTGTGGTTGTCTCACAAGAGGCCACCTGTTTGCTCTACTGATTGAACCTGTTATACCAGTTTAGCAAATGCGCCCGATGGGGTCTGATTCCTTAAGTAATGCTAAATGAAGCTACTTGCATGCATGGAGGAGACATATCTGCACTGGGCCTTTTAAAAAATAAAGTAGGAATTGATGGCAAATTAGCTATGCAACAATTGTGTATGAAAATGTAATTTGTGTCATTTGTCACAAATAATCATTGTGGATATCAGTAACAAATACGGCGATGCACTGCGGTTTGTTGAATCTCGTGGTGCATGCTTTATACCATCAAACAATGGAAGAATCATCAGATAAACTGAAAGAAGATTGCAGTTCCATTTAATGGATCCTGTTGGTGTCAAACACTAGTGTCTACCTTCTTTTTTTTTTTCTATTTGCACTGCCAAAATTTGACTGAAAAATATTAGTGCCATATTACTCAAACTGCAGGCTGTAGGTTAGTGATTAAGGATTGTGGGAGCATAGGATTGTTTCGGAGATTGTTATTTACTGGTCATTCCATTTTAATTCAACAAATTTCTTAAATAGTTTTTGTATGGAAAAAAAAAAGATTTTTATGAAATTTAGCATGTGAATGACACACCACCCTGAGCTCAGAAATGTTAATTTTTTTCATTTTTGTATTCCCCTTGACATACGGTGCCTTTAGCAAATTTATTTAGCAAATAAACAAACACATACACGCACGCATGCACACACACATATAATTCGGAGTGTTTTCTCATGAACTGTAACGTTTTTACTGGCTCAGTTATAAACTGACCTATATTTTCATCCCCTTCGTGAGATAAGCGGAGCATTTTCTTCCCAATTAAGTGAAAAAGGTTTACTCCTACCTGTATATGAGGCTAATAAGTAGCGTTAAAAATAATAAATACAATTTTGGGGAGCATATCTCATGAAGGGAGCCAAGAAATAGATCACTGTTTTTTAAAGAAATTACACACATACATATGTATTTCATTACAATAAACTGAATTGTTATTCCAAATCCTTAACTGTTTTCTTCAAAAATCAATTTTAGTAAAAACTGCAAAAAAATATATATATATATATGACACGCAAAACTGGAATTTGAACTATAAGGTGAAAAAAACACTTTCTGAGTATTCCAACAAGCTATAGCTGAGGTATTTAGCTGTAGAAATAGCAAACATTCTGAATTTGCTCCCTAGGGTGTAGAAAAGACACTATATTTCAAATGGAAATAAAAAATAAACAAAAAACAAACATTTTTGAGCTCTGGGATGTATGTGTAATTAACATGTTAAATATCATCAAAATGCACATGCCATTAACATGTAATAATCCTTATCTTAGGAAAGCCCTGGTGCCCAGTATTGCCGCATTACACATAGAATCAAACTACAGTTAGAAACTGTTGCCAAGGAAGCTATATCCTAGGCAACCTGGATTTGTTTACACTCTCACAGTTAATGAGTTCCACACTGAGTACACCCTTTATGTACATCATGTATCTCTGGCAGTGCATGTAAGTTTATATGGTGCATTTTTTTTTTATTTAGCTTCAGTTGTTTGGTGTTCTCTAAGGTTTTATTCAAAATGAGGCAGAACACCTATATATTTAAATGCATTAGAAATAACTCACTAGTCAAGTGTTACATTATAGATATTAATGATTTTCAGTTATTTCTCCATTATCTAATTTTATATATTAGTTGTGTTCTACTCTCATAATTTAGTCTGGTTTTAAACAGCTTTCTTTTACTATTTCATTGTTACTGACATCTCAACAAACGGGAAAGTAGTTTGACTATTTAACTGCTTCACTGTGTTTACTAGACAGTTAAGTTGCGATGGAAATAGGTCATTTGATCTATCATGCATTAAACGATTACAAGATTACATAACAAAATTGTTGCATTTCTGTGGGCAACGTTGTTTTTCTGTCTTGGGAAAGGAAAAGAGTGAAAAACAAACTGATGAATTCAGTTGCAAATACTGCAGAAAATCACTTTTCACTCTCACGGTAAGGCAAAGTTGCAGTAATAAGGTTGGAGGACTGTTTGATTTGTAGTCAACTGGATCATTAGAAAGTGATGTGATCAAAAAACTCACCCAACACAGTGCGGCAGGGATGCTGGAGGGGAGTCGGGACCGTGACGATTTACAAACCTCAAATGGAAGAAACATCAAGGTGACAACAGAGGATGGACCCAACAATGCCGTGGCTTGTAAGGTACAGGATCTGAAGCTGGATGCCGGAGGTGAGAGGGAAGATCAGCAGGATGTGGAGGAGAGAGGAAGGGCAGGTTCCTCAAGGGGGCAGCAGTCTTCTAGAAATAAGTTGGGGTCACTTAGCAATGTAGCAATGTATTTAATATAACGCAGACTACCAAAATATCACCTTTAATAGCAGGATAAAAGAATATGACAACAATATAAGCAAATAGTTTATTTAGGTTGTTAATACTTTGTTTAGTTTACTTGAGGGGGCACAAGTAACTTATTAACTCCGTTACTATTCAGTGCTGTACTATTAAGTACAAATCATGAAACTAAAATAGTTCCTACATGAAATACATTAACTGTTACGATCATCAGTTTGTAACTAACGCTTAGTTTCTGGGTTATTAAAATCTCAAGTAAGAGTGTAAAGCAAAATGTTACCATTAAAATAAAATAGAAACATTATGTCAGACCTCAATATATGCCTGAGTATTTAAATTTTTATTTTTAAGCGTACACAGTCTGTCACAGAGCGCACACTCACACAAAATGGGGAAATTCAGAGGTATCGGTGCACAATACTCCAAGCATCCTATTAATAATCAAATAGACTTCATAATGCATTGAAGGAACTATTGTGGCCAAAGGCAGGCCAACACTATTACCTGCTCATAACTTGACATACCCGCGACCTGCCTAATAGGATATGTCGCAGCAACATTTCAATAGTGCCTTAATCAGCGAGGAAGAAAACATACATTAATCTTCCTGCAATGATTTTTAATCAGGGTAATCTGGCCAATGAGTTAGCTTCCTCTGTCAGATTGTGTCTCTTAATCCACTCCCACACCTCTCATCATTCTCATCTTCTAATAATGACTTTACATATTATCAAAGCGACATTCATAACTCACATCTCAACGGCAGTAAATGATGTTAGCTATCGTTAGCAGTTTACAATTGTTAGTCAAGTAAATGCTCTACTGTAAGTATTAGAATGGAACTGAATTGAATCTGTGTTGTTGTCCCACAGACATATGCTGCATTAACCTAAACCTGTCAAAGTATATTGCGCACGTGTCTGCTTCGATAGCCATAAAAAATTTTTTAATAATTAAACAGTGTACTAGCCAGACATACTGTGAAGCTGTGTTATCAACTTATGTTAATTTTACTTCGTTAACTTTAGCCAGCAAGGTAGATATCAGACTCAAACTCAATTTGTAGTTTTGCCTGTACAAATGACTGTTCTTCAGTAATTGTTATATGTAAATGTATAACAGTTACATAAATCTTCACGGACATTAACATCTGCCCATGTATGTTTTATGCTTACTGTGTGGATTTGAAATGGTGCCCATCCACAAATTTGGTTTGCATGACGGCCCTGGTGCCACTAAAGTTCAGTGAAGGGAAACATTCACATTACTAGGAAATTATCATGCGTGTGATATCAAATAACTCTGAGCTAGTGTAACTTACGCCCAACTTAACCTGATGCCTCAATCGCCTCAGAATCCCCAAAGAAAGTACTTTTGCTATCCCACAAAGTCCTGAGTGTGAGAAAATGAGGAGTAATATCTTGAGTAAAAAACTATTAAAATGTAATTGTTTTATTTGTCTGTATGTGTGTCTGCATGCATTATGTATATGTGATATATTGCTTATACTTACATCTTATGTTGTACTTATACATGATCATAGATGTTTGTGTATGTTTTTCACTCTTGTGAATGTCTGAGACAAATGCAGGTACATGCACGGATAAAACCCACTCAGATAGAAAGACCAGAAAGGCACCTTCAGGAAACCAGGGAGGGGGAAAACTCATGGCCCAAAGTCTGGGAGGTGCAAAGGCAAAAGTAGCCAAGGGGAGTGGACCTTTTTTCTTTGTGGGGGGCAGGAATGGAGCCCTCATGTGAGTGCTTACAGATCCTATACATAACATGCTTATATCACATTTACTTACTAAAAATTGTTTTCAGAAGACACTGTAATCTGGTTCCCACAACGTAATATATACATGACCCCCCCCACCGCCCCAAACCACAAGACAGGATTTGGGCCGATTGGTTTAGAGGAGGCAATTAACTGCTAACTAATGACGTAGGTTATGTTTTATAATTTTTACCGCATATACATACTTTTTTTTGCACCGTTTTATCTGTTAGGTTTTCTGTCAGTTTACAAATTTTCTTGTTTGAGATATTTATCCCCTTCAGCGTGGAGAGACAGCCTGTCTGCATAGCCAACGTGTTTGCACCTATGTGTTAAATGATAATTGCTATGTGGGCTTCCTGTTTCTTATTTAGAGTAACAGCATATTGTGAGAGCAAAGGATGGCTCCGCCTATATGACAAGAGAAGAAATGACTACATACTCAAGTGGTGTGAGATCAAGTCAAAAATCGCCTACAACAGTTTCAGAGAAGGTAACTTGAACTTTCCTTCACTGACAGGGACTATCGTAGTTTGTGTCTACGTGTATGATTTTTCATGGAATATGTTTTCCTAGGAGATGGTATGGCGGCACAGTAGTTGCATTTTGCTTCACGTGTCTGGGTTTGACGCCTCTACACTTTTTCTGCATGTGTGGAGCTTGTGTTGTAGTAACATAGACATATTAATTTATTGAATACTGTCACAAAACAACCTTCATATGTAGGCATGTTACTTCCAGGTTCTCCAATTCCCCCTGCCACCCCAAATCCAAAAATATGTTTAGAATAATTGGAGTTGCCAAATCATTCCCTGCTTTCTGCCTGTATCTCCGGACCCCCATGACCCCGTACTGTCAGAAAATAGGACCAATATGTACCTTTGAGAATACAATTGCTTGTCACTGGGGCAGTACTCTCAAGGGTCTGCCAACTGTACCCTAGCAGTAGGTAAATGTTCCTTTTAAGGTACAGAAATGGACTCTAATGAGGCATTTGGTGTAGCTTAATGACGTTTGTAGCTCGGGGAACAAAACCATACCAATGCTGTACCCTTTTTTGACAGAATGGATCTGTTCAGTTTACGACGTGGGGGGAGATTAATATTTTAAAAATATAGCTGTGATGCCTCCAAGATACTCAGATCCAAACAAATGGATGGAAATCTCATTGTGAAGTAACAGTTCTTTAAAATTTAAAACAGCAAAACAGGCAAGGTTTTCTCCAAATATATTTTTAAAACTGGATTTGATTGGAAGCGTCCAATGAAATGAAAAATCTGCAGCTGTGATACTGTTCGTTTTTGTGACCATAATTTGGACCTGCAGCCACTGATGTGATTCTTGTGATTCCTAGGACAACAGCTGCTGTATCAGATCCCAAACAACAGTGTGCTGACCACGAAAATTGGGCTCCTGAACAGCTTGAGACAATTTGACAGGATCAGTAGCAAGCTCCTGCATGGCTGTGGACTGAGGTTTGTAAATCATACGACTCAGTGAAATAGTGTATTTGCCTAATACAGGAATAACAAAAGACTTGCCTGGAGACCCCCCCCCCCAAGAATGGCAATGCCAGATTAATACATTTGGCTAGACCAAATACTTCATCCTAAGTAAAGTATCAAAACAAAAAGATATCTCAATACATACCCAGTATATAATGGAGGGGGTTATTGTCTTGTATTTAATAGATAAAATTCCAACCATAATTTGCGCCCTCTGGCTTCCTCTTTCATTCATTTAGTTCTGTAACAAATACTGTAACAAATATGAATACTAAACGAGTTATGTCACATTTCATATTCTGTCTCATCTCATTTCAAATGCTGTGTATCACCAGCAAGCTGAAGATGGAGGACTTCATCCCAGAAACATTTCGCATGGATGTTAGAGATGAACAGGAAGCATTCTTTGCACAGCTAGAAGGTGACACAAAACAAAAAAAAAGCATTATCAGTATAAGCTAGAAAAAAAACAACCTATTTACATAATTTCTTGTCTCAGATTTTGTGCTAAAGAAGAACATAGCATTAGCGGCAATTCAATAAATCTTAAACAAATCTTTCCTTGCTGGTATATTGTTTTTAAGACCACATCTGTCTTTCCTCTGTCCCTTTTGGTAACAGCCTATATGAGTGGAGCTCAATCTATTCCATGGATCTGCAAGCCTACAGGACTGAATCAGGGGCAGGGGATCTTCTTGCTGAAGACAGAAGAGGACATCAGGGTCTTTCAAATACAACTACAGAGTTTCAAAGACCACCAAATTGCCAGGAAGTCATACCACCAGCAGCCTTATATTGTTCAAAGGTTAGAGATCACATACTGTAGATACTAGTAAATCTAGTAAATACTTGTCATTAATCCATGATACTCTGCATAACATAGAAGTTACAATTCCAGGCAGAGAATTAATGTGAATAAACACATCTGAGATGTTTTACTATGTAGTGGTACAAAGAACCCCGGACTGTGCTTCAGGCAATGGCATCTGTCCTCATCTATTGGCTAAGCCTTAAGGGTCTGAACAGCCACTGAGACTTCATGCAGCTTACGCGCAATGGGGAATGCAGGTTTGGATCCAGATGCACAGAAAACCAGATGTGAATTAACTGGAATTAAGAAGAAAGGGAAAACCAGGAGATGGGAACCAGAATAAAGTTAAGGTGAAGAATCAGGGAGCACAGGATAAAGGTGGGAAATTAAGTCTGGAACAGAGAAGATAGATAGAATCAGACATCCCAGACAAAGATATTAAACAACCAGCCAGGGATTCTACTCAACAAAGACTTGGGAAATTAAAATAAACTAAATTGTCAAGGTGTTTATAGACAGGCAGGCTTGTTCAATCACAAATGGTGTCCATGATGAACACAACCATGCAGAGATGACTCCACCTGTGAAACTAGACACGATGTAATATGCCCCCAATAGGTGGTGTTGGATGCCTTCCAAAAGAATGGAACTGTGATCAGATTTGATCCTAAGGAGGGTCCCCCTTTATCTTAGGAGCTAATCAATGAGGGTTAACCTGTTGGAATTTTACAATGTCTCCTAGAACATTATTAACATGCTCCATAAAATCACCAAGCATGTTTTCTAACCCAAAAGGCATGATGCTCATAATGCTTAGTGGTCATTTTGATCTCCATCTTCCATTTGTCACCCCTCTCCAGCTGGACTAGGTGGTATGCTCTACATAGATCATGCTTAGTGTAGATATTCATACTGCAGACTTTCTAGACAGTACCTAGGGTCAATGGGGATAGTGACTCTTTGATTTCCATAAAACATGATGACAAATACACAGGTGAGAGCAAGTTTTTGGGGGAGTCACAGTGCAGGGTTGGGCAGGGTTTAGCACCCCTGTAAAATTCAGGATTAAGAGCCTTGCTGAACTCTACAACTGTGGCATCACTCTCCCAGTTAGGTGATTTGACCCGGCAAACTTCCAGTCATGGACACAGAGAGACTCAATTCTGAAGGGAGAAAGTGGATTTGTTTTTCTGTATGTCTCCAGACTAAGCAGACGAATCAGTGCCTAGGACCTTCATGACTAAAATGTAATTAACTTACTGTAACTAAAACATGTACATTTGAAAATATGTGTGATAAGTACTAGCAGTATTTTGACTAGTCGTGAACAATACTTTTACAAATCCTAAAGAATTTTTGCTAATGCTTTACATTAACTGCATCTTCATAATATATTTATAGAACATAAGCAGCATGGTATGTTAGAATGTCAAGGCATACTGTAACATCCTAACATACCTTAACAACTTCAATATACATAAATAACAAACATATGATAACTGCAATCATTATAATCATACAATCGTATGTTGTTTGTCATACCTAAGTATGCTTAAAACCAAATGTGAATGGTACAGTGGCTGAGTAGATAGTGGCAATGACTCACATTCACAGGGTTGGGCAACACAAGTCCCACCTCTTCCTTGTGTGTGTAGAGCAGGGGTGGCCAATCTTATATGCAAAGGGCCGGTGCGTATGCGGGTTTTCGCTGCAACTCCCTAAATAGGTCACTAATTAGAGGACTGGTTGGCTGAAGAGTCCTCACACTTGGGTTTGAACAGCTGACCTACAGGTTATCCCAAAAACCTGCATATACACCGGCCCATTGCGGATAAGATTGGCCACCCTTAGTGTAGAGATTGTATGCCTGTAGTGTGTAACTAGTGGCTGACTAACATACCATCCTGGGTGGACCTCCAGCCTTGTGCCCCTGGCTGCCTGGAATGAGCTCCAGGATACCCTGTGGATAGGTGAAGTTACCACTCCTCTAATTGATGAAGGGTAAATAATTTTGAGGATTTGGGGTGTGATTATGATATTGAGATTTTTTGTTTCTTGTCTCTTTCTTACCAGGTACATCCAGAACCCTCTGCTTCTCAAAGGCAGGAAGTTTGATGTGCGATCCTACCTTCTAATTGCTTGTACTACACCGTACATAGTGTTCTTTCGACATGGATATGTACGACTGACCTGTGACATCTATGATCCAAACTCCAGCAACCTTTCTACACATTTAACCAATCAGGTACGCTGCCCTAGGAATTGTTATTCTGACAGATAAAATGATCCGGCACTTTAATTTCTCTGTTATCTAAAAATAACTGATTTTGTTGTAAAGGCTAAAATGAAATTAATCAAATGTTCAGTTACCTATTTATTTTCTTTCTAAAACACCTACACAACTTGCAGAAACATTCCTAATCATGTTCTAGTTGAAACTGTGATTCACGAGATGCTAACCAAACACAAACCAATCTCTAAAAGTTTTGCTTACACGAATAAACAAACCCAACTTGTAAACAAACTTGTGCTCACAAATATATTGCTTTGAAAGCTCAGATCCTTTGGAAAAACCTATATAAATCTTTTCTCGATTCAGTGATTTTGACTGGTCACCATATTTTCTCATGCCACCTCCAGTTTACCCAGTCTTGAAAACAGCAAGTAAAAATATAAAAGTGCCCTACCTGTGTTTCATTGTAGGTCTTTCTGCTTAATTGGATTCTTGGCTTTGTTTTAAAAATCATTCCTGGCACCAAGATCAGCATAGTTTCTGTGATGACTGTTATGTTATTCATGCAAACAAACAGGAAGTGCACTGTTCCCCAAGCGACCATACTGAAAAGCTAACAAATGTTATTAATATTTTTTAATTTAGCGACTTTAAAAGAAACTTTTGTACTAAAATAATTTAAACGTTTTTGGCTAGATTTTTTAAATGATTTTCATATTTTTTTATGTTTGTTGAAATTATGTGATATTTTTAAGCATATGTTCAATGTTACATTTCATATGAAAAGTTACTTTCATACATGTATATAAACATATTAAGATCAGTCCCTGCCTTGTCCCTTTCTGTCTGTCCCATTTGGCCAGCAGGTGGAGCCAGCCATCTTGTTCTTTCCTCTGTATTTCCGAGGTTTTTCTTATTGTTTTCCCCTGGTTCCTGGGCCACCGCAAGGCTCTATGAGATGAGCGAATGGCTACCATTTGTGCATACAGCACTTTGGAGATTATAATAATTAATTTTAGTTTGACACTTGACATGCTTATTATATTCCATGTGATTTTGCACCCCAGTATTTGTCCTGGGGAATGTTCCACAAAGCAGGATTTCTCAGTTAGCTTGGTTAACTTAAGATTGAATTTATGATTGTCCAATAGGAATGCTTCTTACCTTACTCTTATAGGACAATCATGACTTCCAGCTAGAACATACCCTGGTTTACCCTGCCTGTGCCCTGCTTTGTAGCTTTGTCCTGGTATCTCCTAGTGTTTGAGTTCATGCCTAGTATCTGGTCAGTTGTTAATGGCCTACACTTGTCTGTCATCTAGCCTTCATTTGTGTGTGTGTGTGTGCCCGTGCGTGTGCGTGCATGTGTGTGTGTTTGTGTGCCTGCTCTTGCCTTGTGCCTCTGTTGGAAATTGAATGCGCTGTAGGTGTTGAACATGAATGTGGTTCCTGTCTATGGTATCGGTATGTGTTCCTTCAGAGTTGCTTGTATGTCAGTTCCAGCCTTTGTTAGTTTGTCTGCCTGCCATGGCTTAGACCCCATGCAGTTCCTGTTGTTTCTCGTCCTCAGAAGTTTCTTTGCATTAAGGTTCCCTGTGTCCTGAAAGGAGCCTCATGGATCGTCCATCATTCCCCATCATAACAAAACCTCCACAGATGATACACATTTGTTAATCGAACCTCATCATATACCATATCTGGGGTCTAGAACTGACTATATTCTACATATAGATAGTGAAATGTGAATTTGAGCAATTGTACAATCATGTCCTGCTTTTGCTGATTAATCTTTTCCTTTTTCACCCCTTTCTCTTTTACCTTATTTATTCCTGATCAGTACATACAGAAGAAGAATCCACAGTATAAAGTGTTTAAGGAGGATACAGTTTGGTCTATGGAGTCCCTCAGTGTCTATCTCAACCAGCATCACTGTCAAGATAAGGCCATCTCACAAGACTGGGTCTTTGGAGCTTTTACAGTGAGTGTAGACAAAGCAGGGGTAATTATAACAAAATTGTATTTGTGCCTATTAGTTTGTGTACATGCATGTGTGTATTCAAACCATGAAAATCAAGATACCATGAACCATTGCGTTCCAAGACTAGGTACTGTGCAGAAGCCAAAAACAGCTTGTGCACCAATGCATTGTACATTTATTATCATTTTTACTATAATTTTATTTTAGGTGTGGAAAAAATACAAAAAACAAATACTGTGCTTATACACTCTAGTTTCTCTGTTTTCCAAGTGAGAAAGCTAATGGTGCTATATAATTTGTAAACTAAAAACTCTTTTCAGTTGAGGTAAAGCATGAAATTGCCATTACAGACTAGCTATAATAATTTTAGGATTGTAGCCTAGTGGTTGTAAAGGAATGGACTGAAATGTAATGCAATAAAAAGCCCCATGGTTTTAAGTGTATAACACCGTGATGGAAAACAACATGTATTTTCTGTATGTAAGAACAATAACTGTGTTTTCTGTGTGAATGACATACAGTAACAATAATTATTCATAGGGAAACATGGGATGTGCATTTTGGAAAGAAGCAAAGACAAGTGTTTTAGGATAACCATAAGCAAGGTGATAGAAAGGCCCAAGTGGGAGGAGACAATTGATTAAAAATGATCAATCAGGGTTAATAATGCTGTGCTTTTCTTGTGTTACAAAGAAGCGCATGCAGCAGATTGTAATGCAGTGCTTCATGGCAGTGAAGAACAAGCTGAATAGAAAACTTGGCTACTTTGACCTCATTGGCTGTGACTTCCTGATCGATGAAGACTTTAAGGTAAGGGATCCCAGCACCTGCTGATTCAGTGCTCTTTAATTAAGGTTATTCATGGACAATAAGGAACGGGGGTCATCAGGAGGATTGAATAATCTTTTTAGTCAGGATTAGCTGTGATGTAATTTGCAAAATAGGATTTGCAGTTACATATTTAAAACCACTAACTAATTTATGAAAAAGATATAATCATCTTAATGTCTGGACACAACTTTGGTTCTTCTCTGTTATCAAATCAAATCAAATCAAATCAAATCAAATAGTACTCAAAATTGTCAATTCGCTATATTTTCATAACATACAAGGGAATCAAAATGCTGTTCTTCTCTCATCTTTGCAATACTGTATAAAAAACAAAAAAGTATAAAGTATAAACATATAAGACATAAGATAAATATGATAAAACTAAAATAAGTAAACCTCTATACAGTACACAGCGCAATATACAATATACAGATCGTAGTGCAAAAAACAACATAAAAACAGTAACAGTGATTTAAAGTGAGGAAGTACATTCTAGAGCAGCTTTTGAGTGCAAAAAAGACAGTTGGCAGGTAGTTCCTTGGTAGGTAGTGACTAGTTATTGTCCAGGGGCAGGGGGCAAGGGGGGTGGTAGTGGACAGAGTTCAGCATCCTAACAGCTTGGTGGATGAAGCTGTTGGACAGTCTTGTGGAGCCCGGATCTTCCAGTGCCTCTTCCCTGAGGGGAGGAGGCTGAAGAGGGAGTGTAAGGGATGACAAGAGTCGGCGAAGCTGGTGGCTCTACGGTTGAGGCGGGTGTGGAATATGTCCTTGCTTTGCAGGGATTTCCTGCAGGAGGCAGTGCAGCCTCCATACCACACAGAGATGCAGCTAGTGAGGGTGCTCTTGATTGTGCAGGTAGTGGTGTGTGTGTTGCCGCTTCATTCTTGGGCTGTCTCTAGGTGTGGCTTCTGGAGATGAACTGCAACCCCGCACTGCACACCAACTGCAGCGTGCTGAAGGAGATGGTGCCTGCTGCTGTTTTTGAGACCCTGGGTGAGTCCAATGAAAAACGCATGCAGACAGAGGTTTACTTTTACCTCTTTTATTATTTAATAAACAACAAAAAAACTAATATTTTTTTCAAAATATTTACAAATGTAATAATTTTGTAAATGCAGATATAAAGTATTGTTTGTTTACGTAAATATTGGGTGGACCAGCAGCTCTGTTGGAGGAACAATCAGTACAAATTTGTGGGGATTGGGGTATGAATCCTGCCCCTGCTGTGTGTGTGTGTGTATGGGGGGTGTATGTGTATTTCACAACATGTTTTGCCAGTTTCCTCAAGAACTCCAGTTTCCTGCACTTGGGTAACATTTTCCAACAGAAAATCTACTAACATGTCATCTCAGCTCTTCTGCTGCAGTTCTTAGAATGACCGTGGGCTGTTTTGCTTTGAAAACCCTGTCCAGTTCATCTGATACATGTTCTCTGGGATTAACCTCTGCAAACTGGGCAGACCGAGCCATTAGTTTGACTTCTCCTTCACTTTCCTTCTTTGCCAGATAGTTCTTGCAGAATTTTGAGGTATGTTTTGTGTTTGCTGAAGAATGAAGCATAGATTTGGTCAAGATCACCAGCTAACTCAGCAGCAAAGAAACTCCAGTCAATAACACAATCTGCCATGTGGTCATGCTTTCTGCGTATTACAAATAAATAATAATTGAACCTAAACATTTCAAATTTTCATTAGTCCAGAAGATTGACTTCTACCCCTATGCATATAATTTAAAGCATGGATAATCTTGGTTTCAAGGATACTCAAACATACTCAAACTTCTGCAGTATTTGATGCTCTGACAAAAACCAAAAACTGACTTTTTTTTCCAAGTAAATAGTGCTATAATATTTTCATTTTTTTAGATTTTTGTTTTGCAGTAATGCTATGCTGTCAGCTGTGTTGTTTTGCAGTAATGCCATGCTGTCAGCTGTGTTGTTTTGCAGTAATGCCATGCTGTCTGCTGTTCCTTATTGTCAGCTTTACCACATACAGAGCTGGCTGAGAGTCCCAGAGTTCGGGCTTCCAGGGCTTGATCTTAAATAATGCGTCACTTTTCCTCTCTAAGACATAACCTTGGAGATCTTCAATAAGTGCCGCTGCGGCCTCCCTGTGTTCCCACTGTCCAGTCAGAGGGAGTTTGTCCTGCTCTACAGTGGAGAAGATAAGCCTGCCCTCCCCCAGGGCAGTAATGCACAGGGGCCCGCCCTCAGGCATGTGGGACATCCTGGATGGACACCAAGGAGGGAGGCCGGCCTCAGAAGGCCTGCTATGGTGCAGCAAAACCAAGCTGAGAAAACTCTTAAGCTCCCCCGGAGCTGCATAAAGATGCCTCCTAATGCCCAGACAACTTCTACAAACAAAGGCAGCACTGTGATCTCAAGGCCTGTACCCACTTTCTCCATGGCATCTCGCTCCACAACCCAGCACTGGAAATCCAATCCTCATTTTCTAATTAAATCCCATTCAAAACTGGCTCAAGTCCAGCAGCACTCAGAAGTGTGAGTGGCAAAGGGTCACTACTATGAGCCACATAGTTACAATTTATTTAATCTGTACACTATTGTTTATGTTCTGCACCGCTGTGTATTTTAGTTTTCTTTTTCATGCTTTTTACCTGTATTCTTGTATTCTTTTATTTCAATAAAACAAATTGAATGCTATGGTCATAATCAGCAGGATCCACAATCACTTGCTTGCCGACCAACGACGGGCGCAGTCTCGTTCTACTACTACTCAGGTTACCCCTTTTTGGCCATTTTGTCAGTCCCAGTCCAGGTTGGAGTCTTGAGTCCTCCAGCACCACACCTGCATTGAGGTGAGGTGCGATGGAGCAGTGCACCAGGCTCTAAATTGTAGACAAACCCACAACATGCATCAAACACTTCTGAGTCTCAGAGCAGCAGAGGAAGTGGCACTTTCTGCAGCTGCGCATCAGTACTGAAGTTACCAGGAAGTTACCACATTCTCCTGCAGACGTGAGTTTCATATACTCATCTGACAGCTGAAGAGAAACCCGCTTTAACCGTCAACTGTAGTTTGCACTTGCATTCTCTTTTTGTTCTCTTCTTTTTCTTTATTTAGTTTAGATTTATATATTTTTTTTGCTTCATAGCTGGAGGAAAGTCTCCACCTGTCTTCATCTCACTCCTTTCCTCCCTGTCGCTTACTGGCCCCCTGCAGAAGCCTTGTGGGTAAATAAGCAGACAGATGGTGATCGTTCATCAGCGCAAATACTGAGGGGGACGTTGGCTATGGGTTGTTGCAGTGTGACCCAGAGACATGTAGGCATGACGGAAGTGGGCCCAGATGAGATTGAGCTCCTGGAGATCAGCAGTACAGGGTAAGGCTCTCGATCCTCCAGAAACCTTTGGACTGTCAGGCACTCCAGCCTGCAGGACTTCTCATGCTGCGGGATTAAGCACCGAGGTCTCCTGAACTCTTCTGCCGTTTCTGCCGTGAGATACTGGAGCTTTCTTGCCATTGGCGATATTGCATATTTAAGATCTGCTGACAGGATGCACATTATGTTTTGTATAGCACTCTATAATTGATCTTATCGAAGGCAACGTGTTGTACAGTTTGAAGGGAATGGAGTCAAAACAGAAATTTCACGCCATTGTTATTTATTGTATGTGCATGAGGGCAGAAGTTCCAGTTCCAGTACAATTACTGAAAATAAGCAATCATTACAAAAGTTGTCTGTTACTTGATTAGAAATTAGTGTCTGCTTAGTAGCTGTGTTTAGAAACAGTCTAAAGATGAGGTTCAGAAATTCAGAAATCAGAAATTATATTATATTGATACCCTATTTGAAATTAACAACTAAAAGTTATCATTAAATAACTAATTATTCATGGTGTTAAAGTTATTTGTGTATATAAAACTACATTACATTATGGACTATGGAACATTGAACTGATAAACAATTCTGTATATTATAAATAATGTACTCAATCCTTGGGAGAACACTTCAAACTGGATTTAACGAAGCACTTCTTTACACAGCGTGTAGTCAGAGTATGGAATAGTCTTCCTGATAACGTAGTGCAAGCAGAATCCGTGGATTCCTTTAAATCAGAGCTACTGTAGATAAGATTTTAACAACTCTGAGTTATTAAGTTATTAAGCTTGATGGGCCGAATGGCCTCCTCTCGTTTGTATAGTTCTTATGTTCTTATGTTCTTGGTTCAATGCAAAATGCTAAATACATGTTAAACCATGTCAAGCATACAATTTGCTCAAAATTATAAATTCTCCATAGATTTGTAGATACATTTGCCATAGAAATATGCTGACCAAGAGTATACACATTAATGTAATGTAGAGATGGGATATTTTTTAACATGCACCAGCAGGACGGTCGTCTCTTGCCATCTGAATTAATCTGCTTATGTCTGCTTTTGTCTGCCCTTATTTTAGTGTCTAGCCCATATATACAGTACAGTAGGTCATATAAAAATTTCTACTGCTGTCCTGTGGTTTCTCCCCAAGTGTGGCATCTTTATTCTTCATTTGCAGTATAAATCAAAAACAAACACAGTAGCTGCTCGAGGTAAGAGATGCTTCATGATTAATGAAGAACAAACAAGAGTTCAGTATTTCATTTGTCATTCATTACTTGTTCCTTTAGTTCACAAAGGTTTACAGCATTAACAGCTAGTAATAAATACAGTAACTGTTTGGGATAAAAGATGTGTCACCAGGTGTAATGACTGCGTGCGGGTGAGCGGGGAAACAGGCGAGAGAGCCGTAAATGCAGGTAATGGGGTTTTATTTAGGGCTGACAGAACGACTGGGAGCACACGGCAAACCACATCAATGACAGACCTGGGGAAACAGACTCGAACGCGGACTAAATATTCAAGATCAGCAGAAAATAACAGGCAACAGTTGATTACAATCAGGAAGTAACACGAGGTAATGAGGGGGCGTGGCACACACAAGGATCCTACGGGCAGGTCATGACACCAGGCCCGAGGAGAGGGGGGTGCAGCCGGTACATCACTTCGGGGCCAGTGAAGCTCAAGGGGGCCCATGAAGCCCAACGCGGCCCATAACTTTTATTATACGGTGATCCCCAGCTATACTGCGGTTCAGCTATTGCGCCCCCGCTGTAACTCGGATTTTTCTGTGGAACATATGTATTTTTATATCGCGGAAATCTGTGGTTTTATAGTTGTCGTTCTTTATGGGTTTTTGACAACCTTGAAATAAGCATTTTTCTATGCTAAACTATTAATAGCAGCAGTGTATTACTGTAATTATAAGATATAGATCACACTATATTTACACTAGTAAATCATAAAACATAAGCTACTTCTACGTACAGGAATACGTAGACATGCAGAGTCGCATTTTATAACAAAATGTACATACGCTTTTCATTTGTCACTACGCATGCTAGACAAGAGTGTTAGAACAATGCATATTATAATTTAAAAATAATACTTTATATAATACTTTATAATTTATGTTACTCATATCCTTAGCCCGACATCCACATATCATATGTGTTTACAAAGTGTGTTTTAATAAGTTTACATGTGTTTAAAGTGTGTGGGAGGGGTATTTTAAGCTTAAACTATATATTAAAAAAAATGTTTATATGGTTTTTCTGTATCCCAAATTTTCATCATTCGCTGATGGGTCTGGAATGTAACTTCAACGATAGGCAGGGGATCACTGTAACTTGAGCATTTATTTATTTAATTCATTTAATTTTCATTGTCTTTTTTAAAATTTTGCAAGTCTATTTAGTTTCAAAATTAAAAAGCCGCATGGGTCACAGGGTATATCCTGCTGATATCAGTGAAGGTCTTGTAATGAAGATAAGTTATCTGCCAGCTGCTCATCGATAAAATTCTGGAGAAAACCAACTAAGCCCATTGGAGCTGCTGAATTGCTTGAAAAAGTACAAACAGGAAAGACTCTTTCTTCTGTTGACAATTCCTGCCACTGTCACCTCTGCAGAGCACTCATTCAACAAGCTGAAGCTGGTAAAAAAAAACGTTTCACTTTGTCACAAGCTCAACTAGTAGATTTGACAAGACTCAGTATTGAGTCTGATCTAGCAATTTGGTGATGTAATTCAGAGTTTTGTAGGAAAAAGGCCAGGAAAGCACCTTTGTTCAGCAGACAATAAATGCTATTATAAACATCTTTTACTATTATAAATATATTACTTTATTATTACATTTATACCTATACATACTGTACATTTAGAAGTATCAATGTAATCTACAATTGTTAAAAATAAATAATAATAAACACACACATACATCTGTGTAGAATTTTGTATAAGGGCCCACACACCTCCTTCCTACAGGGGCCCAGATTTTCTCTCAGCGGCCCTGTGCGTCACAATTCATTAACAATGAACAAACATAAGATCAGTGTTTCAAATGTGTTATTCATTATTTGTTCCTTTAGTAGTTCACAAACATTCACAGAAGTAACAGATTTAGTAACAAATATAGTGATTGTTTGAGGTAAAAGATGTCATGATTCTTAATGATAAACATGAGATTGGTATATAACTAAGACTTTAGTTTGTGGTTAATTAATACATAATTAATAATACATAATTAATACCATATTATTTGTGCCCCATCACGTAAAGGGTTACCATAAAAAAGGTTCTTTAGACAGCAGATATCAATTCACTTTTTACTTCCCTTGTTTTGTACTTGTAACAGACATTTAAGATTGTTTCCTCAGATTCCATGTAAGAGTTTCATGTTACTGGGCCAGGGTAAACAAGTTGTTTCTTGTGGCAACTGCTGGCCAAACTTTTTAGTAAAGCAATCTCTACATTGACCCCAGTATATAATTTCAGTATATTCAATATGCAGAGCTCACAGAAGGTCTTGGGATGTTTGCTTAATTTTGTAAAGCATTTTGCAAAGTTATTGGTTTCATAAAAAATATCAATTGACAAGCAATGTTTAACATATCTGCAGATATCTTTCACACAGACATTTTCTATTTATTGAGTGTCATAATTTTTTTTTTGACTCGTTGAGTTCAGTTCTTGCCATTTTGCTATTAATTGCAGTTGTAGTCATTGGCTAAACTAAACTAAACACAAAAGGTTTGGTGTTTATATTATTTCAAAGGTTTTGCTAATTAAAAAAAACCCAAATGAGACTTTTTGATTCAGAACAACTCTTTTAGAACTGTAATTAGAACTGTCAATTTATTACAACTTTAAATATTTTTTTTTATTAGAAGTATTGGTTCTTTCTAATGTGATATATATTTTCTGTAAATAAGTAAATGAAGAAATGATTTTTGTTATACCACCAATACATTTGCAATGTTTTTACAGCATTAAGCAAGCTTCCCAAGACTTTCTGTGATCAATGTATTAGTCATTACTATCAATATTATGGTAAATATTAAAATTTTGACACTATACTAAGCATTTCCATTGGTTGCTACATGTAATTTTAATAAAATGTAATCCTATTTGCCATGCATCTAAAGCCTTCAATTGTGTAATTATTAACCTGTGAAGTGATTCTTATAAATAAACGCTGAAAGAAATTATTTTTAAAACAATTTTCAACAGATGCAGCTTTTTCTAAAATATAGTCAGAATACAAGTAAAATAACTTGATTTAAAGAGTAGGCTACGCAGCTTTACATTACTGTTTTACTGTTATGCAAAACAAACACACTAACAACAGGAAGAACACCACCCTAGCAGGAAAGCATATCTGTAAACTCCCTATTCCTTGTCAGAGTTCTTACCCTCATAATGTCGCCTAAATACCAGCTCTTGTGGACCCAAGAATTAAATTGCATTATTTTCCTTTTCAGAATCCCACCGTGTCGTCATGTTTGGCTAACTGGAGCCACAGGCCTTCGCTGATTAAACTATCAATCCTCAGTCGTAGGTTTGATACTTTCAAGCTGAAGAAATTAGAGAGGTCACCCCCCCATCTTACACTGTATCCACAATGATAAAATTTGTGGTGGCAGTGGGTTGATTGTGCAGTCCAAAATTCTAGATGGATCCATCCTATATAAGTTCAAAATAGCATTTTATTTAATTGTGTAATAAACAGACTGGTTTCCCCGGAAACCTAACAAACTGCATCGCCATGTTGTTTTTAAACAATAAATTACTGAATAAAAAAGTTGGACATTATTTTCATATACATGGGATTAACTGAAATGAACAAGAACAGTATTCAGAAAGGGAAGCATTTTAAACTCATGTCTTTCACTTAGAGTATACCTATTCCTTGCCCACAAACAAGTGAGTTTATCTAGCCTGATGGTGGAATTCATATTCTGAATGGTTAAATGTATATCAGTCATCTTTATGTCCAGAACACTTATGAGCACATATCATTATGAAGACTTGTGGCTTTTGTCGTAAAGCAGGGTTTCTTGCTTAGTCGGAATACCCCAGTTTATATGGACTTTATCTTTGTTCACTTAAATTAACCTGTTGTATTTCAGGTAGTCTGGGCTTATCTGCTAAATAAGAAATCTGGTTTTGTGATACAGGGTCTAGGTGAAGCAGGCTTCCCTGCATATGCTTAAAAATGCATCACTTTTCATAACTATCCAATGAACTACTAAATAGAAGGTGATGAGAAACACATTATCATCTACGAGCTTATTGAGGCAAAAAATGTTTTCCTTCAGTGAAGTTCCGTCCATCAACCTAAGGGTGGTGCTGTATTGCACAATATTTTGTCAGGTATTTTTTGAACTCCTGCACTTTTTCCTGTTTCACATTGAAATGATATCTGAAATTTATTCATTAGCATGAAAATATTTTATATGATATGAATGCTATTTATTTCTCTTCTTTTCATGAAGCACTGCTTCACCTGTTTTGAAGAAACCACCACTGATTCTGAACAATTTTATTAAGTTTTAGATGAAAGAAACACATACCACAGCTGAGTGATACGTCCCTGATTTAGCTTTATCCGACTGAAAAATGTTTTTAACTTATGAATGGTTGTGCTTTTTCAGGGTGTGGGGGCAAAGTGAGTCTCAGTTTCAAAGAAGTGATTCAGAGCAAGTGCCCCTTCCCTCTCCATCCATGTCTGAGTTCAAACAGGTCAGTGTGTGTGCTAACATGCTAACACAAAAAGTTCAATAACATTGGCTTAAACCATATAT
>JABFEB020000038.1:4046531-4057291 GCA_019775895.2 Stomatorhinus ivindoensis | reverse complement strand
ACACACATACATACAAAATGCTTCTGAAAGCCATGGATATAATAGAGATAAAACATATTAATAAATAAACAAGTTGTAAAGTGTGATTAAGGCAGTGCACCATGGGACAAAGCAAATGTACCGCAGCTGAATTGAATTGCTTGATTACGTGTTTCGTCACATTTAATACATTAGCATTAAGCTTTAGCGTGTTGCCCCAATGGCGTGTAATATGAATACAGCGTGCTAAATAATAACTGTTAGAGAGAAAGTTTTTCTGAAAATGTAAGGGGTCCGCATTGTCCCCCAGGTTCCCCTGATCAAGGCAAACTACAGCTGGAAGCTAGCAGACTGGCAAACTCCATAAGCAGCAGCACTGACGTATCCTAATGTTTTCATTCTCAACAGCCTGAGCAGAGCTCAGTTTTGGATCAGTCTCCTCCACCACTCATCCCTAAGAAACGCAGAAGCTGATGAGAGTGCAGTGGAGCCCTGCAAGCTGCTAGTTAAGGAACACATGCACAATAAACCGTCACTGAATTCAAAAGAAGGTCTATATTCTCCATCAAGGCCCCATCTGGGAGAGATTGCTGTCAAGCTAAATGTGGGTTTTTTGGATCGTGTGGAATTAAGTGTGAAGGATATAGAATTCGCTTCTGTTATCAGAGATGCTGGGCTCCTCTATGACCGTCCTCTGTCTCGTAACTTTTTAGTCTGTTCTAGCCCTGTGTGCTTCACACTTGAAGGATTTGCCAATATTTTGGTACTGTGTATTTATCCTTGCAGTAATACAGCAGCTTAAGTTTCATAAATGTATTGCTATGTTAAACGGAGGACCGGTATAAATAGCTTTTGGTTTTACTTCTAGGATGGAATAACAATCTATGTGACCTTTGTGTTGCTGTAAAGAAATATGACCCATTTCCTAGATAAATCAATTTACCCACTGTAACGTACAACTGTTCAAGTCTTATTTGTCACATACACAAACATACCCTGTACATCTGAGTAATGAGATGCTTTTCCATCTACTTCCAGAATTGTTCTTGAAAGGAAATACGTAACACAGAGAAACACAAAATAGTAGGGAGCGCTTTCCATTAACTGCACCCTCATAATACCTTTATAATACATTCGTAGAACATTCAACGTACCTTCATAATGCATTCACAAACAACAGCTAGCAGGGTGGAAGTATACTTTAACAGCTTTATTATACATTAATAACAAACACTGTGATAATAATAAGCATGATAATTGTATAATCATATAATGTTTTTTATTAATGTATATAAAAAATTATTCAGGTATTAGGATGTTACGGTATACTTACATGCTGCTCATGAATGGTCTACGGATGTATTATGTGCATTATTAAGGTGCATTGACTTTTAAATGTGCCGTTAATGTAAAGCGTTACTAAATAGTATAAGAAGGGAGCCGGAGGATAGAAGCTCTTTTTTTAGTCTCTCAGTCTTTGCTTTCAGGATGTGGTAGTGCCTCCCTGTGAAGAGGTGGTGGTTGGGCTGGCTAGGGTTTTATTTTCATGACTGTGTTCTTTCACCACTTCCTATGTGGTGGCTTGTAGAATAGGAAATGCACAGCTGATGTGCAGGGGGGGCTATACTGTGTGGGGCAGAGCAGTGACACTTGGGGATGAGGGGCGGGATGGGACACAATACTGTGGTGAGCAGGTGTGACAAAACATTTCAAAACAATTTCAAAACAATCACATTAACAAATAAATTAAACACTGACGTGAACTATTTATATGAATTGTGGCAGCAAGGCAAGCAGGGAGATGTGGTAGGTTTTGCGTTTCAGAAACAAGAATGATTGCACTAAATCCCAAAGAATAAATAAATCAACAGAAAACAAAACTTTTTCATATCATGACTTAATAGAGCTGTATTCTAGATGCGGAGATGAATCTCCCTATAAATCTTCCTTTCCATTCCCCATGAAATTTAGTGTGATTTAAAAAAAATTATACTGTACATTATTTTCACATGCCTAAAATTTGTATGTACATTTCGTGATTTTCTTTATTTGTACTGTAAACAAACAATACGCAGTTGCCACCTTGTGTGAATGGAGGATTGTAATTTTATGTAGGCCCATAGCAAGACCTCAGACATTCGTGAGGTTACGTTCCAGAACTCGTCGCGAATGAGGATTCACGAATGTTTGGCAGACTCACTAAAAATATGATTTAATGCTTTAAAACTCAGATGGAAACAAGGCATGTCATACTACAGTATAGTGCACAATGGTGTGAATGATAGGCCAGGATTCCATGCCCATTTCAATACCTTAAACCTCTCTGGACCAGGCAAGTGTCAACTTCTCAGTACACGTCAGGTACCCTACTATATAGAAAAAGTCACATGGTCCTGGCCCAGACTGGCCCACGCTGTGTGTGTGTGTGTGTGTGTGTACATATATAATTTAATCAAGTTATTTTATCAGTAATGCTCCCTAATTGCAATACAATTCATTAGGCAGAGTAACATTGGCAGTCAGAAGAAGAAATTTGCAAACATTATTTATGTTGCAGTCAAAATACGAATCCATGGCATTAACTGGATGCAAATAGAAAATAAAATAACTAGAGCCAAGCAGTTATACTTTGAAACAAAACTGCACCTAATATAGTTTTTATAGTACATTATAAGAGAGAACAGCTTTTGAACATGTCTTCAAAATATGTATTTCACAATAATATAGAAAGGAAGTGTACTTTTGTTTGGCATGCGCTTGTAATGATTATCTACAAAACGATTTGTAATACTGGATAATTTTATACTGTGTTATTCAACGCATTCTTAATCTCCAAACCTTACTCAAAAATAAATAACATACATCTTTTGAAAAATCACCAAGAGCAAAGGAAGTTTATAAAGAAAAGCTATAAAAGCAAGATGAGTGCCAACCAAGTGAGGTTATGCATTCAAAAACATAAAGCAGTCAGACTGACTGGCAGACTGTAAGCACACATTCCTCAGCTGCACGTGCTGATCCAGATTCTCCCTCAACTCACGGGGCCAGCAACCGCGTCGCTTGCTTCAGGACCAGAGGAAGAAGACAGGATGTGTAAAGCAAAAATAGGAAAAAGCTGAACCAGCTTGGTAAGTAGGTAACCCTTATACCCAGTAGCTTTCAAAAGTTACACTAGATAATCAACTGGAAGATGAATGTTAATAAGATTATTGCTCCACTTAGCACAGGTGTGTTATGCACGGCGCCAGAAATATGAAAAGCATGCAGACCTAATTGTAGAATCATTAGGACAGTCATAACAGACGATGTCCCTGAATTCACAACAATCCACATACATTTCCACGAGCCTAAAACCCATTGTACTTTGGCTTATTGTACTTTAGAAGGACAGGTATGTCAACAGCTTTTTTTTGGATGAAATGATTCTGAGTACACACTGGCATCCCTGTGACTTGTTCCCTAAACTGCCAGGAAGTACGGTAGGGGCTGTACTGCAGACTGGCTGCTGCTTCTCTAATGACTCACCAGCAGGGCCTCCTGATTGTCTGCCAGTGCCTGCTTGGCCAGGTAACGCTCCCGCTTCACTTGCAGTTCCAGCGATTTTGGCACATCTGGGACCATCCAATCAATGGCACGCAAGATGAAGAATACCACGTGCTGGTCAACAGGAGAACGAACCATAAATGTCAACATGATGCAGACTGAGCCTAAGCAGGAGCTTCAGAAAAGGCCTATTACTGCAGAAATAGCCCAAAATGGCCCAAGAAAGAAAAGAAAAAATCACAAATTTTCTACCTCAAAAGCAATAATAAAACCAAGTCTGATTGCAAGAAGTTCCCAGTAGAAGAATGTGTAGCTGCCATTGTTGTCTCGAAAGGCTTTATATCTGGGGGAAACACAATAAAATACATTAAGCAAATCAGCAACTGTCTATCAAATATGGTGAATGAACTTCATCGCTACATTTCACAAGTTTTTGCTTAATCTGTACAATTAGGATATTATAATTTGTTTAGCTTGTTTTCAGCCGCTCACATCAGCTTGGTGTTCTCAGTAGGGGTACCTGCATATGGTGGCATTGAAGAGGTTGTCTGAAGAGATGTGATTAGAGGAATTATTGTTTAGAGGTGCATAAGCGAGGGTGAAGTTGACATAACCCATCAGATTGTTGTCAAACTTGTATTTGTACAGAAGCCGGGGGAGGAAGTCAGAGGTGAAAGCAATCAAGAAAGCCTAGAAGATAATCCAACAAAAATTCTCTTTGAGATATAGTGCCTTTTGCACACTCCATGTAACAAATACATAAACAAAGACAGACAGACAGACACACACACACACACACAATAGCATCATGCTAGATAGCAGCATTGATATAGGTATAATAAAGTCACATATTTATATGTATTATACACACACACACGTATACATGTGTATATATACATATATACACAGATGTGAAAAAGTAAGTACATTCCATGGAAATTGTTGCAAACAAAGGAGATATTTGATTTTTGTTTAACAGTGCCTATACATACATACAAACATACATACATACATACATACATACATACATACATACATACATAGGCATCTAGCATCTGACACAGGGAAAACATTATATCGGATTTCCAGTGAGTGCCATATTAAAAGAACAATACACAATCATATTAAATATATTAGATATTAAATCACTTTGATGTGTGAATTTGTGAATGGGTCTGGGGGTCATGCTTATGGTGGGTTGCTGTGCTTCATGCCCTCCGAGGATGTCGTACTCTTGGGCACACGCCCAAGAGCCCATACGGCTATTCTGGGCTGGCCTTCGGTTGCGACTCGTTGGAGGCAGACTCACATTGATAATGACGGCCAGGTGGGAAAGGGCTTCCAGTATATTAAACCAGACTCCTATATTCTGAGCGCGCTCAGCCACAGGACGCCGATACTCGCATACAAACTTGTGGGCATCCAGACGAATCTCGACCCAGTTGTTGAGCAAAGCAAATAGCGGGGCGAGTGGGAAGGCTGCCACAAAGATGGTGATGAAGCCAAACTGGAGGACTGGCAGAAAAGCAGATGAAAATATTCAACCTTCCAACTCCGTAAGCAAATCCTGACCACACAGTTAGTAGGAATCCAGCCCTACTTCATCCGGAATCACACTCTGACCAGCCAGTATAAATTAGAAGATATACAGTTAGGTCCATAAGTATTTGGATGGTCACACAATTTTTCGGAATATTGGCCGTGTGCACCACCACAATGGATTTGAAATGAAGCAACCAAGACGTGATTGAAGTATGGTCTTTCAGCTTGAATTCAAGGGCTTTAATAAAAATATCATATGAACCATTTTGGAATTACTGCGATTTACGGACACAGTCTCCCCACTTTCAGGGACTCAGAAGTAATTGAACAAACCAAGTAGAGTTATTTGTGATTGTTGCAGTCAAATACAGTTAATTTTTCAGCAGCTGTTCTCGCAATTTGCAATGGAACTTGTGGACTTCAATTTGCTTTTTTGGGTAAAAGACATAAACTATGATTTTTGTTATATTATTACCACTGAAGAAAGTGAGATATATAACTACTTTGTTTCATTTAATTTTATATCACATTTCAGTGCTCATTTTTGTTTGTTTTCTGAATTCAACAACTATGGACTCAGTCATATACTATATCTGTGGTCCAACATATTATGCACATGCACAGTTAGACATTACTAATATTAAATACAGTAATAAAGTGCGTTGTGCTTTATGATACAGTAAGTGAAGTACTGTACTCACGATTGAAAGGGAGATTGACATTTTAGCTTCATTATCAAGAGATGATAGAGAAAAAATATCATGCATCAAAGGATAATGGAGCAATGTAAAGCCTGTTTATACCCTTCAAAGAACCAAGGAACAATGAAAAACATACTGTTACACATTTTACAATTAAAAATCTTATATCACGTACCTGTACATGATTTGTAATGAGATTTTTTTTTTTTTTTTGTTAAAAAATATCTTAGTCATTGTGTGTGTACTGGGTACAATGGGGAGGGCAGATTTCACCATGTTATGGCGTGTGCTCCATATACTGTATGGGTTATGACCCATTTGGAACATTCCAGTTTTTTTTTCAGCCCACAGTAAGTTATAGTTGTGTTAAAGTTGAAAAATTCTAAGCTGTTGCAAATTTTGTATAGTTTTCTTGATTTTGTTTCCACTATCACAGAATTGTGAAATTCTGGAAGGACTGACTAACATAATCATAAATATGATGACAGCCTGAAGTCTGGAACCCATGGACAGCACCAAAAGCTAGGTTTCCTCCCTTTGTGATACTCCCCGGGCCGCTTCTGCAGCTGTAAACTCATTTTGAATGTTGTATTTCTATCTGTTGTGATAGCAAACAGATGCTGTGCATAAAAAATGTATCACTGTCCAAATACTTATGTACATGACTGTAAATGTGAAGAAGCAATGAGATCATCTAGAAATATTATCTTGCTTTAGATATTATAAAACGTATCCTTAAAATCTCCTTAAATGTCTTTAGCTTACCCATCTCCAGGTATTCATCAAAGAGACCCTCGCACTCAATGAGTGTGTAGTCCTTCTCCCAGCGATGACGTTCCCGGGGTATCTGTGTGCCCCTGACCCCAGATAGCTGTTGCCTCTGTCGCCATGCCTTTATCTTCCTTGTGTGGAGAAAATGGAGCAAATTGTACATTTACATAAATAACATCATAAATATAGCACTACTCTGCTTTTACAAGCTAATGAAACAATGCATGTGGCCTCTACACAATTAAGTCACGTGCACAGTAGAACAAAAATTCTTTAAAATTACAAATCAATCAAGTGTCCTCATTTGGCATAACTATCAGTTGTTTAAGTCATGTTGGGCAGAATCAGTCTTGTGGTTTCCCGCAGAAATTATTTTACAACCAAATCGAGGTATGTAAGTAACTATAGTGGAAGCCACGGCATGCAAAATAGTTCAGCAAACTTTCATAATTAATCAAGAATATTTTCCATAAATTGCAGTGAGAGTATGTTGCCATTTTATTGTTTCTGTATTACCATTATGGTGTTGCTATACATTACTGTGTGACTTCTCTTTTTGTTTGGTACTATATAGGGATGTAACGATACCAAAAATTCGAACGATAATATTGCGATAAAAGGTTCAGCATACAGTACGATGATTATCACGACATTAAAAAGATAAAAAACTCTTAATAATCAACATATATATCAAATTACTTCTTCCTTTTAACATAAAGTGCTTCTGCTTTTCATTATTAGTGAAATATCCAGCTATGACCATAAGCCTTTGCCAGAACTTAGCAGTTATTGTCCTTTGCAATGAATGACTGAACAATACATGTAATTATAAAACAAAAACAAGCAGTCAGTAGTTCCTTTATAAAACGTTAATTATTACTGCAGCAGCTGGATCTTTTAATCAAAACCCAATTGGCAATTTCGAATTAGTGTTTTCTGCCATTTTTCCGCCGGGTCTGTTTTTACTGGGTGAAATATAGGCTACGTCCATACATACTAACACGCAAAAAAATGTGTGAAAACAGTGCACGTGTATTATAAATCCTATGGCAGCACTTGCTGTAGCCAGCCTCAACCGTTTCTGCAAAAAACAATCCGTGCTCTCCACTTTGTGACATCACCTCACAATCTGCAAACAATTATCTTTTTTCTTATAGAGATGATTAATTATCAGAGCCCCTCTGGTGACATAGGAGAAAAAATATATGTTGCGTGAATTACAATATGTGGCCACAAGACAATTAAGTGGTGGCCACGAATTAATAACGCGTGGCCCCGAGATTTCCGAATGCCTGGAAACACATGGACATCTTCGAGAGTGGATAAAAGTAAGTATAATTTTATAAAGAAATGATCATTTTTTAGTTGATAACATAATCGTGAGAAGACACATGTTAACTCCCTAAAGGCGTTATCGACAATTAAGTGCATTAGAGCAGTGTACAGCGTCAATCTAAGTCGTTCCCACACTTTTAGAACGATGTGGCCACCACTTACATGTAATTATCTCATGGCCATGTGTTATAATACGTGGTCACGCAATATATACTTTTTCTCCTACTGTATGTCACCAGAGGGGCTCCGTAGTACTGTTAATATACTGTAAATGTGTTTTTGCTTCTATTTGGCCAATTTATAAATTATTGTTCAAATAGATGTTTTGTAATGGATTTACTGATCTATTGTCATGTGGGTTACACACGGCCATTAGAGCACAAAGCGTTCATTAATGTAGTATGTATTTTTTGAGACAGAGCTTATACAACCAAAATAACAATGTGATTGATATCGTAACAGTCCGACAACGGTGTCAATATATTTCTTTATCACAATATTACATTTATCGCTACATCCCTAGTACTGTATAGTGTTATGAGACCATTTCAGTAAAGAAGTTGCATGTGCATGCGTGTACTTTCTCTTGCCGTATTGTACTGTAAAGACCTGTAATGTTGAAAAGAGTGTCTTTGATATGATTAAAAATTAGATTACTGAAGAAAGATTGAAACGTGCGATATGAGAATTGTGCATGGGTATATTATTGACATTTTTTAGGAGTCAGTTTGATGATGAAGTTTGAAAATTATATGGCATATTAAGTAGAGGAGAATGTTAAGTATGTCCCAAGAAAGACATCTGCAGAGCAAAGGTTAATGTTGACTAGGAAAAATACTGTGGGTAACAAAAGCAACAGATGCCACAAAATTAGAAAGACCAGCATACGGGACGAGGAATTCCTGGATATTGCTGATGAGTTGTTTCCCAACCATTATGATAAAGAGCTGCTGGGCCAGTTCAATCAGGCAACCACCAGGTCCACACTGAAATACACAACCAGAAACAGGCATATTACATTTGACCTGATGGATGGCTGGATGAAGATGGATGGATGGAGCTAAACTAATTCAAAGATTGACTTCTTCTTCGTATCTATCTCCATGGCTATCTCCATGGCTATCTCCATGGCTTCCCCAAACATGGTGTGAAATAAATTTCCAACTGCTCCATTCTTCAAACATCAGGGGAATTTTTAGGTTGAAGGATGGCACGCTATCCCCAAATATATAATGTAGGAAATATGTACAGCCATATCATTAAAACTACGGACAGGTGAAGTGAATAACATTATCTCATTGCAGTAGCACCTATCAAGGCAACAGTCAGTTCTTGAAATCGATGCATTGGAAGCAGGAAAAATGGGCAAGAATAAAGGTTCATTCATGCTCAACAATATACGTATATGGACAGAACCTTCTGTCTGTATACTGAATTGATTTCATCTGTATTTGTGCAGGTTTTCGGAAAACATGGATATGGACGAAATGGAACAGTGCCACTGGAAATCGTGGGGGCAATATAGCTAGGGTGACCAGATAATCCATGTCAGGGAGGACACTTTGATCTACTTCAGGTTTTACAAACTACTTCCAAATTAAAAGGCTTCTGTGCTCGGCTAAAGAGTTCAGCTCTTCTTGTGCTTTGACTGGTTTGTTTCCCTGACTGAAAGACTCATCCAACTGTTTTACATTAGCATTACTGACACATGCATGGTTATAGGAGACTGACTAATCAGCACACAGCAAGAACTTGGTGCTCAAGTGAAATCCGTTTAATTGAAATAGTAATTTACAATTCCTGTCCTAGCTCAGAGTGTTCTCCCTGACATGAATTACCTGGTCACCCTAAATATACCCAACAGTTAAAGACATGATGTTTAAAAAATGTTACTTTGGCACGACCCAGAGACAAAGAATTATCACAGCTGGTAGGAGACTGGACAGGAATTAAATATCAGTTGGACAGCAGCAAAAGAAAAGCGGAGGTCTATGTGCTTGCAAACTTAGCAAGTTTCACCATTAGCAACACCCCACCCCCATCAAGTAGCATTTCCTCTAATGTGTTTGTTTTTATATATATGGTTCAGTAGTTGGCCTTTTGAGAATTTTAGACTGGTGTGTTCTCCTGGTTTAATAATAAAAATTTAAAATAATGGTCTTAGATTCTTTTTGAATGTTCTGACTTTCTTTGTATTCCACTTAAATCAAGTAATTAAGTTTCCATGGTGATATTTGTAAATATTTTTCAGTGAAGTTGAAATGAAAGGTTTGAATTTTGAATAATAGTCGATGAATCAATTCAATTCGTTTCCTCAATATATGTAATAGAATAGCCTTGGGGTCAATGATTCATTTAGATATTTGACATGAAGCATTTTTAAATATTTCAATTCAAATGTATTTTGGTAGATTAATGAATCAATGATAGATGTTATACATATATACAGGCAGTCCCTGGTGAAGAACGCCTGATTTACTGCCAAAAGCCCTGTTATATTAATCAATGGTTCGTAATAACAAACATACACACTACTTTGTGATGCTTATGAAAACATTGCATAGCTTCAGTGCTAAGGAACTCTACAGTACCGTATGTAGTTACTTTTGTTATTACGGTATTGTTGGTACTATTATTCTGTACCACATTATTATTGTTCAAATTTGCCTAAAAATTCAACTTAAAGATAAACTCAGGGATTGAATAACCTGGGACCTGCCTGTGTATACTGTATATATATATATATGTATATATATATATGTATATATGTATATTTATATATATATATATACACACACACACACACATACAAACACGCACATGTAGGGTAAACATATCCTTATGGGGACTGCTCATTCATTTCTATCTGAAAAATGCTAATGCTAACTA
>JABFEB020000038.1:4015926-4030011 GCA_019775895.2 Stomatorhinus ivindoensis | reverse complement strand
AAAAAATTGGGTAGTGTGTGGTTCAGCAAGTTAGGATCATGTGCATGTGATCAGAAGATCACCAGTTTAAATCCTGTAGTCAGCAGAGCGGTTTCACCATTGGGCAAGTGGCTGAAGACCTTAACCTCAGTTCCTCCGGGAACCTGCTGACCCTGACTTCTCAGTTTTACGCTGCATCGCATAAAAGCATCTGCTAAATCAGACTCTCGTATAGCAATGAAAAGTTCAAACACGTATCTATTAGTTGGATAATTGTTTTTTTTTAAGAATGTCATGAGGTTATTGCTCCTAAGAATAGGTGCCTGTTCACATTCAGTTTCACTAGAGTAGAGAGTGAACGACTGCAGAAATGTGTTAACAAAGGGTGCTGCAGTCACTGCAGTAGTAGAATGACCTACACCGTATTTGTTTACTGATAAAGTAGCAAACCTTAGCTTACTAACCTCTAAAATAAAAAGAAAAACAGAGCTTGAACGATTCATAGTTGAAATAGATCATGTGCCACAGAAATATTATGCTCAAGGATAAATTTTAGAGTGGATGGGAATGAGTAGGCCCAATTACATTCTGAAGAACACCAACAGAATCAAGAATGGAAACAAACACTGTTTTCAGAGAATTTTTATCATTTTCCATATGCATTTTAAATCTCAAACAATCACAACTTTATACTAAGAATCAGATTAATCTGCAAACTTCTGTGCGAAAGTACTGCAAGGACTGGGGGGGGTATTCTACAAAGATAATTTAAGCCAAATGAAAGGATTGTCCAATAGGAATATCACTTACCTCTCCTATTGCTTAGTTTTCATGTTTGGCTTAAGTTATCCAGCTAATTGGGAAATCCTGCTTAGTGGAATACAGGTTTATAGATAATAAGAGTAAGTGAGTAAATGTCTGTCTATTTGTCTATTAGTGGGGCATGTTAAATACTGACCTTAAGGCCTTTTTTTCTTTCATTTTCAGTTCTCATTGCTTGCCGCCTTGTACATATGCACCTGTGCATGGGCAGTGCATAGGAAAGTAAAACGTTCACTAATTGTAGCATTCCCTCAGCTATGGGTCTTTGGCAACAGTACAAAAACAGCCCAAATGTAGACATATGGCCAAATGAAGCTCGGCAAACCATTTGTAGTATTTTTTTTATCCCACTAGATGGTGTTCATTGTTCAAAAAAGGCTCAAAGCAATAGTTTGTGCTTTATTCTTTAAACCAGTGGGATCAAATCTAGTGGGATCAAAAATGCCGTAAATGGTTTAGTGAAGCTTCAATTGGCCATCACTACTAAAATGGTTATTTGTTCTTTGAAACAAGTATCCTATTATAATCCATGATAGATGACATTCAAAACTCATTTTTAGTAAGAAGTTGTCTTTGTTTGACAAAAATCAGCGAAGGTTACCACCCCCCCGAAAAAAAGAGAAAAAACATTGTACAAAGCAACTAATGTGACCGGCTGTCATTGAAGTTATTTGTATGATCGCTTAGGTTAGCTACTCTTACTAATGTCTCTGAATGGTTAGCTGCACAGGAGATGTGTACAAACAGTATAACGGTTTAACCTACTTTCCAAACAGTGTCGATGGCACCCTTGCGCTCTGTATTCCTACCCCCATTTCACACTCTCTCCCAGATTCCTGAACATGTATATCCTCATTCAGTGGATTGAGGAGCCTACGAAATGGAACATTTTACTTATTGTAAATGCTATCTGTGCTGTGTGATCTCTATGTGATGTTAAATATGGGGGATGAATCCGGCCCGTCAAACATGATCCAGAAACGTTAGTAAATCTTAAAATCACTTATATATTATTTATCTTTATCATCATATGATAATCCAGTGTATCTCCCCCTTCTTAGTCCGTACTTGATTGAAATGATCGTTACCTTGAAGAAATGCTTCATATGAGAGAGCACTTTTTGTCCATCTTTTTAAGGGAACACAACCAAACTCCTTATGGCATTAGAGGTGCTGGAAAGGGGATGCAGGATGACTACGGATCTAAGGGAATGTGGCCACAGACAGAAAAGCCCCCCTGCCCAATTCTCACCTGCCTCAAGAGATGTGGAGGTGAGCAAATACAAACTGATTCTAAGAGATGTAAAATGTGAGTGTTTCAATTAAATGTATTTAAAATACATATTTAATTACTTTTGAGCAATTTTGTAACGTGAATTTTGCTTGATAGAAAAAAAAGGTTCCAAAAAAACAGATTGTTTGATATGGGTAAATTAGCAATCGATGCTCACTGATGTGTCCACAAACCATAAACGTGAACTTTATATCCTTTTTATCTTCATAGTTTCATGTAATTGCGCAGTTGTTGACTTTGCCTCTAGGCTATGTCCCTTGGTTGCCGTGTTTTGGTTCCTGTTTTAAACATCGCTCAGCCGCCTGAATCTGTCCCCATCCCTAACCCTGTCCTAGGCAGGAGGCGCCGCATTCGCTTTTCACTGAAATACCTCACTGAGATGTCATGCTGTTCGCTGCCTGACACGTATTCGTAGTAGTACCATTATAGAAACATTCTGCCCGTACCGTAGGAACCAAAGTTATTCGCTTTAGTTTCCTACCGGTATTTTTTACCATCGGATTCGTTGGTAAGCTGACAGGTAATAGAAATCATTTCCTTGTCTTTTCTAAGACGGTGCACCGAATCAATATAACGTTATTAAAATAAAAGTGAGAATGAAACGGTGTGATGGCAGCGGTTCACATGCTGGATTTCCTTGCATTTCCTTGTCCTTTCTAAGCCGGTGCACCGAATCAATATAACATTATTAAAATAAAAGTGAAAATGAAACGGTGTGATGGCACTGGTTCCCATGTTGGATTTCCCTTGCAACCGTCGCTGTCGTGGATAAAGTTACAAACGACAGCTATCGCCCTGATCAGGATAAGCTGTTAGACACTACATGTCATAAATTTAAAAAAATGGGAGACTGCATGGTAGCTTATTGTCCTTTCATAGGTAATAAAATGGAATCTGTCATTTTAGGAACAGTGAAGAATCAAGTGATTTAAAAAATATGTCCCGATATATATAACACGAAGAGTGCTTGGACTCTTTGTTCTCTTTGATATCATTTTCACCATTTACTCATTGTAAATTTCTGGGGTTTTCTGCTTGGCCTTGGACCTCAGTGACTCTTTGTCCTTCCGTTTTTCCCACAGTATGGATCATAGGATTGGACTAGGGTTACAGAAGTGTAAGTCTTTTTGTACTGAACAGCTCAACCCATTTAATATTATTAAAATTTCCTCGAACTGAGTTTGAAGCATATTACATTGTTTTAGTGTGATATTTTGACAAATGTACTGTATGAAATGATTTGTGAAATAGCAGTGGTCTAGTTAACAACAATGTTGACCTACGTGTTTCAGAAAATATAAAAAACATAACCAGCATTTTTTGTTTGCCCTCAGTACTTTACATTGTTTATATTGCCCATGTGTGATCTGATTTGCCAGTATCATATCTAATGTTTGGCACTTCAATATATTATTCAGTCTCTTTTCTGACCAGTGTACTTACCTTAGAGCAGCTGGCATAGCAAATAATTTGCATTGCAGTATTTTATCTGTAAATGAGACACATTATTTGTGACTGGTATGATGTCTAAGGCTTAGTCCTTTTGAATGTATTATTGTGTGCTATAGTCTGTGGAATTGGTGTTTCTTGCTGTAAAGTAATGGGAATATGTGATATGCCATTATTACAATCAGTATTTACCTTTTTTTTGCTCTGTTTAGATGTCTGTGAGCTTACACTGGATCCCAAAACACCGCATTCAGTTCTGTCTCTGTCTGACGGCAACAAAAGGGTGACATTTGAGGGAGAGAGACAGTATGGATCAGGTGGCCGAGGGAAATTTACTGCCTGGCCTCAAGTCCTGTGTAGTCAGGGTCTCTCTGGTCAATGTTACTGGGAGGTTGAGTGGACTGGAAATAGAGCTGAGATAGGAGTGGCATACAAAGAGATTGGCAGGAATGATGACACTGCTGTTTGTCGGCTTGGAGCTAATGATAAGTCCTGGATTCTGTGCTGCACCAGTAATAGCTCCTCAGCTTACCACAATAAACAGGAAAGTCTCATCGCTTTACCGCTCTCCTCCAGAGTAGGAGTCTATCTGGACTGGGTGGCCGGAACTCTGTCCTTCTACAGCATCTCCTGTGGGAAAATGACCCTTTTGCACACGTTCCACTCCCATTTCACTCAGCCTCTACATCCAGCATTTGGGCTGTACACTCTTGGTTGTTCTGTGCACATTTGCCAGCTGAAATGACTGTCTTGGGGGAAAAAAAGTCAAGCTACTAGAGAAGACATCGTATTCATACAACTGACTCATTACTCATATAAAATTGTGGCTGGACTGGGATTAAAAATGAGTTTTTCAGCATGTCATAAAAAGTTAGACCCCAATTTCAGCTGATTCCCAAACTGCACAGAATGTGTGTATCCACTCTTCCCTAGAAAAATGAGCATGTGTGTCCTTCTGCAGGAATGTGTGTATTCACTCTTCCCTAGAAAAATGAGCATGTTTGTCCTTCTGCAGGAATGTGTGTATCCACTCTTCCCTAGAAAAATGAGCATGTGTGTCCTGCAGGAATGTGTGTATCCACTCTTCCCTAGAAAAATGAGCATGTGTGTCCTTCTGCAGGAATGTGTGTAATGACTCTATATATGTATGCATAATGTACAATTATTTGTATATCTTGTGCACAATTAAGATGTCTTACTCTGTGAAAACCTAGAATCAGGTTAAGCATTAACCACTCTGTGATCTGTATGCACTATTTTACAGTGGTGTCGGGAAAATGTGGTAAACAATTATATATTTGTGCATAAATTTTTCTGAATGCAAGAATCTTTTTTTTTAAATGTTAATATAATGCTTTGTAATATGCAACATTTTCAGTGTTTTTAGTAAGATGAGATTCAACATTCTAATCCAGCTCTCAAAAGACAAAACATACAGATAAAGAACATGTTATAATCACGGTCTGGAAACATTTTTCAAGGTGACAGAAAACTGAAGTCTTATATAATGATCCTAGAGGTGAGTGAATTTGCTCATTAGTCAGCTCTGCTGGCCTGATTCCCGCATATCTTTCAATGACATGTTACCTGCCAAACAGATCACTCATTTATTAAAAGTAAACACAGCATCATAGTTACAGTTGTTCCTCAGAAACAGAAGATTAGTTGGACCACATGGCTGTGCAAACAATGAGAGTGATACAGGGCTTTAGAGCATGAAGACGGAGAATTTTCTGGGAAACCAATTGAGATGTCTTTATTTGCATATTTACACAACATTGTACATATATACATTATATTGATGGAATATTACAACATGCAAGGTTTAATATGCAACAAGGATATTTTTGTTAGGATACAATTATTTAATCCTACGACCGTATTTGTATACTTCAAATGGTCACATACAAAATAAAAATTTGAATGGCTTACAGTAAAGGTGAAGCTTGACCAGTCAAAAAAATTTACTCCCTCATTGTCCAGCAATGTCCATACAATACTCATGTGTACCCTGATCAACTCCTCTTCATTCCTAAAATATTTATGATGACAGGTCTAATTCCCTTCTTAGTCATCACACGTTTCAAGGTCATCAAGCAATTCTGAAGTGCAGCTCAAAACATGCAAGTAACTTAATATTTTAAAAAGTAATAAATATGCATGCAATATGCACACACAAAAAGTGACCGTTGTTTTAGAAGCAACCACTGCTTGCATTCTCCTGCTCTCATTCATACACATAAGTTAAAGTGTGTAAATCCCCCTAATCATGTGCAGTAAAGTCTACATTAGCACTTCTGTATGGCACAGTTGTTTTCATCAGTGCAGTTATACATCAGCTCTCTCGTATTCAGTCTATTAGACACCGTACACAAAAGAAAACTACTGACAATGAGGGATTCCACACTTTGTACTACTGTTCTTTGCAGGCAATTCCCATTACTGTGCTAAGCTGTAACCAGGGCAGCTTACTCCTGACATTTTGCCTTTTTTTTTTTTTTTGGTGTTGGCGTCAGCCAAGAAGCCGTGTACCGCATCATATAGCTTCTACATGCTTGAGGAAAGCAGCAATATTGTCTACTAGAGTAACCTGCGATACCTTAGGACAGTCAATATTAAAATTCTCGCTGTTCAGCAATCCAACACTTATAAAATGTACGTATATGTTCTGAGGAAGCAGTTTTAGCAACAGACTGTGGTATGATGGAACCGGTTTTTACTAGGTTCTTATGACATCTACCTCACACATACACTAATAGTGCTCTGCCTTTTACTGAGGTTGGTTCATACCAGTGCCTGGTGAAAAGGAATTTTGTGCCCCATTGATCTCAGGGATGAACACAAACACCGAGCTGCTATTTCATATATTAACTTTCCTGATTAGAACAACTGTTATGATTCTATTACTTTAACGTGCCACAGCTACCTCCATGCAGTCATAACTGATTTCAGGGGCTCTACTGCTGAATATAATAATCTCAGTTGTGTATTCATCTGGGGGAATTTCTCAGTTAGCTAGATTTACTTATACTATATGTCATTACTGTCCAATAGGAATGTTCCTTACCTAAACTCTAACTGGACAATCATGACTTCTAGCTTGAGTCAACCTAGCAAACAGAGAAATCATGCTTTGTGGAACACACCCCCCAGGCCCCGTTATCCATGCAATCAGCAGGTGTTGTTAGTGATACAGGCCCTTCGTCCTTCAGCACCAAGGTTCCCTGTGAGCTCGACCACGCTGCAAGCTGTCACTGCGCTGCCAAGCACTCTGAATCAGCCCCAGGGCCTCCCTACACCTCGCCTGCATTAAGGGATCCAACATGGCCTTGTGAGGCAGGCACACCTGTGTGTGATTAACATGGAGGATAGATGCTGTAAAAATCCAGTGGAAAACACAGAATAATTCTTTGAAATACTATTTTTAATGCCAGTGATACCTTAAAGATTTTCTTCCAGCTGTTCTCCAGGGCCTCCAACAGACGTGCTCTTTCCTCACAGCTGCTGAAATAAAGGACCCATGGTGGCAGGAACTGAGCTCTATCTACTGAAAACTCCTGCAGAAAAGAGGAGGTCACATCACCAGCAAAATACTGACACTGTGGACTACTTAAAATGAGGGTTAAGTGTTAATACTGCCCTACAAAAGTTAAACGCAGTAACTAAGCTGTGACAAACTAAGAAAAAGGGTGTTTTGTTGTGGTTTTAGTGTGGATTTTGTTGTTGCTGTAATTTTCACACTCTTTCAAAACTGAGCACAGTTTTTTGTTAGATCTCTGCCAGAGAGACCCGATTTTGATCATAACACAATTTTGATAAAATATGCAGTTAGTGTTTTGCATTTTTTAGAATAGTAACAGATTACAAGTATTAAACCCCTACAATGTAAAAGTCAGTCCGGCAATTTTGAATAACTATGAAGAAATTATGGTGTCTTACAATGATACAATATTCTTTGTCCATTTCCAGACAAATGGCTGTAATGTCATGCAGTTCAGCCCCTCCCAGCAAGCGAAAGAAGTTTGTCTGGCAGTCCTGATGGCAGGTCAGCAGCTTCCTGTCCGTCAGAACCAGGCAGCATGGAATACAGGGCGTGGGAGCTACTCCCTGAGGAACTACCTGGGAGCAAAGAAGAAAAAATGTCTTGGTTGATTTTACATCCTTGTTCTGCTGACTTCCTAGACTAAAGGACTAGATTAAACAACTTCTCAGGAAATGAGGCAGCAGTGGTTAACAGTGCAACCTCCTGGGTATGGTGTTCTGTCCCATCTCTGTCATTTCGGTGTTGAGTTTGCATATACTCCCTGCGTTTCATGCAGACACTCTGGGTCCAGCCACATTACATGCAGTCTGATGAACCGTTTCCCCAAATTATCCACAGTATGTGGTTTTGCCGGAGTATTTGCCCTGCGACATGGTTTAAGGTGTCCCCAGACTCGTGCTCTGTGTTTGCAAGCATCCTGCATTATTGTGCTGGATTAGTGGGTGGAAAATAATGGATCAATGGATTCTAGAAATCTAAGGGCATGTTCTTTTGGTATGCTACTTTTCCATTGACTACTGGTTGAATACCAGTACCAAAAGTGCCAGAACAGTTGGGGAACTTCTTTGATACTTTGGTATTTTTGAGTGGGGGGGTCAGGAAACACTCTCTTTGTCAACTGGTTATGCAAACAGCCTGCCTCAGACGCAATACAGCCACAAACTCAGAAAGCAATGATAAAACGAAGTAAAAAAATTAAAAACAATAATCAATTATCGTGATCCGGTTGGAAGAACAGACAATACGATCAGAATGGCATGACAAGAAATTTTAAAAAGTATGTTATTTAATTTACTAGGACAGCATGCATATACCATAGGTTATTTATAAAGCAAAAAGGAGTTCACAAATGTCTTTAAGATGATATTTAAACATAATAGATAATCTGAATAAGAAATAATAATTAGAATTGCAAAGGTTTGCTAAGGTTTTTTTTCTTCTATGACAGAGTAATAATGTTTCAGCAAAACTTAAACTCCCTGCACTATAATGTCCGTACAGAATTGAAAGTAAGAAAGCCTGATCTTAATCTAGCTGACTAGAGATATAATAATCGCACATGCATAACGTGCGATGTTGATATTAATATTGCACGTTGTCCAGCCGTGTAATATACTAGACATTAGTCAAAATCAGCACAAAATACCCCACCTCTAGTCCCCCTACCTCTTCAAACACAAGCCCAACTTTGTGTGACTTGTCTCAATGTATGCAAGTTCACCAGATCTATGTCTGTGGCAGTCCTTTCATGTGCCTCCATTATCTCAAAATAAAATAGGCCCTATATCAAGGTTCCCTAGTTCAAGTCATAGAGGTCCAGAATCCAGAACAGTTTGCATATTTCCATATTCAAACATCTCAATAAACTTTACCAGGTTTAGTGTGTTTGAATCCTGCTGTAGATCATCACCAACACAATGTTCCTGGGAAGTCTGAAAAAGATCAATCAAATACTTTTGGGGTTACTGTAGCTGCTCTTTCCTTAATTTGTTGCCACCCAGTACAACTGCTTCAATTTTGGTGTGATTTGTCTTGAAATCAGAAGTAGATTTTCAGCCATATGTACTTGTGGAGTGGCAAGATCCATGTCAAACTTTTCAGTTATTACATTCACAGGATCAAGTGTCTTCTGCAGTAACCCTTCCCTTTACTACCAGAAAGCGGTGTTGCTTCAGTTTTGGTGCAATTTCTCTCAAAATTTTGTCTTCACCCATGCAATGTGTCTGCAGTTTGAAACATTCTTTTTGAGTTACAGCACTAATAAGATAAGCATCTACAGAGGACTGACCCTAAAACCACAAGGTCCCCTTATGGGTTTAGATTACTGTGGCCTTACCCCTTTGGACACAGACTGACAGAGCAACTGCATCCAGATGGCCATGTCCTGCTCATTTTCTGCACTGAGCTGCAGTGAGGGGTGCTCTGTCAGGATAATCTGGAAAGCATGTGGATGCTCAGTAGAATGGGAGCGTCTGCAGCCGCCACAGTGCTCCCCCCTACAGGAAGACCGAGGGAAGAACAGGAGAAGGATTTACTTCTGACCTTTTCCATAGCCAGAGAATTTCAGACTGCTAGGTAATAAAGACAAAGCAACAAAGAAATGATGGGAGCACATGGAAGGGAAATAAAGCATACTGAAATAAAGCATACTGAAATAAAGCATACTGAAATAAAGCATACTGAAGGACTGTATAGAGGGAGCTAAGCGATGAAGTTACAGGGGAGACAGGCACAGTCATACATCCAACTCTCTGTCCTTCCATACATACACAGACACACATACAGACATACTGCACAGGGTGATGAGGAGTAAAGGACAGAGCCACAAAGTATTTACCCCATGGTGATTGACAAAAGTGGCGTTACATCTGTTCTCTCTGCATACTGGTACAAAGTCCCATTGCTGTCCAAGCAGAAGAATCAGTATGAATATTGACAGCCAGCAACTGTTGATTATGACAAATGTCAGCAATGGCAGCAAAGCAGAGGTACAGCGATACTGCATCCTGCAGGTCACTACAAGCAGCGTGGCCTATACCTACTGAAGTCAGTATGAACCACTACAACAAATTAAAGGATATATAAAATAAGATTTAAAAAATATATTACAATTTTAGGAACACATGCAGAAGCTGGTAACCACTCCCTTGACATAGGCCAACTTGATTTGTAAATGTAAAAATTACAAAAAAAAACATCAACACTCCTCCAGATATTCAAGAAAGCTTATGTTGAACAAATGTTACTTTCAATTATGATTTTGACTTCCAACGATTATTAAAAGAAAATAATCAAGATGAAACAATTATTGTGGCGTATTTCATTTCGCAGTGATGCTCTCGTTTTGTCTTATTATGAATCCAGAGCACCCATTTCCAGCTCATTTTTATTTGTTTCTCCATTGAATTAGATTTAGAGTTCAAGGAAATCCAGCGTTTAAAAAGAATTCATTTGAAGTTCAATCAAGTGAACAGTGACCTCAATATATTATAATATAATCGTGATGATTTTTGCCATACTGAATATATATTACTAAAAACAAATGAGTGTATCATATGCAAAACAACATGGAGAACATAAAGTATTGAAATATGCGGGACCATATGGATGAGTCCAGAAGAAAAACCTGCCTGAGCACCATGTAACAGCTCTTCCACTGCTCCTTGCCAAGGTATGTGGTTCCTGCAAGATACAACAGGGGTCCTTCCTTGGAGTCAGAGTGGCCACAGGAAGCTGCCTGGCTGGACACAGTCATATCCATTGGGTCCTCCCAGTGTACCAAGGCATACAAGTGGATAGAGACTGCAGAGACCTGCACAGCACAACCAGAGGTTGAATCAGTAAACCGAACAAAATAATCAGGACATAAAAGCAGAAAAGGCAACACTCTCAGTAATGCCCCCCAAATAACCCCAGAGCATGCAGATGGTGTGTAATCAAAGATGTAAGCACTCCCAGACCTGAAGAAGCGATCCAGCCCAGTGTTTCTACAACTGTGACTCGTGGATTTTTCATTCTTTGCTGAACTATATACCATCTCAACGTTTTGTCCAACACCATATTGTTTAAACGTTACTACTTTCAGTATTGGTAATTGCTGAATTTTGTTTCATTTATGATTTACAACCATTTGTTTGTTGGTGAGTTTAGCGCTTTCTTGTGCTGATTAGATGACACATGTGCAAGCTGACTTCTTTTCATACACCAAATGGGTGTATGTGGTGGCTGAAATTAAAATGTAAACTGTTCATTAAAAAATCATTCAGGGGTGTCAAGAATTAGCACTTGGAAATAGTTTTCAGCATGTTTGAGCAAAACATATTGGTCTGTACATTATTTTGCTTGTCTTTATCAAGTGTGTTAATTTAATAGCTAACTATATGGTAATCCAAGTATTAAATGACAAATTATGCAATGAAGCTGAACACCTGAGACACCAAATGGCACATAGTACTGAATTCAGAGAATCAAAACAAGGGAAATGTCAATAGGATTACGCAGTTTCATAGTATTTTACAAAATGTTCAATAATGTCTATGATTAATTTTATCCCTTTAAGAATCACGCCTACTTATAACTTCTTTAGAAAACAATCAAGTTGTTAATTGTCCTATTTTTACTTAACAGACAACAAAGAATTATAGCAATTCATGGCAAAAGAGTAAACATTCTAAAATTCCTTGTTAAATAATTTAGGGTAGTATTCTACCATTGACTTTAAAAGCTTTTATGTGCTTTTCCAACTAGGCTATGTGCTCTACTGGGCTGTATCAAGTCAAGTACCTTTACATAAGCAAATGCAATACGGCACGGCTCCCTGGGGAGGTACTCTGGGCATGTCCACCCGGGAGGTGGCCCCGGGGCAGACCCAGGACACTGGGGAGATTATATCTCTCAGATGGCCTGGGAATGCCTTGGTATTCCCCAGGTGGAGCTGGAGGAGGTGGCTGGTATCTGCCATTTGCACACGTACTGTATGAGTACACATACATTGGAATGCTTCCCTTTGCCTTCCCCATCTTGCTCTCCATGAGACACACAGACACATATAGAGGAATGAGCAAGTTTGGGGTCAGCCAGTGTGCAGCACCCCTGGAGGGGGGTTACAGGCCTTGGTATATATTTGTACATACAGAAATATATTTTTATTGGGCAGGATTTAAGTGACATTTGCCTTGTTATCTTGCCCAGCAGGCAAATCAATCAGGCTAAATCTCAAGCACTTTGTCCATCATGGCAACCAGATCTTTCTAGAGGGTGGTCTGTGATGTACTGCACATTTCCCCGTCTTCTGTGTCAAGGCAATGTGGCCCCACATCAGTGCCTTTATTAAATTTCCTGACAAACAAGAGCACATGAGGAGAACAAAGGGAACTTATTATTGGGTGGCTATTTTCATAAATGCCTTCCGGGCCACAGACTGAACACATGTTGCCATATTGGCACCTGCTGAAAATGAACAGGTGTACAGAAACAGGAAACTGCAGCAAAGCATTAATGTGCCAGTCATGTGTGACTCAGACAGACCAATCCTGAGTGTCTGAGCCAAATTTTCAGACTCAGCCCGTGATTCATTTATTCTGGCAGTTCCACCTTGCCGTAAAGACTGGCAAAACTACCTGACCATAATACCTGCCTAACTTAGTAGTAACTGGGTAGATGTGTGGGTTTGTAATGGCAGTAATTAGCAATCGCAGCCTACGCTGTAGTGTATAAGCTTGTTTGGATTATGGCCATTGACTGCATTAATATTTTTACCAGCAATGCATTCTAAACTTTCAGTCCATGCTACTAATATCACTAACATTTACACCACAAATATTGGTTACGTATATTTGGTCTTTCACAGAATTGTTTTGAACAGAATGGGGAAAAAAATCATAAGACCAAAAAGTATATGGATTCACTAATAAATATAATCGTAATTCGCATAACATTAATTAAGCAGTTGCTTTTATCCAAAGTGATGTACATTTTGATAAAGTTTTATTGTAGGATTTCTGTGGATTTTAATTTGAGACACACAGTAAATTAAAAAGACAGTGTTCCATGCTTTCCTTTTTGCCAAACACACTAAGGGTGTAACCCTCTCCTTATGTAATGAATAAGTGCTTTAGCATGACCGCACCTTCTTTTACGGGTTACTCACTGTGGGCGTCACCGTAGTGCCGACAGGAGAATATGCAAAAAGCACTCACTGGGAGATAATGGCCCTTAGAGTGCAAACATATCTGCACAAACCTGGAGAAAAGCATCCTTTAAGCACTAATAATTCATGAGTACAGGAAAAGGAATGGAGTCTTGGAAAAAGAACGGTTTTTGATCAACATGCTCTTGTTTGGCTTTGTAAAAAAAAAAAAAAAAAGAAGAAGCCTTGGAATTTCATTTCTGCTAGAAAGCATTAAGATTAATATATTTAGCTGCAATTACTTGAATTTCCTTTCAATGGTCACTTTCATCCAAAGCATGTACAAGTGAGGCAGACAATTGACGCTAAATTTTTGGCCAAGTATACACAATATCTTTGCATCATAATATATCTAATATGAAACTATTAATTTAGATTTCAGCCAATTACCAGAAATGCACTAAATATTAATATATCCATTCTGAAATTAGATATCTAGTTTACTGTAAATAACTATTTTCAAATTTACAACCTTGAATCCTATGATCTAATACTAGCTAGCTAGAAATTATTCAATTTTCCGATACAGTATATTTTAGGTTTTATGTTTCTTAATGGGCAGCACGGTGGTGCAGTGCTTAGCACTGTTACCTCACGCCTCTGGAACCTGGGTTTAAGTCTCTGCCAGGGTGTGGATTTTGCATGTTCTCCCTGTCTCACCGTGGGGTTTCTTCTGGGTACTCTGGTTTCACCCCCCCCCCCTCAGTAAATACTGAGTGTACCCTGCAATGGTTTGGCACCCCATCCTGGGTTGTTCCCTGCCTTGTGCCCTGTGATGGGTTGGTGCCCCATCCTGGGTTGTTCCCTGCC
>JABFEB020000038.1:3976340-4015826 GCA_019775895.2 Stomatorhinus ivindoensis | reverse complement strand
CCCCATCCTGGGTTGTTCCCTGCCTTGTGCCCTGTGATGGGTTGGTGCCCCATCCTGGGTTGTTCCCTGCCTTGCACTCACAGGCTCCAGAGCCCCCATGACCCTGAATAGAACAAGTGGTTTTGGAAAATGGATGGATGCTCCTTACTTCACATTTATTACTTTGAATTGGAAAAAAACATATATTTGTGTTGCATAAAAACTTCATGTGATGTTGCCTAACAAGTAAGCTAAAATCAGCTTATGCTGAGGGTATAACCATTTACCACTTACTAGACTGTGAAATATGATCAGTAATAAACTGCATCAGAAAAGAAACTCAGTGTCAATACCTGACCGTGACTAACTGGTGATTATCGCATTAATCAGGCAAGTAGGCTTAGGTTACAACAAAGCAGAACAAGAATTCATATTGCTTTCAGATCAGCCTTCTAGCCAATGTTTCTGCCTGATGGCACATCATGTTTTAGAACTTGTCCAGCCCTACTACCTACCCTCCCCAATCTAAAGTTTTAGAAGTCAGCTACAATGTTGATGTGCATCATTACAATTTCAGCTTAAACAGAAACATATTTCTCACTACATTCTACTTTATACTGCCACATCAATCTAAATTTATGAAACCACCTTCATAAAGCAAAAAGTGAAGTTTAATCCTTTTCTGCCAGATCTGGTTATTTGGGACATGCGATAGATTTTACCAGTGCCACAGATAGCTCCGGAAATTTTACATGTACTTACTACACATCATGAGAAAATTATGAATATAGAAAGACAACCCACCTCACACTGTGACTCCTGGGACACAAATTTAGTAACGGCCAGCTTCTCCATGGTGGCGTCCGTTAGGACGGTGGGATACGGCGGTTCTCGGCAGCCCTTTATCATGGCAGACCGCAGGACACCCAGAAACCAGCTACAAGACAGCGTTTGGGATGGATGGCATGAGAAAATTTAAATGTATAGCAAAACAGATTTAAGTGTCCAATGTCCAACTCACACGGTGAGTGATGCATCTGCAGTGTCCAGGAGGAACTGGCGTCTTCGATTGGTACAGACGAGTGTGAAAGTCTGCTGATCTAGCCCCACCTGACACACACGGTAGCACTCTCAACTTGGGCAGGAACGGAAATATGAAATTTATGTGGCAAGAAAACACGTCGCTTTAATGCCTATTAAAAAGAAAGGTCTATGTTTTGCATTTATTTGGTGTGACATGCAGGCAACACAAAGAAAGGTCACTCACAGAGATATAATCCAGCTCATTGTAAGACACTGCCTCCTCCACCGTATAGGGCTTCTCGGCCGCACCTGAGACGGAGCACAGGCATCACGTTCACATTTAGCAGCAACTCTTTCGGTGGCAACTTCCCTAAAGCTGTAAGAGCCGGAAATATTCAGCCATCGCTCGCCACCAACTGAAAATCTTAAGCGGTGATAATCTTTCCCTGCAAGCAGTGATTAACTTCGTCACTCTCTCTAGAGTGAGGATTAATATTTACTGATATAGCGGGCTGCATTAAAATTTTTTTTTTTTATATTGCCATCAGCTGACAGTCACACATATTGCAGGTAACAGGACAGTTAATTAAGGACGGCCTTTAATTTGTAGAGGTGATTGTCGAAATGTTATGTTAGTCCTTTCAATTTGTGTACCTTGGGTTAAAGCCAGTCCTGGTACTAGTACCACTTTACTTGACAGGGTACAAATGATATAGTATCATACTATTACTTATCTATTGATTAACCACAAACTAAGTTACATGCTGACCTCATGTTAAATCATTAAGGAACTACTAAAGAAATACTAAGGAACTACTGAAGGAACAAGTAATGAATAACAAGAATTACTGAGCTCATGTTTGTTCATCATGTGAATCATGACATGTTTTATCTCAAGTAGCAACTTTGTTCATAATTTGTACTTCAGTAGTAACTAAGGTATTACGAAAAATATTTGTGCCCCATCAAGCAAACTTACCCCACGGTTTGAATCTACCTCTGTCTTGATGATTTATTTCAGTTTAGTTAAATCACCACAAATGTTTTGCAGTTATCAGAGCCTTTCTAGTGAACATCATATGGGTCACATGCGAGTCAGTAGGGCTCAGTGATGTGACAATGTTATCTGTAATTAGCGATATCAGACAAACCTAGTGCTGATGATATCTGACATTAACTAAAGGTGGCCGCAAATTTCAAATGAAAGTGATGGAATCAACACTGTACTTGCAATCCAACATCATATATGTGGTGATCAACCCCATTTAAAAAAAACACACACAGTTCTGACCTCTGAAACGTGTGTAATTCATATGCCAAATTTAATCAAAATGAAAAATGCAAAGACAATGTTAAATTAAAATGGAATGAGCTTGGATGCTTAATTCCAGATGAGGGTTTAATAGGTTATCCTGCGAAAAGTCACAACCAAGAACATACACTACCGTTCAAAAAGTTTAGACTCACTGAGAATTCCATTAAAACAACATTAAATTGATCAGAAATACATTCTATATATTATTAATGTTGTAAATGGTTATTAGAACTAGAAAAGGCTGATTTTTAATGCAATTTCTACATTGTTTTATGAAGGCCCTTTTCAGCAACCATCACTCAGTCGCTTCGATTACACAACACGTAGGCTATTCCTAAGTTTATTCATAATTTGAAAACCCTTGTGCAATTATGTTAGCGCTGTTTAATGAAGCAATATAGTCAGTGGAAGGTTGGATAAGTTGGGCATTTAATTGATACTTGGGGAAATTAATCTGTTCAAGATAACTTGGAAGGAACCTATAGTAATAGAGTAGTATTTGTAATAATTGACAAAGAGATGGCACAGCGCAGACACGAAAGTGGCTACAATGCCAAAGGAAAATAAAGAGCCTGAAGTCAAAATTTAAGGAGACAAAGGACTCGAATCAGTGCAGTGGTCATGGCCGCACAACATACCGATTTTACAACTAGCTTTTACCCGTGTCAAAACGTATCAATGTGCACGTGTGACATTTCAGAGAACCGATGCGCTCACATTACAGTCAGATACAGGTCACTTGTATTTATGTATGTGTCAAGATAAACAAATCCGATCTGAGCAAAAAATTAGAACTGAACAATGTGGCTGGCAGTGTGAACGTAGCCTATATTGCCAAAGTCCAAACACACATAAGAATGACATCCAAGCATGTACATACAGTACATGCAAAGCCCCAGACACACCTGTGACCCAATCTTCTGAAATGCTGGGAATCGCTCCACCCAAAGCTGGCCAATCATTCTCATGGTATCATAATATCATGTTTTTATTGTGCTGTGCTGAACTTTGATGTGTCTGGAAAGCCAAATAAATATTACCCCTTTATTTGAGGAAAATAAGTGTAATAAAAACAAACCAGTCTGCAGTGAAACATACGAGATGAACTCAGGCTACCTCATCTGCATAAGGCTTCAAAATGGCCGCCTCGCCTTTAGACTTCCTTAGGATGACCAACATAATAGATTTGCCCTTTCAAAATGTCTGCACAAGCATAAACTCCATGTTCCATCAACAGAACTAGACCTCAGGAATCAAACGCCTGCTTCCCCAGCACCACTACCCAACATAGTAAAAGCACACCTAGGGCCAGCTATCACAGATTTCTCAGCTAGCGACACCAGCTTTGCTGGCTCACAAAAATCATGACACAGTTAGTACATGGGGGGAGCCACCCTACCTACACTGCATGCAGGGATGAAATAGATCGCCGATAAATGAAATGCTTCAATTAGCTTCCAAAACTGCACTGAATATGGTGCCTTTGAGGGCTGCACTCACCTTTACGGAGCAGGTAGATGTAACAGTCGGTCAGCAGCAGGTAGAGAGGCTGCAAATCACCCTCCATGTGACCTGTACTCATCTTCACCATCTGGAAGGAGAACCAGAGTAGAAGACATCATTCCTGTCACGTCCAACCAATGAGGAAGCCAAGCATCCCTGAAACTTGAGATCGTACACAGAAACGCAGCTCACCTTGAACAGCTGTTCTTCATTCTCCCTGAAGACATGGATCATCAGCAGCAACAGGTGGTTGTTATCTACCCTAGAAGACAGTCACCGTGGTCAGCTCCAGTTGCAGGTGCTTTTCAATCCATAGCACAGCCACCCAAGCCAGACTCTGACTACAGCAGGGGTGGCCAATCTTATCCGCAAAGGGCCGGTGTATATGCAGGTTTTTGTGATAACCTGTAGGTCAGCTGTTCAAACCCAGGTGTGAGGACTCTTTCAGCCAGTCATCAGTCCTCCAATTAGTAATCTAATTAGGGAGTTGCAGCAAAAATTCGCATACACACCGGCCCTTTGCGGATAAGATTGGCCACCCCTGGACTAGAGGCAGTCCCCAGGTTGAGAACCTCCAACTTACGGACAACTTGTATGTACAAACAAATTGCCATAAAGCCATAAAATTGAGTTAAAGTTAATGGTTCGAAATAAACCCACACATGCATTGTGATGCTCATGTAGATGCCTATGCTTAGGCACGGCTTCAGTGGTTCGTTGGCTTAAGGTGCAATAATGTAGTTTTGTTATTGTGTATTATCATTATTATGTACTTTACTAGGCTTTTTATGATTTACCTACAAATTCTACTCAAAGATAGAATTGTGGAACAGATCTCATTTGTAACCTGGAGACTGCCTGTATTCAGCAGTTTATAAAGCTGCTAAGCTGCTCAGGGAGACTCCAATCAGCTCCACATCAGCCGCTGTGTAATGCCAAAAGTAAAATCCAACCTGAACTCCGCAGGGTGACTGCAGTCCAGTGGGCTGGCCCTATGCACCTCCTCGTCTTCCTCTTCCTTACCCACAGCAGAACCTGCCTCCGCAGCCAGTGGACATGCTCCTTCCTGGTCCGCCTTTGATAATACAGCTGAAGTGACATCGTTAGCTTCCGTTTCTGCTCCTTCATCCTCTTGCTCATCCTCATGGTCGTGGTGAGCAGCTTCTTGCTGGCCATTCTCTGCAGAATCATACAGGCTACCGCCTGGGCTAGCGGGGTCTGGACTGTGGGGGGCAAAGCGGTAGAAATCTGCAGGGGCTGGGAGCACCTGCACGAAGCCAGCATTGGGGACCTGGGATGTGTCAGGGGTGTCGACCTCTGTGCCTCCTGGACACAACTGCTGCTGAGATAGCCACTGCCCATTGGTGACTCTGCCTGCCCTGTCCCCCGTCCCACCAGCCTGGCTGTCTAGAGGTCCATTCAGCCGGTCCACCACTGCCTGTAGCGGCTGTCCCACACTGTCCATGGAGGCGTCTGACATTCCTGCAACCTGGAGCAGGCTTTCAGCCTCATCCTCCTCCTCAGAACCCCGATGTTTGGGTCTCATCTCCTCATTCCCCTCTTGTATGCCTCGGTTAATGTTGTTGTTCAATGGAATGTTGTCCTGGGTGGCCACAGTCTCCAAGCCTCCTTTTGCACGCCGCTTCTTTCCAGGCTTTTTGCGACGGCCCACTCTGATGAATCACACAGCATTAATGGGACCCCCTCCCATGCGCCAGTATGCAGCAGTAGCAACATGCAAATGAACAACCATGAGGATACAACTAACCTGATGACCTCTAGGTCTGTGCCCACGCCCTCCGTCTCCCCTTTAGTTGTGGTACCCTCCTCCAGACAGGATACTTGCACAGGAATGACAGTGACTGAGGGGCTAATGCTGGGCTCCTCGTTGAATGGGTTGTAGCGAAACGTGGGGCTGCGTGGGATGACTTCCCCAGGCCCAGTGCCTGTGCGCAGCGGAGTGCTGATGGATGTTTGGGGATCTGATGCACCGGAGCGAGGGCAGCTGGCCGGATCAGTCAGGTCTCCCTCTGCAAGAAAGGAGGGAAATGCCAACCTCCATATTGCTGTAGTGAATGCCAAGGAAGCCAACAAGACCACACTAGTGTTCACAGACAGTAACGGTGAGAAACAAAAGGAGACATAACAGAAAGCACAGCCACATACACTTACTCACCAAGAAAGACTGTACCTACTAATCAGCTACAGACTGTCAGGCATAAGACTGGGCGATATAACGGTAAAATATTGTATCGTGATGATGAACATTCATACCATCATCAGTTTGAGTAACACGACTAGTAGTAGTGTAGGCTGAATCACAATAATATTTCTTGAATAAATGACAATTATTTTTACACAAATTCCATTAAGGTATAAGTCTTGTTGGCACAATTTATCATTAAACCTACCACAGGCTCCATAACCATTAGTAAAACTATTTAGTTATCATAATCAGGAAAATTCAATTTGATATTTTATTAAAATTAGATATGATAAAATATTTTATCATATATATCACCCAGCCTTAGTTAGGCATGCACAGAACAACATCTTCAATAAAGAATTGTGGGACAACTAGAAAATCCCAGTGTCCTCCTGTCCCGTTTATGAAGCCGGCCACTGTTACTACAGAAAGTTAGTGATACTGTATGACTGGAGGAATCTGCGGTAAGATAGACGGATGCCACCTCCCCCAGAAAGTTCTTGGTAAACAACCCCACACCAAGAAATAAAATGAAACATAAAAAAAAAAAACACATTTCAGTAGTGACACCAGAGTTGGCAGTGTGGGCCAGTGGACAGCATATTTGCCTCGGACCTCGAGGATTGGGGCAGGTCAAATCCTACCACTGCTCTGAGTGCATGCAGTTTGCATGCTACCCTAGAGGCATATAGGTCTGCATGTCATCTGTGTGACATGTAGGTTTACACTGTTCAAAAGCAAGCAGGGAGTCAGAATGGCGCCTCTACATGGACTGCATGCATGCAAGCACACTATAATAGACGGAGATCCAGTTCAGGGTGCTGAACAGGGTTCAGTATCAGTCATGACTATTTCAATTTTTAGCACAATGGCTCCAAAAATGAAAAACCTACCAATTGGTAGCATTGTAAAGATTTTATATTATTTTACAATAAATACTCCAACCAGTTCATAAGCTTAATATAGAAACATTCACACTTAAATGTAAAAATACAGGGGTAATTTATGATAAATTCATAAAATGATCTTGCCGCATCTATGTTGTTTCCGAATTAGAGAGATGTCCGATTCTGGGGCAAACACAGCTTACACACGGCCTGCCTTGGCAAGGATGACCGAAAATGTGTACATGTTAGAACATGCAGGTTTATGCAGTGAGGTTTGGACGGGTGCATAGCAGTGAATAGGGTAAAGCTGGGAAAATAAACAGGAAAATGCATGGGGGGGGGGGGGGGTAACCATTTCCCACCTTCCCATTCTGTATTTGGTACTGACTGCAACACAGGGAAGATGTCACCGAAATCATAATCTAAAAAAAGGAGGGATGAGACATTAGGTGGAAATGTATGACCAGAGTGACAAAGAAGGAAGAACAGAAGATAAACTGAAGAAAAATACTGGTATAACAAAATTAGCATGAAAGGTTACACATAAATCTGAAAACTATCTGCATTACTACAAATCAGGCAGGCCCAAAAACCTAAATTGGATATTCATTAACATGAACCTTCACAACATATTGCACTCTATTCAGTGTGTGACAGAACACTGGTGGTGCCTTCACCAATTGGCTGTGTTACTTAACTGCTGATCAAATTTTCACATACATTTTTTGCATACAAATTTAAGGTGAACTGCTTGGCCTATCTGTGTCGACAGAGGGCGTGCCCTGCATTCCATACCCTCGCTGGAGGGGGCAATGGCGCTGTCATCCCACTCCAGGTTGGTAGAGGTCAGAGATGTGAAGGAGTGCAGAGACAGGCTATCTGAACTGGGCAGCCTCTCTTCGAAGTCCAGCAGGTTCTGTGGCTTGTAGTACTCTGGCATATAAGGGGCCACGTCGAGGTATGGAACATCCTGCTCAAGAAAGAGGAGCAGGAAATTTAAGGAGAGTCACTGCACAGTCTAGCTATTTCCCAACCCCATGATGATGATGATGCTGTCCAAATCAAAAATGGTTTCACTCAATTATAGAACTACAGAAAAATAATCCCAGATTATAGCTTCTTATTTCATTTAACCATTTTAAGTTGAGGGACACTGCAAACTCTTACCAGTTTCTTTAAAACTGGCAAAGTGACTCTCAAACAATAATACCCAATATTACAATCTTACAATTTTACAGACAATATGAATAAATTCATTAATGAAACAACTGAACTGTATGTTAGAAAATGCTAGATGATGCATCTTATCTAGTTCTACTAACTTAATTCAGAGTGCCAAGAAAAAAAAACATTCTGTACCAAGATACATTATATTGGCAAAAGTATTGGGACACCTGCCTTTACGCACACATGAACTTTAATGACGTATGGAGTTGGCCCACCCTTTGCAGTTATAACAGCTTCTTCTGGGAAGGCTGTCCACAAGGTTTAAGAATTTTTGATCATTCTTCCAGGAGAGCAGACACTGATGTTGGACGAGAAGGCCAGGTTCGCAGTCTGTACTGTGATTCCTCCCAAAGGTGTTACAGTATATTGGGTTGAGGTCAGGGCTCTCTACAGGCCAGTAAAGTTCCTCCACACCAGACTCACACATCCATGTCCATATGGACCTTGCTTTGTGCACTGGTGCACAGTCATGTTGGAACAGGAAGGGGCCGTCCTTAAACTGTTCCCACAAAGTTAGGAGCATGAAATTGCCCAAAATGGCTTTGAATGCTGCAGCATTAAGATTTCCTTTCACTGGAACTAAGGGGCCAAGCACGATCCATGGAAAAACAACAGTGCTACCTACTGAACCGTAAGATCAAACAAAAAACCTGATTTACTAATCCAATAGAATAGTGGACAGGCGATAACAGCTGAGTACATGCAGCACATGAACTCGGCAGAGAAGGAGTAACATAAGCTTTAACATACCAGCTCCAAGTCAAAGCGGATGAACTCTAGTCCTGACACTAGAGTGAGGAATAGGGCGAGGTGATCATGACTGCATACCAAGGCATGTCTGAAAAAGACAGACACACACACACACACACACACACCACACATACATATATTCATATCTTTTTGGATATCCATCTATTCATTTCTATGGGCAAAACCCTAATCCCAACAATGACTCCCCTACCCAGGCATAACCTTAACTATAAGTAAGACTTTTGGCGTTTTCAGCTTTTTTGACTGCAATCACAGAATTTTATAAAATTTAGTTTCCCCTTGTGGGGATCAGAAAAAATGGACCATACATAATCAAAATAACAGGTCCTTAATCACATTAGGGAAATCTGGTCCCCACAATGTAATATATCCATAACCAACCAACCAATACACCCACCCACCCACACCCACAACCCCATTCAAAATCATTCCCTTTCAATTATTTTTACATTGGCTTCATGTTTTGCCAAGGTCTTCAAGGTCCTCAAAGAGTTACAGGTCTTTGAAAAAAGCATTTGGCAAAATACTTTTCCAGCTAATGCTACTGAGTTTAATTTCTCAGAGATGTTACCTGTTAAGTCGAAATCGATGAGAACTGTAATCACGAAAAAGCACACCAGCGCCAATTTAATACAAATGAAACAATTTGGATTAAAAAAATGTTACAGCCATCTTTGAACCAGGGAGCAGGAAGACCTGGGGCTTAAGGCCGAGAAACTGTCTGAAAGGATGCCAGGACATTTTCTTAGCATGACACAGGACACATTTACAATTCAGTTGGTGAACATAAAAATTAACTTGAGCGATCATACTACATATACACTCTCTTTTACAGTATTTTTTTTTAACTCATGATCATCAATCCCAGCACGTGCAGGAGATGGCTGTAGACAACATAGCTGCTGTCTCAGCTTTCTTTGCCATCTCCTCAATCATAGTACATTAGGTCCTTCTGCCTTCCCCAAGCTTCCGACATGCTTTTCAGCCATTTTTACATGCTAGTATAGCCTCTGAAATCCTCTGCATTATTTTTTCCGAAATTTGAGGACATCTTGTACCATGAATAGAACAAGTGATTCCAAAAACCACCTTTGTGTGACTGTGTGTCCTCCAGTGGACACACAGATGTCCCAGCCAAGGTGTACCCCACCTTGTGACATAAGAAGCCATGCATAGCCCCCCTCCTTAATTAGTGAATTAAAAAAAAAAAACTATCATCATTTATGGAAATACCAGGTCACATTTCAGGTACAAACTATATAAACTGATTATCAGAATATATGAATATATAAACAGATAATCTAAAAAGGTACGCAGACAACTGTACACAGAAATAATCTGTGTGTACAATAAATGTGCTGTAATCATTATACCAGTGGAGAAAGTTACGGCTGGAATTACACTGCCGAACTGGTAAGGAAAGGGTGAAGCAACATATCTGAGATTGTAGCATGCATCTCATCTCCCGTATACTGCCATTTCTGCAGATTCTGTAGCTCAAACGCCAAGAATTCCAGAAGACTACACAGGAATTCAGGGGTACACACACATATCATCTTCAAAAGTATTGTTCCTAAGAAACAAATCTGCACATATGCCAAAGAGAGTACATGACGAAGCAAAGCCCCCCCCACCAAAGAATGGGGCTTCCTCCACCATACATCATGTGTAGAATGAGGGTTAGGCTTTTGGTATGCAGCATTTTGTTTCCTCATAACATTTTGTCTCATCAGTCATTTGAACTCTGCCCCGACAGCAATCTGTAATATGCAGATACGGCAAACTTATAACAATTCTCCAACCTCAGTGTTTTACTGCGTGCTTTCCCTTACTAGGCTAAACAACCGATTCTGTCTTTCACTGGCTGAATTAAAACAACGATTTTCCCGTTCTGCCATTCCAAAGGAACCCATGTAAACAAAGTCATACATACTAAGTTCACCTCAGTTCCCTCCGTTTTATATACTGGTATGACATATTATTTTGAAAAATGACTGCCATGTCAAGCATGCCATCTTCTGACCACCTGCTCACTTCTCTAAGCAGCACAGCACTTGCAGTTGCCTTACTTGAAATAGTACTTCTGCAGCAGCGCCTGGTTCTCCTGGAACAGACGGAGGTAACTCTCCAGCGAGCTCTCGCTCAGTGCCAGGTACAGCCATGCCCGGCCTGCACACAAAACAGACAGAACTGCTTACTAAGGCATGCACTCTAGCTGTCTCAATGGAAACCAACGTTCAAGAAGCAATACTATGGGCACAAAAAAATGAAAGTCTTCATGAACCTTCTGCCCTCGTTAGGGTCTGATGGATATCATGTGAGAGAGCAAAAGACTACTTACGTGAAAGCAATACATTTTCTATAGTCTGTTTTTACAGTGTCTGTCAACACAAGCTGTGCTATTACATACAGTTGCTGTCTTACTAATGAGTTTCTGATAGTGGCAGGCCGTGTGCATGAAAAAACGTGTTATTATTGACAGAGATGGACAGTTCAGGTCAAAAAAGTAAAAATTTAGATCAAGATTTTGTTTCAACCAACCAGTTCAGTATAAAGAGTGATGGTCAGAGTGTTCCTAATTGACTGGGTGAAATAACTGTAAATAATGTACTCTGATTATTCAGGATACATGAACAGGGGCCTATTAGGGCTTGAACTAACAACTTCCTGAATAGAGTGATAAAGCCCGACCTTGTAACCACCTGGCCATTTAACAGAAGTTCTACTCACTGCGGCCGAGGTTGGTGGCAATGTGCTGGACCTCCTCAATCTGGTGAACGGCTTCCCGACGGGTGAAGTGCACAACGAGAACCCAATACCCCAAGGAGATGTCTTGAAGTCTAGAAGAGATGCAGGAAGGGGGAGGTGCTGAACCCAAACATGACCTTCACAGGTAGGTGATACTCCAACTACAATAAACTGGGTACATGGGCACATGTAAATACAAATGTGCAAATACGCTGACATACCCATAGAGCAGAGCATGGTCCAGATGCTCACACAGACGCTGTAGGACACGGTCATGATTCCGGATGGCTGGTGTCTCGTCCTCACAGGCAGCAAAGTAACTCTGCAGCTACAGATAGAAAATTTCCTAGTTAAAGGTTAGCATCCTCCATTACTAAACCACATTCCCCACACATGCAGCTTAAAGCAATGTATTTCTGTACACAATTAACGTTTTAACACTTCTAAATAAGCATGCTGGTCTACTATAAAAATATAATTCTTTGGTGACCAATTTTATCGTAATTGCGAAATTATTCTGAATATAACCAATATCATAATAGATACATCAGATAATTATAATAGAGACACATCAGATAATTATAATAGAGATACATCAGATAATTATAATAGAGATACATCAGGCAGCAGCTGATTATCATGTGACCTGATGGCCCTCTACTGGAAAAATGCAAGAAAAAAAACGGGAAAGACTGACAAATGACAGACAGGTGACAAACAATCACAAGAGGAACAAGAAAATCAATAAGCAAAATTAATAGATTCAAAAACTACAGAAACTACTTCAGATAACGAAACAGGACCGTGTTATAAGACCTGCTCAAGAGTATGCAATAGGAGATTATGAAAAGCTGTTAAAACGTGGGGTGAAAGGAATGTTAGACGTTAATCGCATGAAAATCAGTGCACAACACTCAGTTATCCAATATCCAGTAATTATCCTTAGGCACGCAGAATGTAACATAAGTACGTGAGGAAATGTAATGCTAAAGCCTTTATAGCTATAGGATTACCTTAATAGTCCTGACTAACTCTATCACCGTCGATACACCAACATGCAGTAATTTCTGCCTATTTTCCAATACAGTACTATATTATCGCATAAGCCTCTGCATAAACCTAGACGGCGACTTAATGCCAGTCTAACAATGTCTGTCCAGATTATGCCGAAGAGTTGTTACCTACCTTCTTCACGGACAGGGAAATATTCTCCAGGATCCGGTCTATAACTCTGGGTTGATCCATGAGCCTTTGTCTCCTTCCTTGGCTACAGATTTCAGATACTCTCCAGTAGGACTACCGTTTGTTATCTACTATGCCTCAAATTATGAAAAAGGTTGTTATGAGTATTTTACAGGAAAGAATTTTTCCATCGAGCTGACCTTTTAAATATTACACCTTTAAAACCACAATAAATATGCACACGAGCGAGTCATGTTACTTAAAAATAGGGGAACTATGGGGAAAAAAGCTTTGGCAAAATGCAGCAGTTCTAGGAGTGCATGGAGAAGCATTAAAACTAAGCTGCAACCTAACCTAGTTAATGAAGATCATTTAAAAACAGATTCCTTTACATAGTTTATCACCAATAACTAGCACAGAGGTAACGAATCACAATTGTTGTAATAAACAGTTTAAAACAAGGTAGCTACCAAAGTACCAAATGCGAGCCAACTGCATATTACCATGTCAATTGAAGAAAATGCTTCTGGAAACTGTGGGCATTTAAAATGACTCGAACCGATATTGAAACTAGCTGTCAAATGTGGTTTTGCTACCTAACATTTAATATGAAAAGACTGTTTATCTGAAATTAACGTCGTTCTTGCTTAACAACGATCTATGCCGAAAACTGTCATAATTTGTAAAACGAGATATCCAGGCAACTCGTTAATGTTCAAACTTTTGGAGAAAAAATCTACCGAACCCGTGAGCTGTACGGTTTCAACATCGCAGATTACTTACGCTTTGTCACAGTATGCCGCTATTTAAAACCGAAAGACTGAACATATTTTCAAAATATTCCTCTTCGATATTATTCATTTATACTACATTCTTACTAATCAACGATGGAACACTGTGATGTTTCGTTACAGTGAAATACATGTAGTATCTTCGATTCTTTGCTTAAAAGTAGACTGTTGTTAGGCTTCTTGACGGGAGTCTATCTGCAACTGACAGCTAACTCATATCATACGGACGTGTTTCTATTAATTCATAAAATCGCCACGCATACTACAACGACAAATCCCACTGTTAAAGAAGTTCATTTTAATCCGGCTACTGCTAAGTTAAATTAAAATGTAAATACAACTTGCGTGGATTTAAGGAGTGGAGTTGACATCGAGCTCGTGACTCCCAAACGGATATGACATCATTTAGTTGACGCCGAATTTAGATGCACCACGTGTTCATCATCTAAGGATGTGTCCAGCCAAAACAATGTAGATTCAATGTATTAGACATTAATAATAAAATAATAAACATACTGGAACGTCGTTATCCAATTACATTTGACATCGTATTTAACATTATTAGCTTTGGATTGTTTGTACTATATATAATTTAAAACAAATACCAATATATCATTTAAAAAAACTGTTTCAAGAATAACCCAAGAACGAATGTTTCAAGTATAACCCAAAAAGTACCTTGTAGAAGATACTGGTGTAGTGGGGAGTTAATTATAATGGATTGATATGAAACACAATGTATACAAAGACTAACAATAATACACAGAAGTACTTCTGAATTTAATGTATTGAAATCGCACCCATCTGTATGCCAGTAACCGACAGCACTGTTAGCTGGGGCCTCCAAGTTACCACTGATTCTATTTCAAATCAAATATGTATGTTGAGTTTAAAGTGATATGACTGTGAAATAAAGGAAACCTTTTAATTCTTAGGAAAGTTAAAATTTTATTGAGATAGAGTAGCAGGCAGAGAGGGAGCATTTTCAGACTCACAATAGCTACCCTGTGCCATTCCACGTGTGGCCGAGGGGAGCAGGAAACAGGAGGGGAGATTGTAACCCCAAATATTTAATTTGGATTCAGTCACCTCTCCCCCACCCAATAAAAATATCGATATCTCTCCTATGCCACTTGTCAAATGAACCATAGTTACACAGCTATGTTTTAAAAAAAATTTAAATATTAGGGGCCTGTATCACAAAGATTTAAGGTAGTCTGGGCTAAATGTAAGTGAACGAAGATAAGGTCCATTTAAACTGCAGTACCTTATATCTGACAAGTTATCAGGCTAAGCAAGAAATCCTGCTGTGATTCAGGCCCCAGGACAGCTGCATATAATAACCTGAATGCTGAAGTATGCAATTTTCTTATCTGGAAAAATGTTTTATCCATTCCTGACTTGCAATAGTATCTAACACAATCCACATATGATATTTACAATGAAGACCTCATGCCTATATATTTATTTTATTATCATTTCATAAGGATATTTGACCACTACAGATGTAGACCCTCAGGTACATTCTAGACATACCCTGAGATATACTTCTATGTGACAACTGAAAATCCCATATATCCAAAAGAAAGTGCAATTCTGCATTTATTTAGTGCACTGTTAATACAATAAATTGTCAGGCAGTCCATTTGAACATATGCCTTAGGGTATTCATGTGTCTTAATCCCTCTCTGATTTATGCATTATGAGTGTCAACAGATAGACATCCGTTCTCAGACATGTTCAGGTTCATTTCTGGTGGTGTTGTACCTTCAAGTACCTTAGCATCCGGACAGCCACCTACCAACGCACACCAAAATCACAGCCTTGGCTTACACTTACAGATCACTTTATAGACCAAACTGTTTTTTCCAAATCAGAGGAAGATACTACATAAAATTTTACTATTTATGTAAAATATCACTGCTGAATTTGAATAATATACATAGCATCATACTTGCTCTGTTTAATCCGGTTAAATTTAAAATTTCAGATTCCCTACACAGGAAATTGGACCTTGAATGTGATTCAAAATTATTTTGGGAAAATATGATCTTTCAAACATAGAATAGTTAAACATTCTAAAAAAAGCAAAGGTTTAATCATTAAAATGCGTTAAGCACATTTAAGTTTGATGGTCAAAGTACTGAAAGAGAGAAACTGTGTTCATGGATTTCCAAATGCATCACTTCTCGTTAAGCCATTTAAAGGTATGGATTTAACATCTACCTTTATCTCAATTAATCTTTCTTTGTCTTTGCATTGGGGTTTGGTTCAGAGCAACGAGACACTGATCACCTTCCACCACACAGTGTCAGTGGTAGACCTCACTTATCTGCAGGGTGGGGCTCAGTCTGCCCACCAAAGGCTGTCTCACAGACCGCATTCTCACCGAAGCCAGGGGCAATAGGGGCAACAGGGGCAACCTGAGCACGTCTCACCGGTGATATGAAAAAGTTACTTTTAAATTAACCTGTCAATGAATAGAAACTCGAGTGGAGTCAGAGAAAAATATACACTTAAGTTTTACCCACTTTCTTCAATTTTCATTATCCCCAAAGGTATTCTCCAAAGTCAATTAAAAATCCGCAAATAAACAGGGATAGTTTCCGATTCCTACACAGGTTTACATTTAAAGTTAGTGTGTTTGGAGGAAGAATACAGCGTCGTGACAAAATTAACCATGTCTTAGGTGAGAATTATACAACAGTTCATTAAATCGTATTGGCTACTGCTACAACGAATGAATTCGGTGTTTAAACGGTGGAACAAGCAGCTTGAGAATCCATAGAGGAGGGAAACGGCTCAGCAGTTAAATTCTGATTCCTAATTCACATTTAACTGAGGGTTGCGTGACACTGACATGTTGTGATGCATATGATGGCTAAATATTGTTTTACCCACCATTACAAAAATGGCAGCTGCTTTCATGTGGCAGCAAGCCTGCCAGGGCCAGATAACATGCCAGTCCTCCATACCCCTGGCTCTCTCTGCAAACGCATGCCGAACCTTCAACCCAGCTTCACTCTTCCTGGTGGCCACACTCCATCTCCACGGTCTCTGGCTCGGCCAGCACCCCAGGCTCGGTTCCCGGAGCCCCTCCTGTACCTTCCCTCTGAGCCTGGGCATGGGCAGCTTCGTCGGCCCCCGCCTCCGCCTCCCCTTCCCCCTCCCTGGTGCGGAACAGTAGCTGGCCGCCCTGCAGGACCTGCTCGGCCGCCTGCCAGGCGCCCGCGCCCCCATACTGCTGGTAGAAGTCGGAGTCGGCCTGAAACATGACGAGGGCCTGAGCGGTGTGGATGCGCACGTGCTGCGCCAGCGAGCTGGCGTCGGCGAACTTCTCCCCGCAGGAGTCGCAGGCGTACAGAATCTGCGTGTTGGGGTCTGGAGGTAGCGGTAAGGACAAAACAGACACCGCAGGGTCAGAATTTTGGCAAAGCAACCTAGCTGTTTGGGAATAGGAGATGAAGGATTGGAACAAGTATGTATGAATGTATCATCAAATTAATGTGTACATACTTGCGTACGTTTGCACGTATGCAGGTGCTTTTGCGAGTGGAAATGTGTGCATGCACATTTGAGCATGTCCTACCCGCTTCCTGCACTCTCTCCACAGCCTTGGTGATCTCTGCTTTCAGGGCCTCCGTCTCGTCAGCTGACACAGACGCTGCCACAGGCACCACTAAAACAAAACACCGTTAATAAATACCACAGTCTGAATATAGGCGGCAAAATTCTGTACATTCTTTTACAGAATGCATACAAATTCACTTCATTTTTCTCTCATCATCTTCTATCTCCATGACCAGGGTTCTCTCTGTTAACCTAGGGTGTGCAGTCCTGGGGGGCCAGAGCACCGCATATTTTTGGGTTTCCCATCATTTAATGTACCTGTTTCAACTCCTTGTGCTTATTACCACACAGCTCTTGACCTGAATCATTTATGGTGGAACAGGGAAAGATCTAAGCTACACAGGGCTCTGCCCCCCCAGGACTGCAGTTGAGCACCCCTGCTCTATACCAAGAACGCAAAGATCGTACTTGTCGTCTTGGCAAGACTGCTCTTGCTAACCCGTCTCCCAAAAAAGAATTTTTAGCACAGTGAATAATGGGATTGGTATTGTTTGGCGAGGATGCAACCGAAGTATCCTTGATATTTGGAGCTGGGCAAAAACGACATCCGGGGATTTTTACCATCCTCTGTACTTCTGATCTTCAGTACTAGAATTGGTCTTCAGTGATGGAAAATGATGTAAAATGGGTTCACAAGAACTCAAGTACAGTCAAAAATGCACCAGTCACCCTTTGTTCTCATCCTCCAGCTGCTCCCATTTTACACCCCCCCCCCTTTAGAAGAGCTTACTGACCTGTCAACTGAGCTACAGCACTGGCAGCAAGAGCCTCAGTGGCCAGAGTGACGATGTCGTCAGTGGTGACGGTGACTATGTTGACCTCGCTGTCGTCCAGCTCCGAGGCCGGCGTGGAGCTGACCCGCAGCTTTCCTGGCCCTCCGCCCCCGTCGCTCTCATCCCCAGCCACCACCAGCTGCTTCATGCCAGCCTTGCCCTGGTGCACCGTCTTCACGTGGGAGCGCAGGTTGTCCACGCGATTGAAGCCCCGCCCACACTTGTCACACAGAAAAGGCTTCTCACCTGGGAAGCGGCAGGAACAGAAAGGAGCAGTAGAGAGAGCACAAGGTAGAAAAACATGCAGACTTCCCAGCATGGAATAATGGAAGCAAATAAAAGAAAGAAAGCTTGGGGCATGTATTTCACTTCAGAGGAGTATCCTTAAAGGGCTATTAAACTGCATGAAACGTGCTGCTTTGATTCACATTTATGATGTCAGCACTGAGTATTAGAACAATGAAAACAATGAAGAATTAGATCTTGATGCACACCTCTATGCGATCTCATTTCTAAATTATAACAGTTCTATCACACCAGGTACCTTACTTTTGGTACTTCAAGAAGGTGTTGGTTTTCCACTGGCATAAAAACTGGTACCAGCACTGAATGACATCACAGCGTGAGGCGGGGTATTTTGTACTCAATTCGAAAAATGGCTGTAGTATATTATAGGGCTGGACAATGTGCAATATTAATACCAACATCGCATGTTATGCATGTGTGATTTTTAATTTGCCAGTCAGCTAGATTAAGATCAGACTTTTCTTACTTTCAATTCTGTATACGGACATTATAGCAAAGGGAGTTTAAGTTTCGCTAAAACATTTTTGCTCTGTCATAGGGGAAAAAATGATCAAGTTTTGCCATTTTAATAATTATTCTTTTTCAAAATTATCTAGGATATGTTTAAAAATCAAGTTAAAGTTTACCTCCTCTGCTTTTGCATGAGTACTGCATAATGAGACAATCATAATCATTTTCATTCTTGCTGTTTAAATCACTCCTAGATGGGTTTTTGATAAATTTATATTGAGAAAATTTTTTGTTACATAAACACCCCAATATTTATTACAACAAAACCACACTGCTATACTTAGAAATTTTCCAATACTGTACTGCCGTAGTATATATATCCAAAATACTTTATTTCTTTTTATGCTATCCAGATCTCTGGTTCTTCTGACCAGGTCGCAGTTAAAGCCTGGGTCACTTCCTTTGTCCACGCATCAATTATTTATTCATTTATTTTTCCTTGTTTATTGTTATTTTCTGAGGTCTTAGCTGTTTTCAAGGTCGTGGTTTTATTGTGCTTCAAATGCAGGCTATTTGCATAACCAAAGAAAGCATTTCAGGTCCCACCCCAAAGTATCAAAGTACCAAAAAAAAGTACTCCGCTGTAACTTTTGGTACTGTAACTTTTGGTATGGCTGTTTTGGTTACCCTAACTGAATGGCCAGTTGAGCATTTCCTTTCTTTTGTCAGAAGTCGATATGCTGGTCCTGGATCAATCATATGTTTGGCACAGTTTACGGTTTAATGATTAAAATTTACCTGTGTGTATAATGATGTGTTTCGACAGGTCTCCAACGTTGACGAAGGCTTTGTTGCAGACCTGACATTTATGAGGTCGGATGTTGTCATGGTGCCGGATGTGATTAGCCAGTTGACTAGACTGGACAAATCTAAACAACAAGAAGAGTAGACAGACTGACACACTGGACCTCAGAAAGCTGTGAAGGTGTTTTTTAGGGACTTCCGCTGACCTTTTTCCACATCGATCGCAGACATACGGCTTCTCTCCAGTGTGTTGTCGGACGTGGGCGATTAGGGAGCTGGCCTGGGTGAAGCCTTTGCCACAAATGAGACATTGACAAGGCTTTTCTCCTAGAAATCACCCATGAAATCACACAGAGACACATTAGGCACCCAGAGAATGGACTGTGAATGCAAAATATACAGCCACATCATTGTATAATACAATCATCAGTAAAAGTAAGGAACTTAAAAGTTTAGTCAATCTTATTATGTTGAGACGTGCATTTTATTTCAACAAAAATGCTTGTTGACTAGTTTGCCAAGTGCAAATTATTTGGTAGATAAAACTTTGTATTTTTAAGGACTCAACACTGAAAGCACAATGCATTCACAAAGGAATAGGATGCCGCGCGGCGGGAGTAGCAGCCAGAGTCGCGCTAGGTGGAATTGGCGTGCAGAAAAAAAACTGATGTTGTGTTCAGGAAGCGGGAGTGGGCAGTGGGCAGTGGGCAGTGGGCAGTGGGCAGGTTCAGGCTTTACACGTAGTGCCAGGCTTACCTGTGTGGATGCGAACATGCCTCTGCAGAGCCCCGGGGTCAGCAAAAGCCCTCTGACAGTGCATGCAGGTGTAGGGCTTCTCGCCGCTGTGCACTCGCAAGTGTCGCTTCAGGTTACCTGCACAGAGCACACAGTGACATGACCAGCAGCGTCACCCACCCACACACCCCCTTTGGCAACGCCTCGTACCCGAGGTGGTGAACTGCTTCCCACATTCTTTGCACTTCAGCGGCCCATCTGTGATGTGGATCTTTTGGTGGGCCTTCAGGTTCCCCAACTGCAGGAACACAGAGTATGACGGGGTTTTACAGCATCCCTGCCAGTGCCAGAAGAGAGGAGTGGAAGAAAAACCACTTCTGGACAGGAGACGTTTGAATCAGGTATCCTTCATTAACAAACACACCAGTGAGCCCTCTAGAACTGGACTCAAACTGCACTTTTCCACTGCACAAAGTACAGTACTTTTGGTGCAGTACTTTTGCTATTTTCACTTTTCCATTGACTTCCGGTCAAGTTGCAGTACCAATAGCTCCAAACCAGCTGGGCAACTTCATTGGTACTTCAGTACTTTGGGGTGAGACTTGAAACGCTTTCTTTGTCAATTGGTTATGCAGACAGCCTGCCTAGCAATACAACCACAATCGTGAAAAAAGCTGCGAACTTGGAAAACAAAGATAAACTAAGTAAGATAAATAAATAAATTATTGCGATCAGGTCAAAAGAACAGATAAAAATGTTTTAGTGAAACTTAAACTGCCTGCGCTATAATGTCCACACAGAATTTCAAGTAAAAAAAAATCTAGCTGACTAGCAATGCAAGAATTGCATGTGTATGACATGCGATGTTGGTATTAATATTGTACATTGGACAGCCCAGTAACATGATTTCAGTACAAAATAACCCGCCTTGCCTTTGTGATGCTATTCAGCGCCAGACCTAGTTCTTACGCCAGTGGAAAACCAACACCTTGAAGTACCTTACTTTTGGTGCCTTCTTGAAGTACCAAAAGTACAGTACCCGGTCCAAGTGGGGACGGTAAATATAACAAAGTTACAACAGATCAGGTGTTGGGAGGTGTGTCATTTGGTCAGCTGTCCAGGTGGAGGTGAAGGAAACTGCATGCCATTTGGACCCTATGGGCTAGGTGGGCCACTCGCATATCAAAGGGAAGGAGTACAATAGTGGCCCAAATTGTGGAAACACTTAGCATTTTTGGCATCAGGCTTTAAGAACCACTACCCGAATATTGGCAGTAATGTTTACAATCAAAGAATGTTACAAATATCATACATTGGATGATTAAATAAGTAACTGGAGCAACAGTTGAATAAAGTTCTGCAATTTGTAAAAATTGGAAGTGTTTCCATAATTCTGGATACTAATGCTCATGGTCAGTGGGAGATGAGAGGCAGTTCTCGTGGTTGGAAGACACGTCCTGTTCAGCTTCCACAGATGCAGTAGTCAAGCATGCGGTGGCCTCACCTGGTTGAAGCGCTTGTCGCAGTGGGGACACCGGTGGCCCTTGTCAGTGTCATGAGTCTCTAGGTGACGCATCTTGGCGGTGGGGTCGGAGAAGGCCCGCTCGCAGTAGTCACAATGATAGGGCTTCTCTCCACTGTGCACCAGCTGATGGCGTTTCAGGTTACCCGAGGTGGTGAAGAGCTTGCCGCAGTCCTCGCAGCTGTAGCGCGCCTCGCCCGTGTGCCGTTTGCGATGGAGGTTCAGCAGGCTGATCTGCCGGTAGCTCTTACCGCATGCTGTGCAGCTGTACGGCTTCACAGGACTGAGCCAATCCAGCCATAACCATTCGATAAAGGGGACATCCCATATCCAGTCTCAATTTGCACAAAACACAAACAAAAAAAACAAGCGGCATGTGCAAAAAAGGCACTAACCTGTGCGTCTTCTCATGGGCTTTGCAGGCTGCCGGATCAGAGAAAGCTTTCTGACAGTCCCGACAGCTGAACGGTTTCTCGCCTGTATGGATGCGGATGTGCCTCTTGAAGTTCCCAGTGTGTGTAAACTTCTTCCCACAGTCCTAGAAAAATGATCAACAAGCTTAATAAAACGTAACGCACACATGAGCCTGGACACACTTTCACACATATTCTAAAACCAAATCATCCAGAGGAGTTATGCAAACCAAAACGCACACTGACAAACCTTCATTTCAAGCAACAAACACATACTGTACATTTCTGGGCAGATGTAAATACCAATGGTCACAGGAAAAAAACTGGCAAAGATGAACAGACCGCTACAGACCAAAATGCATGCTCAGGAACTCACAGGTAAACACACAATCTCCACACAAATGGTCAGGACTCCTCACCTCGCACTTGTGGGTGACAGAGCCATACGCTCGAGACTCACTGCGGTCCGTAAAAGGCCCCGACCGCAGCGCCTTCCCTTCACTTCCAGCCTCTTCCCCCGTAGAATCCCCTTCTTCCATCTCCCCCTCCTCGTCACCCTCATCCTGCTCCACTTCCACATCCTCCTCCTGCTCTCTTGTCACTTTGATCCCCTCACCTGAGTCAGAATCTGCATTGAAATATATAACGTTATTTTTGCGGCTGTGTATCTTTTCGCCGTGCAGAAATGCCCTCTTATGGCATATTTCCAGACAATGCAGGCCCGCCTTAAGTCTTTGGGACATTTCTGCTTTATTGCCTAATGTAGCCATTTGTTAGAAAAGTAATCAAATAGTAATCAAATGTAATAAATTAAACTACTCTGACGAAGTAATCAAAATAATTAAATTACTTATTATGTTTTTAACAAGATTTTTAACTAATAATCTAGAACCTATTACATTTTAAAAGTAACCTTCCCAACACTGTGTTTGTGTACAAATATACAAATATCACCCGTGTCATTAAAACCCAGGTATAAGCAGAAATAGCGGAGTGCCAGCATAGATTAACAAACACTAAAATGCGTCGGAGGACATTCCTGCATTTTCAAAAGAATTCTTACAGAAATGATCAAGGTCAGGCCTCTATAATGATCAAATATTAATCTGAATAAACCAAAATCAAATTATGTGACATTTCTTGAAATCATTTGCTTGAAGTGATTGTAATCACTTCAACCATTTGCTTGGTGTCGTAATGAAGAGCAAACAAATTTTAATATTAATAATAATAGACAGAAATACATTGGTCAAGAATCGAGAGAGAAAATTGCATTTTAAATTTTGAATTAAAAAGGGGATTCAGAATTGTGCAGCCCTATTGAGTACCTACTAACAGTGAGTACCTACTAACACTGAACTGAGGAGGGAAAATCACAACAGACTATCGACAGGATATCAGGCAGCCAACACTCGTTAAGGAGAGCGAGATGTGAAAAAGGCTATCCCGTGTGCTACCCAAAGTTAGCTTATCATCTAATATATCGCAGACCTTAACATACGTCATTATTATGAGACAGTCAACTTTATTTGCTTCATATGGAAGGGTCATAATGTTCTGCCTCATTACATATATAGTGATTCTGCAAAATGCGTTAATGTAACCTTAAATATAATTCGAATTGCGCTAACTCAAACAAACAGTAGGGAGGTGGCGTGGTGTTTACCCTGCGGGAGGTTGTGCTGGGCTGACCTCTTGGCCCGACTTCGGCGAGTACTGATGCACGATCTCTCTGTCACAGACCTGAATGGGATTTCTGTAAAAACGACACGGATACATATGGAGACTCCGTACCAAGCAGATACACGTGCGCTTAGACACGGAGATAAAATGAGAAACTGACTGGGTGCGTAATCAGCATCGGTGGGGTCATCCTGAAACTCTGGGACTTCTTTGGCTGCCTCTGCCTCCTTCTCTTCAGCTTCCGCCAGCCTGCGAGATGAGGTGCGGGTTCCTCTCCGCTGGGGGGGCTGGCTAGGCTGTCGTGGTGAAGAGACTTCAGTGGGAGGGCCCTGGGGCTTGGCCGCCTCACCCTCTGGGGACCCATGGTCCTCGGGCGGGATGTGTGCGGCAGGGCTGCTCTCGCTTGTGGAGGCCTTGAAGTCGTCCGTGCTGCTCCCCAGGACCTCCGGCCCGGCTCTGTCACGTCGGGTACTGGCTACCTCCCCTTGCATCGCTGTCTCCGCAGGGTCCAGCTCCTCAACTCTGTCTGCTTCTAGGAAAGGAGTACATAACCATAAGGAGTACATAAGGAGTACATGGGAAAGGAGTACATAAGGAGATTATACTGGAGTACAGTCTGGGGGCTGTTTTTTATTCTCCTCCTCTCTCCTCGTGTAATTCTGTTTTCTCTGTCCTTCCTATATCCCCCGTCATCCTGACCTGTCTACCCCCTATAATGTGACGTTTCTATATGTATGGTCGGGTTGATGGCCAGGCACGGTTGTGTTGTGAGCTGGGAGAGACCAAAATGTGGACTGTCTGGGGGTCTCCGAGCACCGTGTTGGGAAACACTGTATTAGAGCAATTAAGTCACATGTTAATTTTATCACTGATTGATATATTTATTTATTGGGCTAATTAGAATTTTCTGTGAACACTGTCTGTTGCGCTAGTCGGAGTTTTCAGTGTTTAATGTCATGCTGATGTCTAATGTGATGTTCACACCTGCCAAAAAGTTTATTGTTATGGACAATATTGATTTCAGCTTACTTGCCATGCAGTACTGAAAGCAAATTCCATCGACCAGTCATGTGATCATTAAAATGATTCTGACTCTGATCAGAGCCTGGTTATGACTATAGGGCCAGCAACACAGGTTAGGTAGGTAGAGAAAGAAACTTTATTTACCCTGTTGTGTTGCTTGCACCAACAAACAGAGCAACTGTTCAAACCGAAGCAACATGGTGGATCAGTAGTAGCACAGTTGGCTCACATCTCCTGGGCTGGGCATTTGAATTCTGCCTCCCCTCTGTTAGAGTTTGAACGTTCTACCTGTATTGGGTAGGTCTCGTATAGGTAACTACAGTTTACTTGTACAGTCCAAAGACATGCAGGCAGGTAAACTGGCATCTGTAAATTGTACGCAGTGTTTGAAAGTGTGTGAGCATGATAGACTAGCATCCCATCCAGGGTGTGTCCTGCCTTGTGCCCCATGGTGCCTCAAAAGGGCTCCAGGCTCCTTATACTGAACAAACAACTGGAAGATGGATGCATGAATGGATATTACAAACACTACACACGTTATTTTTTTCCGATGTCAGCAACACAGCCAAATTCAACGAAGCACATCAAGTATTACAGGTGCATGCGATCTGTTCCATACATACTGGTGGCTTGGTATGGCCCTGGGATTGCAAAGGAACGGTAAGCAGAGCAGGCATTGATGATCTCCTGCATCTGGAGGAAGGTAGCTACAGCCAGCACGTCCTCCACATTCTGAGGGCCCAGACACAACTTGGCTGTGTACATGAACTCCAGGATCTGTCCCAGACCTGTGGTGGATTGCAGAGAGGTCATTCATAAAGGAACACTTAAAGGAAGGAACAGGGGTGAACAGAAAACACACCTGCAGCATTGCTGATGTCCAAGTGTACAACATCCTTCTGGTCCAGGAAAAGCGTGCGAAAGTAGGCGCTGCAGGCAGCCAACACAGCCTTGTGGGCTTTGAAGTCCACGCCGTCCACCACAAAGGTACAATCACACAGCAGTCCTTGCTGGCGCTGATGGTTCAGCTGCTCTAAAACCTTCCCACTGTGCCAAGGGAAGTCCATCACAAAGGCAGGAGACCGCAAAGGCAATAGCAGTCAACTTGCTCGCAGAACAGAATGAGAAATCTCCTAAGCAAAACAACCATAAAACAGATTATACTGTAAAGCAGGAATGTGCTTATAGTTTATGCCACTAAACAGAGAATATTTTGAATTGAAAGGACATGTACGCCACTTCTGGTGAGGAATAAGCCACAAATCCGAGGTGTAGTGGTGGGTATACCTAGGTATATGGCATAAATCCACCACTAAAAATGGTTTTACCATGTACCCACCTAATAATTCCCAGAAATGCATCTCAGTCCGTGGAGAAGTTTGTTTATGTAATAATCAGAATCAGAATGATAATGCAATTATTCAATATTAATAGAAAACTCACCCCCAAGACACCACTGCATCAGAGAGATGCATAATAACTATTATTGTAAAATAAACATTATGTAAACATGACTGCCTATGAGCAGTATGTGAAAGAAAATGATCGTTTTGCATTTTCCTCATTGTCCCTTTGTTTATTTAACAAATGACACTTAGACAAACTACTTTTATATTATTCATCAACATGCATAATAATCCGATCCAACACAGTAACACACAGTACCAAAATCGTGTGTTTAACTTGGGCAAAACTGTTTTTTTCTGTTCCACGTAGCATGCGGAAAGGTTTTTTTCTCCCCCTATATCTAATTAGTTGTGTAAAGTTTCCAGCTATATCACAGGTATTCTAAGGATAAATATTTAAAGTTTAATAAAAGTGGATTTATGTCCATGTAGTTGCAGTAGACACATTACAACTGCATTATCTGTGAATAAAGTTAAAGAAACAATGAGACACACAAACATTTTAATCGTAGGGTGTCAGTTTGCTCAATGGTTAGTTTAATTTGTGTTGTACGAATTTATGTTGGTACAGAAGAAAAACACAATTTAGCTACCTAGCTACAGACTACCCTGGCAATCAGGAGAGGGCGGTGGAACTAGAAAACTAGTTATGTGATTAACTAGCAAAATGCTCTAAAGCAAAATTCGGTCATGCTAACTGAATCGGGCACGGAGCAGAAAAGACAAATCAACATTTCTTCCAAGTACTATTTGGTTGACGATGCAGCGTATTGATTATGTATCCTCTATCCCTATATTCACTCTATCCGGGATTAATTCACCGTGCCTAGTCAAGCCAGATTCGGACAGGCAAGATGGCGGGCGTGCAGAGGCCTGCGTCCCCAAATTCGTCCTTTAAGCCCTGTCCTACTCTTGATATTTATTAGTACGCACTGGAGACTATTTATACGTACCTGGTAATATCCCAGTAACTGGGAAAAGACGCTTTCAGATGTCGATAGGATGGCTTTTTAAATAACTGTATTCCCACGCCGTTCGTTCTGTCCAATCGAGTGATTCGGTGATCGATCTCTCTTCTCAGGCTCGATTCACCGCCATCTTCCTCTCTCTGATCGATTGATAGTGGCCGGTAGTCTATCTGTACGCATGCGCGGTTCCTGTTACGCATTAGTGACGTTTGAAATGCAGCCCGTCGCGGATCGCTTTACACAGCTCTGGGGAATGTGATTTAATTACAAGTTATGAACTCTGTATTTCAGCACCAGGACAGTTTGCATAGTGCTAACTATTGCTAGTTCCCTGCTTGACTTGTTACTTTTTTATTGCGCTATTAAGTTACCGTATTACTTGTTTAAATGTCGTAGTTTAACATACTATACTATAGCTATTTATGGGCGTTTTAATGAACATAAATATGAAATACATGTGTGTGTTCATAATCCATTGTTTTCCCGTTGAATATGTAATATTTTGCAAAATGAAATTGCTATTAGTATTTGCTTCGCTGTCTTACATAGTAATGGTTTCTTCTACATTAATGGTTAGCCTTGGTGGGGCTATTTTTAGAACGTGTTTTCAGTTATATCGATCACTAGTCTGCCCCTGTACTGAAGCCAGGATTACAAATGACCGTTGTGAGTCCGGATTTTGATAGAAACTGAAAGCTTTCCTCAATAATTTGGTGAATTGGTGTTTTTGTGATCTCAGTATGGAACATTTTTGCGCAGTTTCTCCAGCACTCTCATTTTGCCAATATATGATATTTTCAGGACACATAACAGACTTCTACCCGCTTATCCTGGGAATGGTCAGGAGCCAATCCCAGGCTGCACAGAGCTCAAGGCTGATCGTTACACTAGACAATATGTGAATGAATTATATTTAAAGAATAAATATATTTGAACTCCACAATGTCTCATCTGGTGTACTTGTGTAAAATTTAGGTATAGGTTCTGATCCCTTTGACTGCGCTAATGTGCCATTAGTGTTAATACCAGCAGCGAAGTTAAAACCTGCAACTAAAAAGCCGTAATATTCCTAACAGTGACTAGTCTGTCCTGAAATCATGCAGCTGAAAAGTTTTTAAATACAGTATGCATTATATAACATGTTGGATGAATAGATGTAATTTATTGTTGATTTCATGTTCGTTGAAGTTTCTGCTTTTAATATATGTATAAAATAATGTTATCTGTTAAACTAACTCAGGTGAAGCAAAAATGTACGTTTTCATGACAAAATAACAGCTAATAAAAAGAAGACTGCTCAGGAATGTGGTCTTTCTGCCCCCCAAACACACACACAGGTAGAATTACTGCCTGTCATACACATACAAGCAAATGTGCACAGATGGGGTCTTGATGCATGACAATATTGTCAGCTGTATAATATGAGGACTGAATTGTTCCAAAAAGAAACAAACCTTTTTGTTTATAGAAAAAAGTTATATACATGGGTAATCAATGGCTTTTTCTTTATTTCAGTTCTTTATTGATTTGGAACAAAGTCCTTAAATCTTCCAGGGGCACCATGGGTGAAAATAGGTGCCACGTCTGGCCTGACCTTGGTATACTCTGTAGTAACATGCAACTAATACACTTTTTTAAATGTTAATTTCTGTAAAGGAGCTGCATGTTTCCATGCACCATCATGAGTAAGGCCTTAATCCACTGAAGCAGATGCTATATTACGCTTGAGCATTTCTCTTTCAGGTATCCTTAATATGACTTTAATATCTGAGCATATCTAGCTTCATTAACAGTGACCAATAAAAAATAGTAAAGCCAGCCAGAGTGAGGCTGTCCAGGTTGGAGTTTGTAATCCTTAGTATCTGAGACAAGGACCAGGCAGTAGGACGACGATTTGCTGTAGAAGACGATGATAATTAAGCAGGACACTGGGGGTGGGCTTAGTGTGAAGAGGGAATTAATAAGTACAGGGGCTTCAGGAAGGGGTGATGTGAATATGAAGCAGGACATCAAATTTTGGTCTCAGTGCGAAAGGTCTGAATAGGCTCGTGTTTGGCCCGGGCCTTAACCGTCAGGGCACCGTCACTGCCAAGCGATGACATCACTGAGGTGGGGTCAACGTCTTCTGGTAGCTGGCACTTGTGAGTGAAGGTGTTCATCACTGTGCCATCTGCTGCCAACTGGGTGATGAATGAAGAGAGGATGGAGAATCAGAGGGGGAGGGGGGATGTTTTGGATAAAAGATTAACAGAAAGAAAGGACCATGAATGGCAATAAAATAAACAAAAAAGTGGTGTATGCTTTACAAACAGCTATTAATGGATTTTTTAAAAATTATGCATTTAGACAATGGAAGAGACTTTTACTTTATTTAGAACCTGATGAAAATCCCAGAAATATGGTCTCTCTCCAGAATCTCCTTATCGACAGTCTGTCATTCCCCTTGTACTTGGAGTTACATCTCTAGACCTCACTTCCTCTTTGCTACATAAATGATTGGTGAAACCACTGTACCTAAACCCTGAAAATTACAATCTAGCACGAAATTATGCCATGCCTATGTCAACTGCTGAACGTATATACTGTATAGATTTACACATTGCTCATGATGATCGTCAGAGGTGGATCGTCCAGGTCCATAAAGTAAATATCCAGACTAAGATTTTGTTTCAAAGTACCAGCTGAGTACTCTGTGACTGTGACTCTTTAAATGCAACTGCTTGGTTGGAACATAGTCTTAGTCTGGATTTTTATTTTCTGGACCTGAAATCTCCACCTCTGATGGACATATATTGCCTGCTAATGGAACTAAAAGTACTATAAATGGAACCTGCTCACCTTCTCGGCCCGGACCTCAACCTGGTTGTTTGAGGTCGTAACGATGACATCCTCTGGTGAGAAGTCACTGACATCTACAGTGAACAAGTATGTATCTCCTATGGTCCTGATCTTTCCTGCAGTCCCCGTGCAGCCTGTAGGGGGCGACCAACAACACTTGTGTTATTACTGTTCTTCGTCCTTTTGGCATTTCCCTTATGATGTCTGCCTCATATGTAAGCACATAAAATGCACCTGTTTCAGAATAAAGAAATGATACTGGAAAAACTTGTGCTGTGATTTATTGTCCAGTTTAGAAAGCTTCTCGTTATATTTTTGGTTCATATTGGGTTATACCATAGCATAGAGGGTTTTCAAACCTTGTTGCTTCCATCTTTAAACCTGACATTAGAAAGGATTTTTAGTTTGGTTAAATGTAGCTATCAAGCTACAGGCTAGCATGGAAATTAAAATAGGATGGTGGAACTAGATAACTATTTATGCAAAATACTCTAAAGCAAAATTATCTGGAGTCATTTTATTATTTTCCCCCTACTGGCAGTAAATATACCTTTAAGGACATGTCTGAGTAAATATGTTCTTCCCCTATGTGTCAATGCAGGACTGTGTATCACTAGTCACTAGGCAACAGCCCGCTTAAGCGAAAGCCAGGCGTCCCTCTGGTAATTCCCCATAGGTGAGGTCATTACACTGGCCTGCTACCAAGCATTTCCTAGCATGCTAAAATGGCTAGTTCCTCCAAGGCTGTTCCCCTCGCCAGCGCTCTGGAACATGCATCAAGACGCTATAACACTCAGCCAGTTTAACATATTACTTAGCCACAATAACAGATAGCACTTGTCTCTCTTACATTTAGCAAATTTTTCCAGTATTTAACTGACGTAAATCTTTTCATTGCCATGAAACTGAGGCATGAGTACTCTCAACCTTCATTTACGGCAGTATTAAAACATGTCATGACATCCCGTTAATATTCGCTACAATACGGACATGCTCCTGGGACTAGTGGCCTCAGTCCTGTGTTACATGTGCGTGACAAACCCAAACAGAATTTAACAAACCCTGAAATAATACAACACGAACCCAGCGTGTCCTCATGCGGTGGCCGCATGAAAGACCCAAAGTCCCCAGCAAAGACTCCTCTGCCCCTCTCCATGTACGGTGTGGTAGACGGTGACAAGGAAGAAGAAAAGGTGGACGTTGCCAGGTAGAAACTCTGCTGCGATCGGAAAACAGAGGAGTCGGTTGCAGTAATGGTTGAAAGACGCAGTCCACCTGTGGTCCTTGTGAAGAAGAGATGTTTTGCAGTGGTGGTGACAGGCAAGTGAGGGGGAGAGAAGTTCAATCTGAGATGACGCTTATCTGATCTGGTCCAAATGGCTCCAAGAAGACTCAGCTCAGAATAAACTCTACAGGACTTGGTAACCCCTCTCTTTGTTCTCCAGGGTTGTCTTCACGGCCTCCCTCTTTCTTTTATCTATGTCCGGCTCTCCTTCTCTTTTTATCCTGTCTCTGTTGCTGTGTCTGTCTCTCTCGCTTAGCTTACAGTGTTTCCTCAGACAAGGTCAGTCTGTCATGCTTTTATATTGCCTGCGTGACTGATGAGCTTCTAACCGATATTTGTGAGCTGAGTAGGGGAGAGAGAGAATGGGTGTGTGTGTGTGTGTGTGTGTGTGCGTGTGTGTGTACTCTAGGAGTTTTTTTTAGGATATCTGAGTGCTATATTTATCACGTAAGAAGAAAAAGAGAGACTTAGTGACTGGAAAAGTTCTGTGCAATGGGGACTTGAAGTGGATGTGAGTGTCCTGACAAAGAGCCTCAGAAACAGAGAGAGGAAGAGGAAGCAGTGAGAGGAGTGCACAGGGTTCCACACTTAGCAGGTTCTGCATCCCAAGCACCACACGGCCCCTACACCACATGATTATCGATCTCTCGCTATGTTGCATCCCTCTGTCTGCATTTTCCCAATTTAGCTAATGGTTTAGAACATCCAGGACACAAATGCTAAATCGTCAGAAGACACTGCTCGACAAATACTGCATATAAAACAGATATACAGAAGTACCAAAAAAAGAAAAAAAAAATGATGTTGAATGACAGAAGGGCAATGGTGCCATTTCCATTCTTGAGGAACTTGTAAAACAGTCTGGGGGGGGGGATTGTAATGACAGTAGGACCAAAATAAAAGGATGGAAAGAATGCTTTGGGGTTGGCAGGGGAGGAATGACACTGGAAAGGACGGGTTATGCAGCATTTGTCAGGAGACAGAATCTCTTCGAGATGCACTGCTCTCATACTGCCCTCCTCGCTGGCTTCGATCTCAAGGAGCAGGATATCTTTCTCTCCTACAGAGCTCCTCCTCTGTGGAATAGTCTTCCAGCGGATATGCGAAATTCAGGCTCACTCTCAATATTCAAGTCTAGACTAAAAATACACTTCTTTAGTTTATTTTAATGGGACTCTAGCTCTGGCTAACTCCTCACTCCCAATTAGACCTAAAGTGTGAGGTGCAGAGCTGGGTGGGGATCGGTGCCGTTGGCTTTGCATGACCTGATCTATCAGTGCTTCACACCCCCTTGTAGAATTGGAGTGCTGATGTTCAGGGTCTCCCCATGCCTGAGTTCTCACTTACCTCTCCCTCCTAATTATGCTGCTATACTCTCTCAGAAAAAAGCGTAAAAATGTGTACCTTTGCTTGTCTCTGGGGGTACGCTTGTAATTGTACCTTGTAAGGTACAGAATTAGACTCTGAGGAACATACCAAAGGTACAAACAGCATTCATAATTTACCATCAATGATACAAAAATGTTCTTTGCAGTCCATTTCTGTTCCCTAAATGGTACAATTATCTACAGTTAAGGGTACAATTACCAAACCTTTGAAGGTACAGTCCCAGTGTCAAGCAAAGGTATGGATTTTTACCCTTTATTTGTGAGAGTGTATCTGCTGCAGCTTACATACTGCACTCAGCTAACTGTTTGCACTGCCTCTAGTCTCTCCTTCTTTAGCTAACTGCACATTTTATTTCCCCTGCCCCTCCTGGGGTGTGCTGCCTGGATTGTGCTGCCTGGAGACCCCAAATTATCGAGATATCCTGCCTCCCCTGCTGCCTGCGACGTCTCCACTACCTGTGGCGTCTCTCCAGTCTGCTCGCCCATCTGCCTGCGACGTCTCCCCTGTACGCCCCGCTGCCTGCGACGTCTCCCCTGTACGCCCCGCTGCCTGCGACGTCTCCCCTGTACGCCCCGCTGCTGTTCGTCCTGCCACCTGAAGCAGCAGCAGCACCTGCCTGCCATCACCTGCCTGCCATCACCTGCCTGCCCCCCCACATCGAGACTCAAATGTTAAAATTGGGACAGTTCTAATTGGAACTTTGCTATCTTCCCCATTTGACTTCCTCTGTTGGTTTCGGGAGGATGCCCCCACGGTTCCTTCCAAGGATTCTTCCTTCTAGGGAGTTTCCCTTGCCACTGTCACCTCTGGCTTACTCACTGGGGGTTTTGGGCATGGATAATGTAAAGCACATTGAGAGATGTTGTTAAAATGCGCTGTACAGATATATAAAATTGAATTAAAGTGAATATTATTTTGATTACCAGCAAATGTTCATGTCCTGCCTCAGGCTGTGGGGGGGCAGTCACCCCCTATTTACCTTTCTGCTCAAACCTGCTATATTCTTGCTCCATTTTTTACAATGATCTACTATTTGCATGTTGTCATTGTTCTAATGCTGTCTTAAATGAAGGCTTGACTTGTCACCATTCAAATGTGGTCTTGAAAAAAGGCTTGACTAGTTGTTATCATAACCTGGGGCCTGTACTATGAAGCAGGGCTACTGGCTTATCGGGGTATCTTGTTGGATTTAAGGTAGTCTGGGCAAAATGTTAGTGAATGAATACGAAGTCCATTTAAACTGTGGTGCCTTAAATCCGGCAAGTTACCCCAATAAGCCAGTAACCCCGCTTCGTAGTACAGGTCACTGGTATTTAATGAAGGCTTGACTTATCTGACTTGGTGTTTAATCAGAGCATGACCTGTCCAATTATTGTTTATGCCACAGCTACACAGGAGCTCCACATCTGTTAACCACCCATTCCTCAGATGTTTATGTTATTACAAAATCTTGCAGAAAGGCTGATGGAATTGTCAACAAGCATCCAGTATTGGACTGCCCACAATCACAAAAGTCAATTGTGGTCTAAGGTGCATTTCCCCATTTACTGCACAGATACCTTATTGTGCATTCTCATACTGTGACAATATTTCATTTAGGATATTTGACATTTCCTGGTGCTTGTCTTTTCATTAAACAGGACCTGTTCAACACATTTCTATTTGTCAGAAACATGTAGGTTATGTGCAGAAACAGTCCTGCAGCCTGTCTGTTGATCTGTCAGTATTTTTTGTCACACAGGGAACACAGTGCTCTGTGCTACAATCAGGCTGAACTTTAAAGTACTTCAGCAATCATCTAAATCCAGTCCAGCCACTCACAGCCCCTGCACACAGCTGGGCGTGGCATGTGTGAGCATGAGTGAGTTTCTATTCTTTGCAACATGAGAGTATATTTGTGTGTGTGTGTGAGAGAGAGAGAGAGAGAGAGAGAGAGAGAGAGAGATTACCAGCTCTAAAATGTACTGTATATAGGTACTGAGAGTGGTTTATAGAAAACATGGAGGCTCTGAGGCTGACATTGCAGTGGCATTGGTCAATCACTATGAAGGGCAAAGGCCCCAAGCACAGAAGCTGAAGCACATGCGATCTGGAATTAAACTGAGGTCCACACAACAAGGTACATTGTGTGTAGAGGAGTAGAGAAGTAGACAGTACACTGTGTGATTATGCTCTTTTCTTAAGTCTTTTCTTCATCAGACATTTAAATGAAGAGCAGCCCAAAGAACTATCATATACGGATTAGCCATGTATAGAAGTGAACGTTTCCAGAGGCCAAAGCAAAATCTCATTTACTTCTGAAATTCTTAAGGATCGTTTGGTGCTCTGAAGTATCCCAAAGTATTCAGAACCTCTATAAAGCCTTTTGTTACTGCAGTACTACGTGGCAATCAGAAAGCATGGACCGCTCCACCTGTGCTCTGCGTGAAGTCACACCCGAGCTGACAAGATTGTTACTTTTAGACTGTTAGAAAGAACCAAAATAACTCAGCGACAAACAAAAGTACAACTCTATGGAGTTAATTAACTTACTGAGCAAATCATGAAACTGTCAGCTGCTTCTCTCTACCTGAACTAAACATGACCAAATATGTCATATAGGGTTAGTATTTTATCAACAACATCAGTGTTCAAGTTGAGATAAAATCTAGTTTGAGACTTACTGTAACTTAACAGGAAAAAACAAATATGTTGACCAGTATGTACTTTGTAATTTGATGCTGAATATCTGTTGCAAATTATTTGAATGCTAGGTGTTTTCAGAGTAATGCAGTGATGACAGTTTCTGTAAATCTACGATGTTTATGTGGAAATTCTCCGTGGCATTTTACCTGCCTCATGTGATGTAAATAGGAAGCTGGGTCTCCATGTTCACGTCAACACATTGGTGCTTTCTTCATGTGTTCTGGAATTTTCACCATGCAGATGTTTTTCTCCTCACAAAGGGAGTGTGTCACCATAGAACTAACAACAGAAGGAAATGGCATTTCAAACACTATTTCATATTCAGTCATGTGATAATAATTGCTCAGTCGCCCTGTACCTTTTTAGTTTTTTTTGCTTAGCAGTTATTACTGTATAATTTGTACCCGTTTATTTCTAAAAAATGTATACTTTCTCACTGAGAAATATATTCAACAAAAGACATAACTACATGTGATCTTTTACTTTTTTCGTTTAAATGACAGATGTGTTCTTCATATGCTTCTGTGGAAACAATATGAATTCTGGAACTGCAAGGAGCTCTTAGTAATCATGGTGTACATCTCACATTAAGAAGACTAGGGGAAGTTAATATGTACCAGCCATTTTATTAAAAGCAAAACATACATGTATAAATTGTAACAAAATGGTATAACTGTTATTTGATAAATATTATAATTATACATATTTTACGTTTTTGATATTTTTTTATATTGTCATTATTTTAAGCACATTTTCACAATAAAATTCACTGCATTTGTGAAGGAAATAACATACCATGTCAGTATCTTCTGTATATATATAAGTAGTTTGTATGTTTGCAGATAAAGAACTATGCATTTTTATTTATGTGGTATATGATATTTGCAGGTTAACATTAGACAGAATGGATGGCTAATATATTCCTCTCTGACAGGTTACCATGGTGACCAGTTTAGGGACCTTGGAGGAAGGTTGCAAATTACTAACCCAGCAAAACAAAACTAGAAAATTATTAATAGTTCATGTGTTAATTGGAACCACAGAAAAAGTGCAGCTTGAGGGAATGAAAAAGGAAATCATTAACAGTGGAAGTGTGTTGGAGATGGGTTTGAGGCTGGAAGTATGTGCGCCAATAGCACCCACCTGATTGATTTGACCTTATGGGGAGTGGGGGAGGTAGGGTAAATCATAGGGTAAATCATTTTTACATGATCATAGTTTTAAGGCATAGAAGATAACATTTGTCCAAAATGCCCTTCTATGTCAGTAATTGCACCTCTTTGATAAAGAAATGTATGAAGACCTTAAGAACGATAAGACCACATATCCTGAGCTGAGAGGCCTGTATCAGGAAACGCCCCCTTGCCCTTCCCCGCGGCACACGCCTCCCACCTGAAGGGCAGCTGAGGCTCGGCCCTTACCAGAACCTTCTCATCTCAGCGCCATGCCGCTCCGCACTGCTCTCACCTGTGTGGACAAATGCAGGAGCGCCCTTGTAAAGAGAGGGGCTGACAGGGTATAAGGTAAGATTTGAAGTTTCTCAAAGCCAATGGTTACATCTCTATATTTATATTAGGCTATGAAATACCTACAGTGTTAGTATGCATGATGTCCTTTGTTATTGAAATAGAATATACATTATGTACATATATTCTGTGTTTAATTATATATACACAAAATTAATAGTTAATTTGTTTTCATTTTTCCTGTATGAATATTAGTCTCTGTCCTTTACCATTCCTTTGGACTAATTAAAGAGCAAATTTCCAAAACTCACTCCAACTTTGGTCTTGGAAAGGAGACCACAGTGTCAGGGCATTTGCGTCATATGGGAACCAAAACGGAGTGAATTTTGTAAATTTGCTCTTCAGTTATACATGGAAAAAACGTCTGATCACATTTATATGAAGCATGCTCAAACTGAAAATAATAATGGCTGTATAATCATGATTGCTTCATGTGCATTTTACAAAAACTTTGTTCTTTTAATAAACTGAATCATTTTAGGTGTGTAATGATCAACATGTACATAAAAACAAATTTGTGCATGCAGCTTTAGTGGAGTCGCTGCTTTCTAATAAAAATAATTTGCTCTACACAGATGGAGGGAGTCAGTCTCGCCAGAGCAGTCAATATTCACTCAGTAACAAATAAAAGTGATGGAGAGGAGGACTGCGCTCATCAGTGGACTGCACCCACCAATGAGAGGCTTCCGTTCATTGGCAACCATGTTCATTGGAAACCATGGCAACATGCTCGTGCCAGGATCAAAGGTCCAGAGACTTTTAAATTGAATTTGCTGTATTTGAGTTCTCCAATAATCTATTTCTGTGATTACATTGCAGTCAAGTTCTCTGAACAAAATTATTTTTCTTAAAATGTGTCTCGGGTCTAAACTTATTGCTGAAATTCCTTTCTTTCGACTCTCTGCACCGTTTCAATCTGAATGAATCTGCAGTATTTCATGACAAATGTAGCATGTTATATACTTCATATATGAAAGTATATATTAAATAATTATATATATTATATATTGGTTACCATACCTGTATTAATCCAAATGTTACATTGATTTTACTGATATTTATAGCACGTGTAGGATTTACCACCAAAACGGCACTGATGCTGTTCTTGTCTTACACAGCTAGCTTCTCCAGGCTGTGGGGTGTCCTCGGCACTCTGGGGGGGTTTGACTGGTACTGCTTTGGTGCCCTGGGGATCCTCACAGCTCTCATGAGCTTCCTTATAGACCTGAATGTGGCCAAGCTGCTGGAAGGTGAAGGAAAACACATTCACGAATCTACAAACCTGCACACACGCATACCGTCCGTCTGCACAGAGCGACGCAGATGTGAGGCCGCAGGGGTGCAGACGGACGCCTGTGCTTCACACACATCAAGCCTGCAGGGATGAGGGTGTAACCCGTCTGCCCCCCCCCCCTGTGTCTCCCAGCGCATTGCTGGCTGTACGAGCAGCTGAAGGGCCATTTGCTGCTGCAGTTCCTCTGCTGGACTTTGTACCCCACCATCCTGTGCACCCTGTCCACCGCCTTCTCGCACAGCATCAGTCCTAACTCTGCAGGTCGGGCAGGGGGGGGGGCTTACAGTAGATGTTAATGTTAAATTCCCACTAACACTTTACTTGATGGGGCAAAATTACATAGTATTAACTCATTTACTACCGAAGTACAAATCATGAACAGATCCAGTAACTATTCAGAATAAGAGATGCGTCAGAATACACTGACCAAACGTCAGATCAGTATTTCACTTGTTATTCATGATTTATAAAGGTTTAGAGAATTAACAAATATAGCAACAAATATAGAAACTGCTCAAGATAAAAGATGCATCATTCATTAATTAAGATCAGTATGTAACTAAGACGTAGTTTGTGGTTAATTAATACATAAGTAAGAGCATAAATAAGAGCATTTTTGCCCTGTCAAGTGAAGTGTTACCAAATGACCAAATCCTGCTTCCTTTGTCTCCTCCTAAGGGTCTGGTTTGCCAGAGGTGAGAACCATTCTGTCAGGCCTGGAGCTCCCAGAGTTCCTGTCTCTGTCAAACCTGTTTGCCAAGCTGGTCGGCCTCATCTGCACTCTGGCAGCTGGAAGCGTGATCTTCTTGGGCAAAGTGGTATGGATCCACTTTTATGCTCTGCCATAAACACCTTTCATTTAAAAGGGGGTATGCATGCTGTAAAACACCTTTCATTTAAAAGGGGGTATACATGCTGTAAAACACCTTTCATTTAAAAAGGGGTATGCATGCTGTAAAACACCTTTCATTTAAAAGGGGGTATGCATGCTGTAAAACACCTTTCATTTAAAAGGGGGTATACATGCTGTAAAACACCTTTCATTTAAAAAGGGGTATGCATGCTGTAAAACACCTTTCATTTAAAAGGGGGTATGCATGCTGTAAAACACCTTTCATTTAAAA
>JABFEB020000038.1:3944107-3970349 GCA_019775895.2 Stomatorhinus ivindoensis | reverse complement strand
CTCCTGAGTGTTCCCCTGCCCTGTGATTGACTGGCATGTTCTCCTGAGTGTTCCCCTGCCCTGTGATTGACTGGCATGTTCTCCTGAGTGTTCCCCTGCCCTGTGATTGACTGGCATGTTCTCCTGAGTGTTCCCCTGCCCTGAGATTGACTGGCATTTTCTCCTGAGTGTTTCCCTGCCCTGTGATTGACTGGCATGTTCTCCTGAGTGTTCCCCTGCCCTGTGCCTTATGCTTACTGTGATCAGCTTAAGGCTTCCTGTGACCCTATGCTGGATTTGTGATGGATCTGACTACCACAACATTTGTTTGACTATTAATATTATTAAGTCACAGAACACACCATGTAGGGTAATCATTTTCTTTTAGATAAGAAGTCTACCTCCCAAAGACCTTTGATAACAATACCATAACCACAGCAGCATCTTATTTCTGCCCTGATCTCTGCATAGTATCTCCACCTTTGTAATTGTAATTCTGAAAATTTCTCCATTGGCCTCCAGAGACTGGAGTTCTATTGGGTTCTGTACATAGATCTGAACTGGAGAAGTTCCTGTCCAGCCAGACCGACGGGCCCAGTGGACTGGTACTGATCAGATGCAATGTGTTAAAAATAGACCTTCTATTTGCTTTAGGGTAGAAAATATGGGTTTTATGAAATCACCTTCCCTGTCTTGCAGGATCTGGACATTTTGGGACAATGTTTGGGAAATGTGTGTTCAATTCAGCCAGTCACTGTACAGCTCTCTACTCAGACAACAGTCCAACAGGTGCTTCCCTGTTTTTTTCATATGAAATATATTTCAGATCATTTATTTGTTATTCTAAAGTCCATATTATGTCCTTCAGGCTCATAGTGTAATGAGTGTACTGAACATACAACTGGGCCTTGTGACAGACAATGGCAAACTCTCTGGAGTCATTACCTGGACAGAGGTGAGAGCAGGTTATTACCACTGTAATGTTGCTGTCTGACAATGTGACCTGGTGGCTAATCTGGTATCACTGTCCACTCAAATCCCATCACCCACCTCCCTCTGTGTGTGGCATCACATGTCCTCCCCACGGTCTGTGCCTGCAATGGTTTCTTCCCACAGACCAATGACACTGAACTGGGTAGACACAAAAAAATGCATCAGACTTGACCGGAAATGGCTTTTACAGACTTCCAGTATAAAGCAGAATAGGATAGTTTCTTCAGAGGGTGAAAAAAACTGTCCTGTTGTGCAATACGATGTTGTTACATAAAACAATCTATGGCGATGAATAGATACAGATTAACACGTACTATTGTGATTGATTATGGGTGTTTTTTCAGCTGAAGAAAATGATTGAGCGTTTGGCTAAAGGAGAAATCAAACAAAACGATGGCTAGTGTGACAGGCCAGTAAATCCAATGGGAAGGACTGACCAAGAGCGGCCGTGTCAATTTCCATAGCAGACCAATGCCTAAAGAGCCCCACCTGAGCTGAAGACTGGGACATTACAAATAACTGGATGACCGAAACATCAGCGTGCCACCCCATCCCCCCCCTCGCCAGCATCTCACACGCTTGTGTTTAATAGCTCAGGGCTGTGCAGCAGAAAAGCTTGTGCACAAATGATTAAAGGTTTGCATAGTTTATCCATAGAACTATGGTTTCATTTAGCTTTTCCATTCCTTTCACCTTCATTAAGGAGAACATAACCTATTGCAGCAGAGTTGGTGACTGGATTGTATTGCTTTCCCTAGTGTCTCCATGTGCCCTTCCAGTCTCTCTTCACCAGTCTCTCTTCCCTCCATTGTATGTCTCTCACTGTCTCCCCTTGTCTCTCCACTGTTTTACAATTTTATGGAAAAATCTTAAATACCATTTGTGTTTATATCTCCCACACAATGCGACAAACTGCTTGTAATTAGGCATTAATATAAAAGATTAATATGGAATTAAAACTTTGTATTTATCTGTCTTTTTCTATGTTTATTCTGATCTCTCCTTCCCGCTTTTAAATGTCCCCATCGCTGAGTTGTGGATGAAGGCTGATAGACTGGCATTGTTAAGGCATTAGTTAAGATCAGACATATAATTCTGCCCACTAGATTCCAAGCTTGAGTGGAATTTACAGGAAGTCATGCCTTGTTATAGCACCAGTGACAGAATGACAAACACCACAACCGAATGCCAATAGTCACCTTGAACTCTCAGGAAAAAACACTCTAATGACCAGTTCACCTTTCTGGTTGTTGCACTGAGAAAATAGCCAGTTGCTAAAATAAGGACATGTCAATAATTTACTAAATGATGACTTTTGCTGCAAGTGACACGTAATAAAAAATACATCCAATAAACAAACTGGGCCATTTATTGACTGGTGGAAATTTTTATGCGTGAAGTGATGCATGGTTTGACACTTTATTTTAACAGCTTCTCAGTTTAACAGTTTCTCAGCTTGTGTGTATGTGTTTGGTAGGAAGTGCAGAGTTATCTGAGCTTGCATTGGTAGGTGGTTGCAGATCTGTTCATGTAACATTTTATATAGAGCAACAGTAATTATTATGTACCTAAATACACAAAGATGTCTATATATTCATGACTCACAATAATATGCATTCAACTAATAAACTGAAATGGTAACGCAATTAAGTGAGCAAAAGTATATATTCCATCTTCTTAAGTGAACCATTTACACAAAATGAGTAAATGAGTTGAAATACACAATTCCATTTCCTTCCCCCAGAAAAACAATGTGTGGTTGAAAACAAACAATCATCTCATTACATTACTGAAGAATACCTACATTTTTGTGATGCTTTTAATCTGATAATCTGAAAAGAAAAAATTTTGGCAGGTTTTGCACAAATGTCAAATTGTCAGCATAACCATTAATTCATTATGGGATAATAATTTATTTTATTGTTGTGACTTGTTCTGAGTCTTTAAAGTTCAGAAAACAACATAATTGTCATGTTATTTCCACTCCGAAAAGGCCGTTGCGTGAAATGCTCGTCAAAAGAAAAGGTCAAAATATGCAACCGGACACACTGTGAGTTACATAAATGTGCCCCATGTTAGATGGGCAATCTAACTGCTTCTCTGATGGAAGGCAGGCATCGGTCAATAGTTGGCGCACTTTCGCGCCTGCTGCCTCGCTACCATCCAAGTGTTGTTCGTTAAAAAAAGAATCACTAACCATTAAGAGCAGCAGCCAAGCACAAATATTGACTCTGGAAAGGAGATGAGCAGCGTACCTGGTTAAAAAAATGAGAGGGAGCGAATGATTAGGCAAATGCGTTATTGGTTTTTGGTGGCTAAGGTCTCTACTCTGTCAAATGCTACTTTCCACAAGGCCTGAACTAAAGGGCAGTACGATGCGTATTGATTTAACAGGATAATAACACGAACAACTCAATCCTGTTCTCATTAGTTTCATTGCTTCAGGGCCACTGTTAACGTATGGGCTGTTTCATCTTTTCATCTTTTGTATTTATCTAATAAAATTAAAGCAACCTCGAGTTTGTGAAATAATAATAATATTATTATATCCTTAATGGTTATCCATTGAAAAGATTTTTCTCAATTATTTTAATGGCATAATTTGTGTTAAACATATACGCTGGTAATTTTTTAAGCAAATGCAACCTTTACATCCTATTCTGGGCAGTAATTTATGAAATATTTGAACCTGCTCATTCCGGTTCACATCTTGGAGAAAAGAACATTTTTTGATTGAGATTCTTCAGACATAAATGACAACCACGTTGTGAACAAAATAATAAACCAATACATTATCTGTACAGAGTCTCTTTCGTATTGACTTCTTTGTCAGCACAATGGTACAGATTCAGCCCCTTATGAAAAGGCTTTTTCATTCTTCACATAGTTTTACAGATCAGAATCCACGGGGCTGGCAGTAGAGAAGCCAGGAACGCAGCTGGGTCACGGTGCCAGGAAGCAGGGCGCTAAATAGCACATGGCAATGCCGTACCTGTACGCAGTTTCTCATTTTGCATCTCGCATATCGAGATTCTCAGTTCAAAGTCTAGTTATAAAAAACTTCATCCTCAGACATGGAGCTGCTGTCGGCGTAACGGATGGAGCCGTCGGGCCGGGAGGCCTGTCTGGTGCGTGCCACCAGCTCCAAGTCCGGCTGCCAGTGACTGCTGGGCAGCTGTGGGGGGAAGAGGGGGCCGCCCTCACTGTAACGGGGCAGGGGGGCAGCGAGGCCACTGCCGTCGAGCGCATACTGTGAGAGGACGACGGTGTCTGCATCTGGAAAACAGGCGACACCAGATGACGCCATTACTGGCTGATATTCTGAACGTGCAGAATCCCGTAAATTAGAAGGCCGTAAAAAGAACAGGGCGTAAATGATAAACATCCACGGCCAACCGTAACTTAAAAGCTCAGTCCATCACATGCGTCACTAGGCAATAATCATTAATAATAATGCCATTCGAATCATCATAGGGTAGTACGGTGTCACCTAGAACCTCTGGAACCTGGGTTCTAGTCTCCACCATAGCCCATGTGTGTGGAGTTTACATGTTCTCCTTGAGTTGCTCTGAGGCTTCTTCTGGGTGCTCTGGTTTCCTGCCCACAGTCCAAAAACATGCTGAGGCTGATTGGTATTACCCATGTGTGAGTGTGTCCTGTGATGGGCTGGTGCCCCACACTGGGTTGTTCCCTGCCTTGCACATATTATAGCTTCAGGGATTGGCTCTTGACAGCACCTCCCAGAAGCCTGAATAGGTTAAGTAGTTTCAGAAGATGGGCACCTGCACAGCTATAAAGAGAGAACTATCATATTATTACTTGATCTGGAGTTCTAGCAGCTAACACCCATTCATTCTTCACTTCCTAATTGCCCCAGTGGGTAATCATCGGTGGTTTGTGCTACTGCTATGAAGATATATGAGCAGACAAACAGACACCCAGACTCAATAATTCAATTATTACTTCCGCAGACTGACTGATAGTTAATTAGCTATGAATGGAAGCTGTGAAGAATTGGGTGGGGTAGAGCTTAACCGGCCAGGCTCTTGGCGTCTTCAGCTGTTTCTCTCAAAATAATACTAGTCTGACCTGGTTTCTTTTAGTATCTGTCTGATTGGCTAAAATATACTGGCCTCTTTCCCATGAGTATGCCTTTTGTCCTCTTTGTACACCTGACTAGCTTTTTATGGACAGTTCACAGCACAGGTAGTTATTGCTGGGTTATCTAAAAATTTTAATAATGTGTAATTTAATTTTGCAAGAGCTGCACCTAGCTAGGAGAGAATCTGATCATGCGGTCCAACACAGCTGAGATAGTCGTGTTCCTGGAGGGTAGGTTGAAGGCAAGGTCTAGTGATTGAGATGAAGGGTTGGATGTCTCTGGGGTCAGTACCTCGCAGGAGTCCAGAGCAGCCATTTGATCCATTCGGGGCATCCGGAGAGGACCACGCAGAGAGGGCTGCCTCTGCGAGCGCAAACTGCTGTGCCACCCCTGTGAGACGTGCAGGTGGGTCATTTAGGTGGGTTTCCAGAACATTTAACCCAGAACTCTGCCTCTACTGCTAGAAGCTACAGTCTACAGTCAAACACACTGACCTGCAGCAAAGCGCGCCTCCTTCACCTCATCTGATAAGTCAGAGTAAAGTTGCTCATCCTCCTGCAATCCTGCCAGCGACCCTCCCCATCCACCCCTGGCCCTGTCCCAACCTGCCCCCCGCCGGGCAGTCCCGCCCCCGCCCAAGGCCTTCCACTCGATGAGGTGGGCGACACGGCCCTGAGCCATAGCAGTGGGCTTGGTGATATGCTCCTTTATGGTGGCCACCAGACCTGGGGAGTGAATAACCAGGACAGAGAGGCTGAGCGTGACAGGGGCAGAGGGCGAGCATGCAGGCCGCACCGGGGCAGCAAGCAGGAGCACAGCAGGATGCATTAAATGTCTGCTTCAGCTCCTGTGATTTTAGCAAGAACCATACAACAGACAAGCAACACAAATCATTCAGCATATTAAATTACTTTTCATGATCGTTATTATTTTTTCTGTCAACTTCTGCAATAATGGCTACTTTGATGTATGAATAGGTAAGTCTTTTCTTTTATTTCTTTGTTTATTACATCATCAGTTGAACACAAATGTTTGTGGGCTATATAACCTTATGGTAATATTTAATTTTGTACTTTTAATTGTATTTTAAAAACAGACAGTGCCAACGTCTGCCAATAAATTACTCTGTAATGCATTTTTCCATTAAGAATTCTCATAAGATTTAGCTTTATAATTAAACTGAGCATTATGGTGGAACAGATTAACAAAGCCATAACAGTTATTGGGTTTCACTTATGTAAGACAAGATGACAGAGGAATAACGCAAGAGCATGGGATTGTGGGAAGGGGAAAGGAATGCTGACAAAATGATAGTGGGGGGAAGGGGATTATGACCGAGATGCTGGAAGGAGGATCAGATATGAAGACATAGACCCAAGCAGCAGGAGGGAATGTGTGAAATGAGCATCAGCACAGCTAAGGGTGCCTCATGTCTCATGGCGCCATCAATAGATAGTGAGCAGAAACAACTTGAAGAGCTCAGCAAACATCTCAGCATCTCCCTCATACCCAGCAAGGAGGAGGTGGCCAGTTCCCCGATGTTGTAGTTGCTCCCCCGGCTTTTCTCGTCTGACAGAATCCCATTGGCAGGTTCTGGAGCTCCCTAGATATGTGGGCACAGATAGATACAGAGATTCAGGTTATTCTACATTGAAATTATTACTATTAACCTAAATATTCTATTCAATTGACACATGCTCAGAACCCTTAAGTGTAAGAAACAGTACAGAAATGATGTCAAGCTATATTAATAAAAAATGCTAAATAAACTAATGATTGTCAATTGAAAGAAACTCAAATCAACTGATGAATATCTAATCTAAATTGAAAAAAGAGATGACATAAAATAGTTTTACTTTTACTGGAGTGAGGCAGCGAATCAATTCATATGCTAAGAATCAAGCAGTCTCATAATTCATTAGCTATCAATGTGAAAGGACAGATTTATAGCTGAAGAAGTACATGAGAGATTAAAGCAGACTAGAACCTCAAATTGCAGGCTGCGCAGCCAAAGAAAGGTACATTCACTGCCGTCATCTGGGGCTTACAGTTCATGTTCTGTCAAATATATAGTGCTGCTCAATGAGAGGTACTTGTCTGTGATTTGCTAAAGTCCTTACAACGTTCCCCTCACAGCCTTCCACTAAACAAACCTTGAACACAGGCTTCCCATCAGCACACTGTAGGTCTGTCACATGTGGCTCGGGGGCACTCTGGAGCCCTGCATGGGGGAAACGGGCCAATCCATGTGTTATTGCATGTGACGGGGACAGGAATCTATACTTCCATGGCAATGAAAACCATGACAGATGTGAGCAGGCTTTCCTGAACTGCGTCACATCTGATTTCCACGCGATATATGTTGTGAGGTGTCATCCTCCCCTTTCTATTAAACCCTCAGCCACACAAAGGCTACTCTCTCTATCTCAATTACAACTATTACCCAACAAGCTGAATTATTCATTTAGCAAAATCAGAACACTACTAGACAACCGTTGGTGGCATCTCAACACATTCAAAACTACGATGATCCCTTAAGTACTGTTCTCCACAGGTAGACACACGGGGAGTTTGAGAGACTGTGCTATCCCCAGAAAGATGGAGAGAAGGTTAGCACTCATAGACAACTGGGGGCTTCATGTGAATACTTTCAGATGCAGCGACAGGTACAAAACTTGCAATCTCCGAGGAAGGCAAAGAGAAGGTTCATATTGTTTCCCAGGCAGAGAGACATAGAGTTTCATACTCACAGACAAGCAAAAGAGACAAGTATAAACTCACAGTCATATAGGAAGTCAGGTCCAAGGTCACAGACTGTAGACAGTTGCATGCTCACAGGGAAACAGAGATAAAGAGTCCAAGATAGCAGTAAGACTGACGAAAGATGAAGTTTTATGGACACAGCTACATAAATATCAAAGCACATGCAGCTAGGTAGAAAAAGAGATTTTCATAGTATGATACTAACCAAAATGAAGGTGGACACCAGACATAAACTGTAACAGAAATGAAAGAGACACTATCAGAAAAGACAGGTCATTAGTAATGCATGCAAATTCCCATGAAGGGGTGGACACATGCACAAGCTAGAAAACAAACAGGGACTTACTGGAAGATGGAGAAGCAGGTGTATATACAGAAAGCCAGAGACAGGTGAATACAGAGGCAGTTATAGTAACAAGGACACTATGGACATCCAGAGAAAAGCGTGAGAACAAAAACAGGTACGCAAACAGGTAAACACCAGCATTTACTGTACAACAAGAATGGTAAAGGGACAGCTAAAGAAACAAGCGAAGACATCACATCCGCTCACCCATGTGCAGTAGCAGCAACATTCTTTTTGTCTTTGTCTTATTTGTGATTAGAGTTCTAAATTTAATTACAATTAATCAAATGCATATATAGCTGAATTTCCAAAGGCAATCAAAAACAGAAAGCTCTGATATGTGAATAGCTGAATATTATTCTCTTTCCTGGAAAATACAAAGTTCAAAATGTAGACCACAATTAATGTACATTATAATAAATGTAGACTGCAATAAATGTAGACCACAAGAGTACGATACTGATGAAAGTCGGCTGACAGAGGTCCTCCTTCAAGAGATCATTTCCCCATACAGCAATTATCCAAAGGGGCTTACTACGTCCTATTTTTTCATTTTTATTAATTGGTAAAATGAAAGTATGTGTGTGATTATCAATAGCATTAAACATGGTGCGGCTAGTTTATTAGGTACACCCGTTTGCTAATGCAAGCAGTCTGCGCTGCCAAAGAGAGAATCGTGTGTCTGAAACTGGATACATGCAGCATCTAGACAGGGTCAGGAGGCTCAGTTAATGTGTGGCTAAGCATTAGAACAGCAGAAGTCTGACCCAGGTGATTCTGAACGTGGTGTGATTGTTGGCACCATGGATGGTGACTTCAGCGACAGAGATGCACCCTCCCAGGATTTTATAGCATCGTACGGCGTGTGTAGTTTACACAGAAGGGCGATGAATAAAAAACAGACAGTTCCTGGCAACTTGTTAAAGAGAGATGTCTGAGAGGGCTGCCCAGACTCGTTAAGGCTAACAGGAAGCCCACAAGTGCAAAATAACATGTAATGTAGAGAGTGGCTTCTCAGACAGCACAGCTCCTCTAGCCTGGAAGCTGATCTGGAGACAAAAGCAGTTCTATGCAGTAGCAACTAGCAGTACCTAAGTGATCACTCAGTGCATGTTGCCTCTCTTGTTATGGTTGCATGTCACTCAAAATGAATAATAATCACCATTTTGAAATAATATTAAGATTCTAAAAAATCCAGAAAAGTTTATAGTTTCTAGTGCATACACAAAAAAGCATTTACAGGCGACTTTATGCATTATATTGATAGACATCTTTGCTTTAGAATTGTGGTACTCAATGTATTTATATACTGGCTATTTATATTTAGGTATAATAACAACAAGCTTGGTGTTACTCAAATGTATATAAAAACAGAAGCGATGATGTTTTTATTTTTGGATTTTTAATTTTTTTTTTTAATTATTATCTTGGAAATGGAGAATATAACCATATATGATTGGATTTGTATGTATATCATCAAACATAAATAAATGATCTTGATACATCTATGTAACAGGAATGTATTTTTACTTCATTAAGTACTCAGCCATGGAATGTTGGTCAAATCAATTTCCAAGATTGCATGTAATTTAGAAACTGAATGACTTTGGTCCTGTGTGCAAAAATATGGAAGCAATAATGCTTTAATAATGTAACATATAATAGCTGAGGAATAATCAGTAGTATTTCAAGGAATAACATTGTATTTAAAGTCATGTATTAGTAACAATGATGACTCGCTCCATTGCGTGAAACGTTTATGAGGTAATCTAAGGTGAGATAATCCCTGTGGTTGGACACTGCTTTCTTAAAGCAGGAAGAGGTAATAAGAAGTCATGTTCCTGTTAGCATCTAAATAGAGTACTGCAAATTCAGCCTCAAGATGAATTCACAAAAAAGTCCATTTCTTCTGTGCGTCATTAGTCAGGTCTACTGCTAGTCCATATGCACTTAAAGGAACACAATCACATAAAACTTGAGCACACGGTCAACTTCAACCTTGAGTTTTTGTCAGTTACAGGCAGACTAGCTGCAAGAGGTCTTGTCAGAAGCAGAACGCTGATGTTCCTGTGTTTGCTTCGTTCTTTCACATGCCAGAGCAGGTGACCCCCTCGTAACACCCTGCTAAACTTCTTGTTACTGTCAGCGCTATAGCTCTGAGCCCGAAGTAGAGCGCTGGAAGCCTTGAATGGATAGACAAATAGATGAACGGACAGACACACAAATAGACTGAACAGACAGAGCACTGACCTTTGTGACCTTTGCAGAGGCAGGCACCCATGCTGACCAGTCAAGAGGTTCAGAGTTGGTTATCTGTTCACCATGCTGTCTCGAAATGGGCTGACAGGGGCTGAGCGGGAGAGCGAGGGAGAGAGACAAGAGCCCAACACGATGGGGGGTTAAAGGAGTAAATTAAAGGGGATCAGGAGGGGTGAAGGACACTGGAAGATCAAGGAGAAAGACTCATCACCAAGAAATCAAAGACTGATAGAGAAAGAAAGAGGAAAGGCTGAGCTACGGTGACTCCTGCCGTTTGTGAGACTGACAAGTGCGGTTTACGTGTGTCTGTGTGTCAGAGGGGGAGGGAAAGAGGGAGAGAGAGAGAGAGAGAGAGAGAGAGAGAGAGAGAGAGAGTGGAGCATGAAAGGAGGAAAATAATGGAAACATATTTGCTGATGTCTACTGACTCCTCCCCTAGTCCTGCCTGCTCCATTATCAGGCTCTTTAGCTACACACCCTTTGCATGCCATGTGACTGGGAATCCCCCCTCCCAGAACAACACAGCCCCGTTTCACAGCCCTACTCACCTCAGCAGCTGAGCTGGAGGGGAGATTCATAATTGGCTAAAGGGACAGGTTGTCATAGTGAGTTACTTATTGTGTCATAATGTATGACTGTACGATGTTTCTTTTTGGTAGTGTGGCACTGCATTTCTACTGGCTGTTTAAATGAGACTTAACAGGATACACACATTCTTGAGACAGGAACAACTCTCTATTTATGTCTGACATGCAATGGATGAAATTGTCATATTTATCAGCAGTATCACAGACTGCAACCCTGACCAAAGCAGTAAAATGATGGATGGATGGATGGATGGATGGATGGATCACAGTCTTTGTCATCATTACAAAATGCATTACAAAGAGTGTGTGATTTTGTCAATTGATCTGTCATTATAGCTTCATCATATAACCACATTAATGAGTACTTTTAGGTAGCGAATAAGAAAAAAAAAGATGTTAAATTGATAGTGTTCGCTCACATTAATTTGGTTTCATCCAGCATCATTGGTTTTCCCTTGTGAAGGGAAACACATAAAGGAATCATCGCACACACACACACACACACAGACAGACAGACATGCCCACGTTCATTTTTGTTGTCAAAGTGTACTCCGAACAAAGAGAAGTAGCCCAACACTGCCCTCAATTGGCATGATGCAGCACTGCAGGTAATTTATGAAATAGCCTAAGGAGATGCCGTTTGGCACTGTAATAACTCAACTAATGTATCTATTCCCTCTGTCTGCCGCATCCATTATTCTCGACATGTCAGGAACCACTGCAGGCGCCGCTATGATAAAGATGGCCTGTACATTAATCCCTGATTGGGAAATTATGTTTGGCAAGAGAAATAAGCCTTTATTTATTTGATGAAATACTGGATGAAAACTGCGAGAGCTCTGACAGCTTTTACTACTTTTGCTGATGCAGTGTCCAGGGGGAAACTTCAAACTGGAATCACTGGTGTCCTCAGTGTGTCTCAGCTGGAGTTTTCAGAATCATCTAAAATTATATTCAGCGATACATTATTAATAGATTTCAGTGGTGGCAGTTTAATTGTGGTGGTGCAGTGGTTATGGCTGTTACCTCACACGTCTGGATTCAAGTCTCCGCCTGGGTTACATGTGTGTGGAGTTTGCATGTTCTCCCCATGTTGTCGTGGGGTTTCCTCTGAGTACTCTGGTTTCCCCCCACTGTTCAAAAACAGGCTGAGGTTAATTGGAGTTATGAATTGCCCATAAGGATGCATGCATGAGTGAATGGTGTGCGAGTGTGTCCAGGGATGGGTTGGCGCTCCATCCTGGGCTGTTCTCTGCCTTGTGCCTTGTGAAATTTATAGTGTCCATTTCTTGTTAATTATGGCAGATTCTGCACAGCTGAGCCAAGGACTTCATATATAACACATTAATGGCAATAAAATAAACTCATTACCTGTATTATTTAAACTGTGTGTCGAAATTTACATATACACATTTCTTATCTGAAGTCATAAAGATATAAAAAAAAGCTCCATATGTGACTTAAATATAACTGACAATTTCTGTATGATCTCAACTTGCCTATAGCAAGTTAACAGTTTACATGCTATTAATCTTATAATTACATGTACAGTTACGAGTTTACTTCGAATTCATCACTGTATATATGATACACATGAGCTAATTGTGATAAAAATTTATGTGAAACACTAAAAAGTTAATATGTAATTATATGAAGCAGCTCAAGAGAGCATTTTAGTATGCGCCCCTCTCTGAGAAGCACAAAGACGTGCGTGCTTGACGCCTTGCCTGGAATGAGTGCAGGAAGTCATACATTCTGGTAATAAGATCGCAAGGCTCAGAATCAAAGAAGGAAAACATAACAAGGAGAACAGCGTCCTCCTTTGACATCATATCTCACAACAAAAGAATATTCGTCACTGGGAATCCTGTTCCCATGGCAACCCAGTGCCCTGTGAGTTCGTGATTCTCCTCTCTAGTCCCTCTTGGAAAAAGATGAAGAAAAATTTCGGATGACACATTTTTCATAAAAGACGATGGAGAGTGGAATGCTATGGATTGTGAATTTTTTCAAATTTTAGCTGATTCTAATTAGATCTTCTTCAAAGAAGCTCTATGTACATTGATACCTCACTTGGCTTAATTTAACGTATCAAGCTTGATTAAGGCATTTGCATCCATGTGGGATGGTGTGGGGCTCAGTCAGAAGCTGGCTTTCCTCACATCTCCATGATTCACCATCCTGATCCTGCCCTGTACTGTATGTCTGGAGTTTGCTGGTTCTCCCTGTGCAGCCCTGGTTACTCCAGATTCCTCCCACAGTCAAAAGATGTGCAGCTATGTGAATTGGCTTCACTCAGTTACCCACAGTCTATGATTATGTGTGAATATGCGAGTGTGCCAGACGACGGACAGGCCACAGTCGTCAGCTCCATGCTGCCTCGGATAAGTCCGGGGATGGATGGATGGGTGGATGGATGGATGGGTGGATGGATGAATATGCATATGGTAATGGACAGTGGGTCCTGTTGCCAAGGATATCATCTACTCAGTTAGAGAACAGAATGAATTTAAGAGAATTTAAATTTGGAAAGTATGACATCTACTGTTAGATAGGTAATACTGCATGCATGCATGCATGCATCCATCCATCCATGATTGGGGGTCTGTACTACGAAACGGGGTTACTGGCTTATCGGGGTAACTTGTCGGATTTAAGGTAGTCTGGGCAAAATGTAAGTGAACAAATATGAAGCCCATTTAAACTGTGGTACCTTAAATCCGACAAGTTACCCCGATAAGCCAGTAACCCTGCTTCGTAGTACAGGCCGCTGGTCACTAACTACAGAATTCAATCCTACCCTGTAAGGAGAAAGTTTATTTCAATTTAATGTATTACTTATTACAGTACACTGCACAAAAACAAATACTATATATACTAATACATCATTGTATGACTACAAAATAAATTTTAAAAATAATATACCACTGAAATGTTGCCGGCGCTCAAACCAGCCTATGGGAAATAGTGAGATTCTGCTTGCACAAGGTACAACAAGAAGCATGACTCTAAAGGGACCCCATTCACATTGGGGCTTCTAATGTGGAGAACATGTGACTATGCACAGCATTATGGGAAGTTCTAGAACCTCCCACAGCAAGACGTCCGCCTAGCAGTCTTATTCTGCAGCAATACATCTAGAACCTTAAATAGTAGGTGGGTATCTTGGGTATCATGGGTATCCAAGATTATGATGAGCTTTGCACAGAACAGAATTGTAATTTAATATAGATCATTCCATCCATCTTCAATCCTGCACATGGTGGCAGTGGGCCTATAGCCACTTGGACCCAAACAGCAGAAGGATGCCAGTCCATCACAGGATGAACATTCACAATTGCAATTTAAAAACACAAATGACATGTTTTTGTGACCATGGGAGTAGACTGGAGTACCCCAATGAAACGCTTGTATTTGTTTCATTAGAATGACCATAATATCTCCAAAAGATGCTTTCAGAATTGAATTATTAAAAGCCTCTAAAGCTTTGCTCTTTAACCCCTGTTATGCGTTGCTTTAGAGCCTGATAATAAGCATTACAAATTTTACTGGAGTATAATTCTAGAATAGAACTAGCTGTCTGGCTTTATCATCTTCTGCAGTCGAGTCATCAAGATTCTCCATCCGCAAAAAGAACTGTGGGATGAAATAAAATAAACAATGCCAAGATGTGCTCAGATACACAGCACTGTGAAAAAGTCTTGGGCATTCTTAGGCATGCCAGAGTGTGTTAGTTTATCCATTTTAAATCCTCTCCTAAAGTCACCCCAGTATTTACAGTGACCATCCAATATACCCAAGTATTTGTTGACTCACCCACTAGTATATCATGTTTTGCTAATCAATAACTCAATCGAATATATTAATTAAGAGAGTTGGTGGTGAAATTTTAGCAAATACATGGAATGGCTGAGGTGCCCTTGAGGAAAGATTTGCAAACTGAAGCTGTGTTCTTCCAGCCATTCAACTAGATATCAGTAACTTTTTGGAGAACAGAAGAAATTTGTCTTTTTTTATAATGCCCAGATATATAGCTTCTACCTGCCTAAGACTTTTGCACAGTATTATAACTTAAATGGATCTGTGAAAACACCTCATTTGTATCTGAAGCTTAAACAAAGAAAAACAGCAAGCAATGCCTTATATACCTGATCTCCGAGAAAAACTCGAGTATTATTCTCATTGTCTCTTTTTAAAAATATTCTCTGACTACTATGACAGAATTTATATAAATGGAACCTGAAATACACCAAATAGAATTCAAGATCAGCAAAAATCCTATTACTTTATGCAAATAACTGCAATATAATTGGCATTCAATATTTGCATTGCATAATAAAGGGACAGGCAATCTTATCCAGAAAGGGCTGCCGTGTCTGCCTCCCAAATTAGATTAGTATTTTGAGGACTGATTGGCTGAAGAGTTCCTCAGACATGGGTTTGAACAGCTGACTGGAAGGTTGTACCAAAAACCTGCATGCACACCGGCTTTTTGTGGCACTCTTGACTTAATAATAAGGAAAATAAACAGAATGGGAAATTTGAAAATTGCAATAATAGATTTAAAGGGGTGTTATAGTGGGAAACTGAGTTTTCATATTCTTGTTTGTTTATTGTGCTTTAAGAATCTGAGACACCAGCATCACCACAAACATGTGAGTAATGCATGTCACTACAATATTGATGGCTTTCAGCTCCTTTATACTCTTACAGGACCACCATCATATATGTCATCTGTCACTGACCACAAAAAGTTGTAACACTGCTCCTGACTGTACTTCCTGTTTACTATGTTGGTTCTCCATTGAAACCCTGCTAGCGATTATTTGACCTAAACCCAGCTCAAATTCTGAGTATTGCATTGCGATTTTGACTTCAGAAATAAACTCTGGAACTGGATGGACACCCATGGGACAATGTAGTTATTGCAACAGTCAGTCCACCCTCACAAACACACTGCATCCTCCCTGGCTGCACCCACTGCCCCAGCTAAATCCCCAGTCAGACACTGAGACTTAAAGGAACAATATTATTAGTCCTTTGTGTATGTTTGTTAGGGTCAGCACCGACCCGTTTGTAAGATTAAAATGCATAAAAGCACCACATAAATGCGTGTACTGCATCAGGAACCTCTATATAAACAAAATAAATTAAAAAATCATTAGGCAAGGCATGCATAGACACGTAAGGCAAGATGTGAAAAAGAATTTTTTTTATAAAGACTATAAGAAGACTCCCTTTGTGTCCCGTTTTCCTTCTCCTAGCTGGTCGTCTTGTCCTTCCTAAGCTCCCCTTTCATGTTGTTATGCTCCAGTCTAGGGTTGGAGCCTAACACAGACCAATTCAGTTTATTTATATAATCCTCTTGAGGTTTATTTTGCCGTTATTTTTTTTATGAAAATGACAGATATTTACATTTACAGCATTTGGCAGACGCTCTTAGCCAGAGCGACTTACAAAAGTGCTTTAAGACTTCACAATGAATTTCCTCCCGATACTAGCTCAATGAAACCAAGGCTATGCATACCATCGACATAATACTCTGTTGGGAAAGTTTTTTTTTTTTTTTTAGGGAAAGAGTTCAGAGTATAATACCAGAAGTGCTAATTGAGGTATTTCTGGAAAAGGTCTGTTTTAAGACATACAGTGACTCAGCTGTTCGGACATCTAGTGGGAGTTCGTTCCACCAACTTGGTGCCAGAACAGAGAAGAGCCAAGAGGTGTGTCTTCCTTGTGCCTTGAGGGGTGGTAGGACCAGTCGAGCAGTGCTGGAGGATCGGAGAGATCGGGGAAAACGAGAGATATGCTGTCAAAAGGTCCAGAAATTTCTGAAAAACAGTCCCACAGCAAAAAATATCGCCATAGTCACCATTAACCTTAAAAATGGTGTTAGACACAGCACATAACATGGCCAGCTTCCTCCAGATGTCAGGCTTGCTATCAAAGTCAATGAAGTAAATCTTGGTTTCATCAGACCATAGATTTAGTCAGTCAGGCACCTCCAGGTGACTCAGCAGAAACTTCTGGAGTTCTGTCAGAGTGAGTATCAGATTCTTGGTTACCTCCGTTTTTTCCTTAGTCTGGTTTGGCGGCCAACTCAATGGTCAGTCTTCTTCAGCTTAAGAATGCCGAAAGCCTGTATTCTTATACAACCTTTAAACTTGCAGAAAATATTAGTCCCCTTTCCTACAGTCCCCACAGTCCCTACAGCTTGACACAATCCTGTCTCTGAGGCCTACTTTGGGTTTTTTCTTGACAAGCTCTGCTAGAACCGGGCCCTTATATAGGCTTTCCTAATCAAGTCCAGCCAATTACATTCACTACGGGGGAACTTTAATCAAGCTGTCAAATTATCTGAAGCTTCATCAATGCAAATGGTAAGTGTCATTAAATAGGTATAAAAAAGTCAATGTGATTTTTGAGTTTTATTTAATAAAAATAAGCTCCAGACCCCCCATGTAGCCAAGCCCAGATCCTTGTAAAAGTCACCTTACATGGACAATAAACCTCATTCTGATACATGATGGATAACATGCATGTTAAACATGGGCATCGTTCAAAGCATTTCCAGTCTAACAAAATGTAATTACGTTGGATATTTTTTACAAGTGTGTTGGGTTGACGCGTTTGTCAGATTCTTGTGTTAATAGGTTACATTTATGTAATCAGTATGTAAACAGATTTTTTTTTTCTGATGAAATGTTTTAAAAATGTAGTGAGAGGTTGTACGTATACTTCCGGACAAAACGAAATTGAACGCGTCGGCAAAACCAAATGGGCTGCACACTTAAAACGATGCTGCCAGCTTGGTCGTTCTGTGTCACGCCACAACCCTAATGGGCACCGAATGCTTTCAATGCAGCAGACCTACATACACGGCGCAGACAAACGCATTGTGGCGAGTGAATTGAAGGAGATGGCAGCTCTTTTAAAATGGAAGTTGCTCTGTTTCTTAATAGCCAGTATTAGTCTAATATTAGTAGTGGCACAGATAGGAAAGACAGCTATTTAAACAGCACTCACGGTGACACACTAAAGAAACTGGCATTCCATGGGCAATAATAAATGTAACAAATGATTTTCAATTTAAATACACAATACACATTAATTTACGTTATATCAAAATATATATGGTGTGGTGCAAGACATGCTAGTAAATGCAAAATTAGTCCTACTGACCAAACCCACGATGTCAAAATGTCACTCAATTGTGGAAAGTGGATCAGAACAAACAAAAAAATGTTGACATTGAGGACCCTGTGCAGAGGACGCACCAAAATAGTCACTGAGGTGATTACGTGTAATACAATGTGGTATCGCCCAAATGACGTTGAGTCTGTCAATTTCTGCTGAAGAACATGGGCAGCTTAAAGCCTGTGTGGGCTGAAATTGAGCTGTGATTTCCAATTTTGTCATCCAATCATTTTATTAATAAATGCCATCTACTGAAAGGCTTCTGCGATAAATGCAATTAGATCAAATCCAACACAGCACAATGACAAAATTCACAGCAAACAATATCAGAAAGCCGAATTAAAGAACTTAATAATGAGCACAGTGTGTAAGGCGATGTTATTGAAGGCCGGCCTGAGAGGAAATTACATTTATTTGGACTGGGACTGTGGCAGTGGGTCACATAGCAACAACAGCAACCTGGCCGACCGATGCAGCTTACAAGCTGATGTGAAGCAAGCACCACCCGCTGCAGACCTGGAAAGACATTATCCTACTGCTTCACAACCACCCTAATCACGGTCATTATCTACTGAGGCCGGATCTCTGTGTGGCCAAAAGATTAATGAGACCGAAAACATTCACCGACAGGAAGAAATTAAGAGAATGAGAGACAAAATCAAATATTCCCGGGAAAGGTCATAGGTGCTGTTCTGTTAAAATGGAGACAGGCACGCTAGAGGGGTTTGCTGGAATCACCAGATCCAGGTAGGAACCACAGAATGTGGATAAATGACCTATAATAACCAGATACGCAAAAGGAAACCAGCGAAAACAGACCTCAGTTATCCTGTCTGTGAAAGTAAACATTTTTTGGAATGAACAAATGCTACCCTGGATAAAGCATAAAGTTAGAAGGACCTTCTTATTTGTCACATTTACAAAAAAAAGTTAGTCAATGGCAGTGTTACTGAAAATGGGTAATTAATTTGTTGCTAGTCACTTCATTCAAAAGTAACTCAATTACTGCATATCAAAATAGTTAGTTACTAAGGAACTAGTTACTAGGGAAAGTAACTGTGTTATTCTCTTATTAATGCACACATACATCACCGGGTCGTTGGTATAAGATTAGTACATCATTAAATGATTGCGGTCCATTCAGGCCTGTTAACAGTATTGCAATGTTTACCAGACTGAGGAATCATGGCAGCGGCAAGAGACCAAAGAAGATGTTTTTGTTTCTCTTTATGTTAGGTCTATTGTTACTGGTTCTGTCATGTTGTCAGTGTTTTTAAACAATAAATGTATTACTTTTAATCATTTCACCAACTCAGAAAGCAACCAGATTTGCTAAACACTTTTTACAGCTACATTTCAGTGCATAGTTTTGGCAGCTGAATTATATGTGCGCCTGGTTTAGCATCTTCAGGCGTCTTCAGCAGACGCTTGACAGTGGAATGCCTGGTAAGAGGCCGAGAATATGCCAAGGGTTTTATTGCTGTTAGCCATAGCCTGAAAGCAATCTGTGCTGAAAACAACAATACAACACAGTTGTTAAATTATATACATATATTTTCATATTAATCTATATTAAAAACGCATTTGATATACTCACAAAAATGTGCTTCTGTCTCCATAGCGTGTCACTGCATTCACTTTTTGGAAATAATAAAAGCTTGCTAAAAGAGCATAGAAATTTAATGTGGAATAGAAAACTGAGTTCCCATTGATTCTTGTATTGTTTTGCCCCATCTTGCTCACCACACAGGTGAGGGTCACAGTGAAAGGGCAGCCACCTTTGCAGCAGGGAGTTAAGGGCCTCGCTCAAGGGGGCGATAGACATGCAACTGTTCGGTCAAGGCCGGGCTTGAACTGACGAACCAATTATAGAGACAGAGGCTTAGTATGCTGAGCCAAACACCACTGCCACACAGAGGCTAATTAGAGATTAGAAACAGGAAGGGGAGTTCAATAGACATTATACAAAGGGACCTTCAGATTCCATTACCTGCAAGGATATCATTCCATCTTATCTCTAATTACAACACACGACTTATTTTTGACAGAGACAGTTTGTATGTTCCTCACTTTCCCTCAGAATAGCCCTCTTGCCTTTGTGTAATACTACTATAAACTAGATTATAATATTACTAAATACTAGTCCAACAATGTGCATTGAGCAGCAAAGTTAGAAAATTCAACAAATGGACACCGGAGCACAAATAAACACTGATGGAAGAGAGACAAACTGGGTGATGCAAGAAACCCAAAGTATAAAAAGTTACTATGGTTCTAAGTTCCAAGTGGTTGCTAGGTTTCAGTTACCAAACAAAAATTAAACTATCCAATACAGAGAGGACGGGGTAAGTAACAGCAGTAAAATGGATCATTTCTAAGAAAATGTTTTCAAGCCCACAGAATATGGGACATCTGAAAGTCTGAGCACAGGTCTCACAGAGCAGAATCCCCAGGGAAAGCTCACCCAGCCTTGTAGTAAAGGAACACACGCAGCACAAAAACAACACCTCCCTGTCACTTCTGTACATGGCAGAGAAGACATACAGCTAGGCAAACAGGAACAACCCAGTAAGAGAGAACATTCCCAGAACTTTAGCCAGCATTATGTGAAGGTCCTCTCAAAGTTAGGGAGAACATTCATACCGTAGCATTAACAGAGCATGTTTTACTTTAATTAATCTGTCAGTGTCAGCTTAATAACATTATTACCTGAACATCCATCAATTCATGTTCTGTAACTACTTATCCTACACAGGGTTGTGCCAGTTCCAGAACCTATTCCGGCGGCTACAGGTGAAGGTTATTTTTTTATTATAGCGTTATATGCATATACCCCAAATATACCATGCAGCCCTGAACCCTTTGCTCTACCATGCACATCCTCTGCCATTATATTATTAATCTTAATTGTTGTAATAGTAGTTGCAGTAGTGGAACAATATTCTGGGAACGTCAAGAAAACTGGACACTTAGAATGTTTCCATATCTTAAACACAATATTTGGCAAACGTTCCTAGAATTAAAAATTGTTAGTAAAGAATTCACTTACTTTTGTTACACTGCTGTCCTCGAATACAGTGCATCACCTTATCATAAAGCAATCATGAATTAGAACAGAGCAAAAGCTGCGGGATCCACCACACAAGCATGAGTATGAACATGGAAGGCTACGTTGTCCTGAGTTGCATCTCTCTTCTAACAGACACAAACACAGATACACTCAGTCTCCCAATATCAGTGTAATGAGGACTTCAGTATACCTTCCACTTTCTGCCACTATATTCATTCTCTGTTGAATTTAGAATGGAATATCTACCTCAAAAATCATAGTGCTTTAAGCTTAAATAAATTCATACAAGGATATGGTTCTTGCAATGAATCCTTCAGCACAATGAATCAGTTGTGAAATCAAGTTAGATTCGTGTTCATACCATCCCTATACATGTATACAGCAGCATAAGAAATTCACAACAGTTTGAAAAAGTGCAGAAACCCAAGTGCAAAACAAGGGCTTGCTTCACTATATATACATGGTGCCTGAGTGTGGACTGTCTGGTGAGGCGATATAATGGATTTTCCATCATCTGTCCTCTGCTTTATGAAAACATGAGTATAAGTGTCAATTCGGGGCAACAGTCTACAGCAGTCTGACTTTCAGCTATACTCAGCACACCATGAACTGTTCCCTTCCCTCAATGTAGATGAGGAAGAATTTGGTATTAACAAAGATAGACAAATAATTTCACAGCCAACCAGGAAAACCTTAACAGATTTTACTGTAGAACCACCTATTATTCACATTTCACACTCCCAGGCACCAGCAGGTTGTCAGTATACTATACAAGAGACAAAAACCAAGAATTTGTCTCTCAACTTTCCACCCTTGTCCTCAGGCACATTAATCAATCTCTGGAACTCTGTTCTATCCCCCCTGCTTCAAAAACGTTGCCATTGTCCCAGTAAACAAAAATCCAAGAAGCAGATGCCTAAATGAGCACAGAACAGCTCACCTACTTCAAAGCAACCACAGATCCCCAGAATAGACCCCCTTTGCATATGGTCTGCAGATCAATATAGGTCTTCACTATATAGACAGCACCTAGACCATCAAGGATCCCTACATGCAGTTATAATTTGTAGACGTCAGCTCTGAATTTAATAGAAAATTTCCATACCTCCTTCTGTCATGTCATGTCTACCCTGTCTGCCAAACCCTCTTGTTTTCTTCCTAGCATGGCTTTAACAAACTATGCCTGATGCTCGTCAAGTCTTAGCTCTCATTGCTACCCTCATCTTAATCACCCCCAGCTGCCTCCTGTTTACTCATCTATTTAAGTGCCTCCCAGTCCAGTATTTCCCAGGTCTGTCATTGATGTTGTTTCTCCACTTTCCTCTATTGTGGTCCTGTTTTTGTTCCTTTTGTTTGAACTAACCCCTTTTGTTTTGAGTTCTGTTTCCTTTTGCTTCCTACATTTCATTCAATACAACACCTTCAAACAAAGCTTTTCCAAATTACTGCACCTGTCCCCGTCTGTCAGGGGATCACTGCAATCCGACAGGCAGGAAAGAGAATGAGAGGTTGGGAAAATACATTCTCTCTCCCTCAAAACTGTGCTCGTTACTTTGCTATTTTCTATGTATAGAAATGATGACCAAACTATTAAACTCCTGAAATTGGCAGATGACTAAGTGTTAATTAGAATTACACAATGGAAATGAATCTGCATGCATAAATATATAGACTGGTGGCCTAATGCAAACATAACGATCTGGAGCTAAATGCGTGTCATAGAAATTTCCACTGGAGACTTGGCTCGTATATAAAGAGATTTTATTATAACTCAGATCAACAAAGTATAGAAAATCAGCACTGCAGGCAATTTCCCCTTTATTACTCAAGCAGTGCACACACACACACATCAACAGGTGTCAAGATAGTGAGCACCTCCCCAGCTAAGATGGGCTGTGCAGTGCACTTCACTTGGGTAACACACATCCCCAGTCCCCTTCCAGCACTCCAAAGCAAGCTACACAATGTGCTGAGGAAGGACAGTACAGTCCTGCAATAAAATCTAATAATAGTAATAATTGGGAGTCTGGATCTACTTACACCACACAGCATGATTCTACACTCATTTGTATCTTTACTACTGCAGTGGAACACCTGAGATTCAGGCCTAGTTTACACAAGTTTACCAGACAGGACGAGTACACTGCAAATCAATGATTAAATACTCCAATCTCTCATTTTTTTTACAAATGACTTGATGCACTATGGTAATTGATTGTGATGTGGGAGCTGACAGTTTTATCTGACAAGGGGTATTTCCTGGGGTCTCCACGGAGTAGGGAATGAGCAGCTCCAGTAGCTACTAGACAAGGGAGTGATTCATTATTACAGTACTTCTAAAGTCAACATGAAGCCACATAAGCATTAGTTTCCAGGGGGAATCCTTCTCTCGGTCCACCGGGGCTTCCATCCCACTGGAGCTGGAGTAATCTGTTATCTGTTACTCACCAGGCTCCAGTTTAAAGACAATTTGCAGCTGCGCTTCATATCGGCTGCTTGCAACAGCCGAGTAGGGGTCTGTTGCATCGAAGTCCCCCTTCGCGTCTAAATAACTGAGCTGCACCAATTCTGCTGCAGTGGGTCTGCACTGAAGGAGCAGTCTTTGAAGGGCTACCACACGGCGAGGCCCGTTCTGCCCGGGATCTGGCAAGTCACTTGCAACGTAGTTCAGCTCCTGTATCTTCCAAGGTCAGAGAACCAGAACGTTGTCTCCCTCTTGTGGATCAGGACATTCCAACAGAAGGTCTGCAGGCTCGTCCTGCAGCCTGGGTCTTTGGCGGCTTCGTGTCATCAAAGAGGAGGTGGAGTCGGGTGCTGAGGGGTCACAATCCTCCCCTGCAGTGGAAGAAGGAATGGGGGCAGGGGCGTCTCCTGCTGCTCCCCCCACAGCAGTGCAGGGAGGAGGCAACTATTGAGGCAGGCCTGCTTTATCTTTTTGGTGCACACCTTCACTGGCACAGTAGGCAGGGGGCAGCGTAAAGGCGCCCCTTCAGCCGGAGCCCATACTCACACACAGACCCACATGTAACCAATATCCCAGCCAGGATTTTGCAGACCCCACCACCCAACACAGCCTGAATCAGCTGAATTTTACAAGAATCCAAACTTCCTGCTTTCGGCCACTGACCCTCAGTGTATTTCCACATATCCTGACAGAAATGATGACAATACTGCGGTCTGTACTTCCTGTTTACTATCTTCACAGGAATCTCACATTCCTCTATATTCTCTGCCTCCTGCTTCTTTCTCATACCTTCTAAATGCTTCATCTCTCTGCGATTTGCCTCATTTTCCCGCAATTGGGACACCGTCCCATTTCGTTTTTACCAACATTATGCTTTGTCCTTGAGCAACCAGCCCGATCCCTTTCTTCTAATTTCTGACGCAGCTGGCTTATCTGATTCGGACTGAAGCTGCTGTTTCTAGGGAAACCAAATTCCTCCCACTCTGGCAATTCTGACATGGCATCCTTCTCATATTTCTCCTCCATTACTTTTGCATGGCTGTGCAGCACCCATTCTTTTACTTTGTGTTGTATATCTCACCGATACGTGACAATGTGTTCTGGGATATTCTAAGATATCACACACATACATCGGCAGCCTCGAACTTGAAGCTCTTTTTATTTCTTCTTCTGGAACTCACTTAATGTGGTACAAGCACTCAAAAACTGGCTGCCACCTAGTGGGCATCACCAAAAGAACCATTTTTCCTAATCAAAAATATTATAAATACGCACAATAAAATCCAAAGTTGTTCAAATAGCACAAAACGATTCCAAAACAACATGAAATGATTCACTTCTGACTGCATACTGCGGTTATTATGCACTTATTCATTTATTTTACACTCCCACCAGCTAATTCACAATCTGCACTAAGACTACAAGCTGGAATCACAAACTCAAAAACACCTGAAATACTTCAGCACTTTAGTAGTCCGGGACCAACCATCTCAACCGTGTCACAGGACTGAGAGTGTGTCAGCGTGGTACTTGGTACTTTCCTAGCTGGCAGCCACTAGCCACCTTATCTGATGACTACAGGAGACAGTGTCACAGGTCTCAGAGCACGTCCCTCACTGGTGCGATCAGCATATCCACAAAACAGGACCGCAAACCCATAAGTCCAAAAGTGGTCCAAAATGCAGCCACAATCCAGCTTCTCAGCACTCAACCCATGCACTCCAGCTACATTCCTGTCCTGTAACTTTAGGATGGTACAAGCCTTGCACTTACATTCTCTTCATCAGATCCAGCATTTCATCTCCCATAAATTATAACTGGTTGGAATGACTTACTGTGTGCCAAATCCAGGTTAAGGGGCCTTCACACAGCTTTTCCATGGACTCCGATTACGTTGTCCTGAAGTTCATCTCTCGGTCCAAAGAATGACCGCGTCCAGAGTCCTGATGATGGTGCCAGCCTGCAGGTTGGTGATCCTGGACGAACACCCAAAAGTGTTGTAGAAATTTCCAACCAGAGACTTGGTTCGTATATGAAGAGAATATTTTATTTTCTAGTTGGACTTACAAAACTAAAGTGATCTAGCTTTACATACAAGTTCACCCGAGTGTTCGAACTGGGCACACGCACATCAACAAGCGTGGAGGCAGTGAGCACAGTTCCTCAGGGCAGTTAAAGGCCCTTCAGGAGGAGTCGGATTACTGCATAATTCAGAGATACTGTTGTCTACGACTTCTACAGATGGAACAATCTATGCACATGAGCCTGCTTAGACAAAGTAGTATGGGATTTGGGCCTGATCAAAACACGGTGATACTCCCTGTCCCACAAACCAAGGCTGAGGAGAAGAGGAAGGAAAACTAGTCAAAGCAAGGAAGGAGTTAAAATTACGGTCACAGCAGCAAAACTGAGACACCACTATGAAAGGCACTGCACTTCTGAGCCATGCATTACAGCGGTGAGACACCACTATGAAAGGCACTGC
>JABFEB020000038.1:3932765-3944007 GCA_019775895.2 Stomatorhinus ivindoensis | reverse complement strand
CTGCACTTCTGAGCCATGCATTACAGCGGTGAGACACCACTATGAAAGGCACTGCACTTCTGAGCCATGCATTACAGCAGTGAGACACCACTATGAAAGGCACTGCACTTCTGAGCCATGCATTACAGCAGTGAGACACCACACAGAGCTACTGCAGTCTAGCTGTCTTAATTAACATTCCTCGGCCTTCAGGTTTCTTCCACAGAAGTTTCCCCCCCAACAATCTCTGGCTCAACGGTTATTGCAGTCGAGTCCTTCAAATTCCTGGGAACAATAATCTCTCAAGAACATAAATGACAGAACTACACTGACTACATCATCAAGAAAGCAGGACAGAGAATGCATGTTGTCCTCAGACCATGATGGCACAGTTCTACACATCCAACACCATCTTCAATCTTCACACCATCACAGGATGTCTGGTTAGAGCCCAACACAAAATGTGGCAGGATTAGACTCCAGAGCATAGTGAGGTATCCTCACAAGATCCTGCCCTTCCTTCAGGATCTTCACAGCTCTGGGACAATGAGCAAGCAAGATCATTGTCAACCCCTTCCATCCTATCTTCCACATCATTCAGCCTGTCCCTTCATGATTGAGATTCCAGTCACACAAAAAACAAGATATTAAGACAGAGCAAGTAGGGGCCCTCCTGAACAACTGACACATCTACTAATACAAATACACATAATTACTACTGTTGGTCCAGAAATGCACATTAATGTACACTAGCTTACTATTTCATGTTGTTTATAAGTGTGGAAGAAAACAGAAACTGAGGAATCTTTATTAACACAGCTGAAGTGCAGAGACTGTTTGATGTAATTCCAGCTCTGTAAGCTAGGGGTATCTGAGCCACAAATTGCTCTCATTAGAGTAGTTCCTGTTTGTTTGCTTTCATTAGAAGAGTTTCTGTTTGCATTTGCACCAGGATGTGCTCAAGATATGCTGCTTATGATATGTAACCCAATTTGTGCACTTTGAACATAGATGAAACCCACCTTTGTTCTTTTTTTCCTTCTCAGCCTTGAACATAAGATAAGGATCACCGATTAGTTTCAAAGTTGGTCCCTGGTGCCACAACTCTAGATAGAATGTTTTGCAAAGTTTTACACAATAGCATCACCAAATTATGCAGTATTCTGGCTCCTCCTGAAGGCCCTACAATTTCCTCAAGTAATTTGTGCTCACTGCCTCAACACTGGTTGATGTGTATGTACCATGTTTGAACAATGATAGAATTTGTATGCAATACTAGATTTCTTTAATTTTGTTGGTCCAATAAGAAAATGAAATACTCACCTAATATATGAACCAAGTCTCCAACTAAAAATATCTACAATATAAGTTAAATTTTGATTGTGATATGTTTTATGTTTCTTCTCTTCTTTATATTCTGTTCTATGGTTGCTTCATGTCACTGGAACCAGTATGATGTGACAAATTCCTTGTAAGTGTGAACTTACATAACATACTAGCATCAGTGCTGTCAGGATGTCAGCGTTGAGTTCCCCAGAGAGCCCCGTCACCTGCTCTGCCTATCTAATCGTACTCCACACACTCTCACCAACCTGCACAATTTCTTGAAGAACTGGATGGATCGACTGGAAATGTGAAAGTTAATAAATGTGTTTTTACCTGAATGCTCTGAAAGTATACTTATTCAGGGTCTGAAGGAATGCTTATTCATTTATTGCAAATTACAATTATATGACAATTCACAGAATCCCCCCCCCCAACAAGGTGGTTATTTGTCTTTGTGTATGTTTTAATGTCCATCTCTGAAAATGTCATTTATATTACTTACAGAATCTATTGTCAGGGATTCAAACCAGCAATCTTTCTATTACAAGAACCATTTATCCACCACTGCCATGTGCCAGGCTGATATACTTACACTGAATCAGCAGCACATACATGGCCCACTTACACTCAGAAACCTGTAAATAATAATAGCTAACATGTTCATTTTTTTCTGTACAGGTATAACATCGGGCATCCTAATGCTCGAAAGCCACAGAACTAAGCAACTCCATTTCAACTTGTGTTTGAAGGAAAGAAATAAACAAAACAATTATAATCTAAACAGAAGTCTCACAATTTAAACAAAAATGATCCATATATTGGTGATGCATGGGTCAAATAGAGGAGTTACAGCATAAAAGTGTTTCACTCCAAAAACATCTAGATCTAAAACCTATTTAGCAAATGGCTCTAAAAACAGAAGCCTGACATTTTAAGGCATTGGCCTCCAATAAAATAAAAGTTTCAGAATTTAAATAAAACTTGAATTACTAATAAAATTTAATTATTTAACCAAGACTCTTGTTGGACTATGATAAAATGGCCGATAATTTTCAAACAACTGTCAGAAAGTTTAACATAACAGTTCACTGTTACAGTCCCAATTTCCTCGACAAATCAGAAATTGCCTTTTCCCTCCAACTTCGCTGTGAGACGCTTACTGGATGCTTGATTTTAGCTGTGAATTTTGTGTGAGTGCAACAACTGAAGAGTGTTGTTTACAACCAGAAATATTATTTTTCCCTATTAAAAATCTTCCCTCATGCTATTCTCCCATTGGGGTGTCTAGTTTAAGCAATGAATCAGCAATGCAATTTTGTGACCACAATTTTATACATGTAAAAGGATTATAAACACAGTATATTATGTTGGTATTTTGCTGTCTTTCTGACACTACAATTATGAGTGATAAATAATGATTGGATCATGCGCTAATGCTATTGTCCAACATGCATGAACGACTGTTCTGTAACTGTATACTAGATTGTTGGACAATAGATGGGTGTATATAATGGATTACATAGAGCACACAAAGATGTGCATGTTCACGTGAGGTATAGGAATTGTTGCCCACAATAATGAAACTGGAAATGTAAAATACCATGTCACTAAATACCAATTTTAAATGGATACTCCTTCTATCCTTCTTAGCATCCTGTGACTACAAAGATTAAAACTTACATATGATATTTGAGAAGGCAAATACAGAACCTAATAAGAATCAATGACTCAGATGAGAAATGGTACAAATATTTTAATGGGAAAGGAAAGGGATTTACAAAGAATGTCCCAATTCAGTGTTTCTTTTTCACAATAAATAAGCAAAATAAATAGGGTTTTAAATTATGAAGTATAAAACAATAAAATGGGTCACACTTTTTCTAAATTAGAGTTGCCAATGGTTATGAAATGGAAATAAAACTCGACAGCATTAGGTATATTTCAGGGTCCGGCCATTATTGATCAATTAAAAACATAGTACCACTTTACAATAACATTACCTTTATAACGGGTTATGAATGGTTTATAATTAGGTTGTTAATTAGGTTGCAATAATTTGAAAATCTTCAATATAGAATTATACACGTTAAAATCTTTCTTAATTACAGAGTTACTATCATTTATAAGTGGCAAGAGGCGTCTTATTGTAAAGTAGTACCAAAAATATAACGACACAAAATGGCGTGTTACAGAATTTACGATCATACAAAAATACCCAACTTGAAACAAAAGGTCATTCTTTGTTTAATATCATTCCTATCAAATGCAGAGAGCTGAAAGGCGCCGCTTCATACCTTGCAATACCTGTACTGAATATAAAAAATTGCATCTGGTAGCATTAGACTCTTTGTTCTAGGTCTTCTTAGAGCTTACACTGTGGTCATGAAGTCATGTAAATTTTGTTCACACTTTTGTTCAATTCTATATAATTTTGTATTCGTCCATATTTGCATCACATTATTACACATCATTACATCACTTGTAAATCTCTGCACAACAGCTGAACTATGAACAAAAATCATTTTCAGAAGTTTAATTTAATAGTAAGTGCTTCTGGAATAACCCTGACCACATTCCTGTTCCCTTTTTCTTCTGAAAGCAAGAATAAGTTGAATTATAAATATCTCACAGTCACAGCTGGGTTCCCACTGTCTGCAAATAGCTTTGTCTCCAACTAACCAGCTCTGTTTGGACGCACGTCTAGCAGCAATTCTTCCGTTGGGTCTGTTATGAGAAGCCCTGACTACCTTCATCCTTTAAAATAAAGCTAGATGTCTGTATAATAACTACTGAAAAAGTTAACAAGAAATCCTCAAATGCTGCTGTGGACTTGCCTCAATGTCTCCCCTTTGCAAGTGATATTTGAATGTAGAAAAAAACTGAATTTTAAAATCTTCAAAAACTGGTCATAGTAAAAAGGAAAATTATGTTTATGAAACATATAAGTAACAAAATATATTTCTATAAAAAGTCTGATATGCACATAATTATTTATAAATAGTTCATTCTTTAGTTGAAATCTTCACGGCTCTTCACCCTGCTTTGGGTAAATTACATTTCTTTTAAGTTGAAAATAAATTCTACTGAAGCTGAATGATGAATCATCTTCAGTCTGGCACAGCTGACTTCTGGTTCAGCACAAAGAACATGCTGCAGCAGCTGAGCCAGGCTTGGAGGTCCACATATCTGCTAGCAAGCTGGTGGCTCCCAGATCACACAGCAAACACACTGAGGGTGCTTGTCTGGTCCTTCAGGCCTAAGATACTGTAAGCAATCCTCTTCAGGTGACCCGGCAAGCGCACCCCGATCTTCCGGATGTCCCTTACAGATGGAGAGGGGAGATGAAAGTCATGAGAGGAATTTGCACAAACCCTTCACTAATTCAGACCTCAAACAACAAATTATGTAAGGGTTAAAGCACGACAAGGTGTGTTTTATGTACTTTAAAAAAAAAATGCTGTGGAGGCAAAGAAAAGGAAATTTACATATTCAGCCATTGTTTTATTAAATTAGCTTTATGTACAGTACTTCCTGGCATTCAACTGCATTATGGGTAAAACCCAACTTATTTAGTGTTTACAGGTAATTAAAATCAATCTGGCATATTATCTCATTTAAGCAGGTGAACCAGGACTGTAAAGTATGACTAGACTGCAAGTGCATAACAACAGTAATTATTTAGGCATTTAATCACTGACCACAGTTCCTAAGCTTTAGCCTAATCGTGCATTAATTTACTGCTGTGGTTCTCCTGCCCGCACTACATGTGCAGTCATAGAAAACTAACCAACAGCTTTCGGATTGGAGAATTCGAAAGTGCCGTGGTGTAAAAGCTAATAAGGCGATCAGGGCTAACACAGCAGACTCTTATAAGCTTCCCGCCAAAGTCATGCAGGGCGTCGCTGCTGTTCACCAGCCAGTCGTTCCATTCAAGCTCATAATTACTTAAGAAAAATCCATTGCAGCATAATTCTGCTGTCTCACAGGCAGAGGAGACATTAAGCTTGTAAAAAACTCTTTGGTATTGAGCAGAATGTTATATGAAGGCTGTAGAAAAATAATGCGATGTACAAAGCAATGAAAAATATGTCAAACACATCAAAGACATTTCCGGGTTCTTTGGCTGTTTTTCTTTGGTCATGTGACCGGTTCAATTTCAGTGTGCGGCACTATGAAGGCCAGAGGCCACCAAGGGTCTGCTGCCTCACCAGGGCTCGCCAGTGCCGACCCGAAGCTCTCCCTGCCAGACACACCACAGCCCCTCTTTTGTCCTACAATTCCATCTATTTCTGTACATCCCTTCCAGGCAACCCCAGGCTTGCAAGAGAGACCCCCCATATTGGGCAGGTTCTGCAGGCCAGTGGCGGGACAGAGAGACAGAGGGTGAAATGAGAGAGAGAGGGAGAGCAGAAGGGGAAACAGCAGCCTCAGGTCACCACAAAGAGACCCTTCCTCCCCACCCCCTCCTCCCACCTCCCTCACTAATAGGGGCCTGGCTTTTAAGCTTACCCTCCTTTTGCTGTTCAAACCACACAAACCATTCATCTGGTTATTTCATAGAAGACATGTACTAATGCACAGAAGCAGACAAAGACGTGACTCTTTACTCACTCTATTTTCATCTGCAGCACCTGTTCCATTGTGGTAACACCAGCACGGGTGAAGTTCTCGGTGTACTGGCTCATCTTGATGGACTCTAGCCATTCCACCACAGACCTGAAAGGGGAGCCGTCGGACGCACTGGTGCTGGGCAGGCGGATGGACACGCTGTGGGAAGAGGACAAATTACATCGTAACAATGACAGCACAATCATTCATGCACATATATCCTGAACACTGGTTTTAAAATGTACCATTCATAATTTTAACAATTTTAAAGTTTGTTGGATACAGAAACATATACTATACACACATGTAGTGAAATGCTCTTTCCACCTGCTTCTTGGACTGTGTGCAAAGGTAAAGATCTAATACTAAAATATAGTAAAAAATATATGAGGGTAAATGACATTAAAAACGACAATTTAAAAAGTGGCGTGTAAAGCAGATAATAAGCCATTAAGAATCCATGTCTAGCATATGGACAGCTGGAGGGAAGAAACTAGATCCAAGTCTCTCTGCATTGGTTTCATTTTATGCAGTGCGATTACTGACAGCAGGAAGCATATCTGTCAGTCCAGTAACAAAAGCTGAAAATTGTGCATATTATACAGACAAACCATATGGCATTTAACCATTCAATAGTTACAATAAACCAAAATGTCATTTAGTCTCATTTCAGCTTCATGCCAAGGTGACCTGTGACCTTCAGGCACCCTCTTCCAGCCCCTAACCCCACTGCCTTCCCTTACCGAGGATCAAAATCAGCGATGGTTTTGAGGGACTCAGGACTCTTCAGCAGCTTCTCCAACAGGCTCACGACGTCAGCGAAGCGCGGCCGTCTCGCGCGCTCCTGCATCCAGCACTGCAGCATCAGCTGATACACGGCCGACGGGCAGTCCATGGGCGCCGGCAGGCGGAAGGCCTCATTGATGGCGTTCATCACCTGGAAAAGAACAGTATGATATGTCTGACCTTCTCTCCTGTGATTTTACTACAACCCAGTTACTACAACCCAGTTACCACAACACAGTTCTCAGTTCTACAGAAAAATTCTCACCACTGTTACCTCTTCTGAGAAAGCTGGTCCTAAATGCAAAACTCCCAAAGATAAATCTAGAGCCTAAAGTTCTATTCTAATGTTATATCCTAAAGTTCTATTCCCAAATAGAACATTTTAATTCCTATCCAGAACTCCCCAATCTACCTGGAGCATAACCGAATTACAAAGAGCCTCCTCTTAGTGTCCAGCTTTTACAGGGCAAGAATAAGATGAATCATAAAGAAGGTAAAGAACTTTCTCCATAAGCCTCACCCATGACCAATAAAACCATTAACCAGTTCAGAAGGTCTATTATGAGGAAGAAGGGAACTGATGAAGCCCCCCTCCCCAAAACCTTCAACCTAAAATGCTCTGCCTCATGGACATTGCTCTACCTCATAGACATTGCTCTACCTCATGGACATTGCTCTACCTCATAGACATTGCTCTACCTCATGGACATTGCTCTACCTCATGGACATTGCTCTACCTCATGGTTGCTCATATCCCAGTAGGGCCGCTCCCCATAGGCCATGACCTCCCACATGACGATACCGAAACTCCACACATCGCTCGCTGACGTAAACTTCCGATAAGTGATGGCCTCAGGAGCTGTCCAGCGAATCGGGATCTTGCCTCCCTGGTGAAAGAAGGGATAGACAAATAGACATTACTGCATTGCTAAACGTACTTTAAAAACCCAAACTTATGTAACCTATAAAAAACTGCTCCCGTAGCCCATCCACAAACTTACACTTGTGGTGTAGGTGCCCTCAGCATCATCCTCCAATATACGCGACAGGCCAAAGTCAGACACTTTGCACACCAGACTACTGTTGACCAGGATGTTGCGTGCTGCCAGGTCACGGTGGACGTAGTTCATGTCAGACAGGTACTTCATGCCAGCAGCGATACCTTGGAGCATGCCTACCAGCTGGTAGGAGGACAACTCCCCATCGTGGTCCTGCAGGGCCAGAGGAGAAGTGATTCGTTGCTCATCATAGCACCCTAATCTATTCTATAGTTCTCGAAGTCACTTATGGCACTTCTCCACTGCCACCAGGAACTGAGTCATACCCAACCGATACCCATGCTGGCATGGCCCAGGATACTAGCATGGCTGAAAGCGTGACTTCATTATTAGTAATATTGCACATCGTGGTGTATTTATGCATTGCTAGTAGAAATTAGTGCATGATTAATTATGATATACACCGTGTGAACAATAAATAAGCATCTCTTTGGTTTCCCATAAATGTCACACTCCAAGCCGGCCACATCGATACTGAGCCGATTTGAAGTGAGCAAAAACTAGTCTCTCTTTGTGGTACAGGTCGGGTATGACTCGGTTCCTCTGAAGCAATGGAAAAGCGCAAATAAAGCTTTTCAGAACAATTACGCCAGCCTGGATCTGGTTTGTGACTTGCAGCAGAGAACGCATATTGAGACATGCCACCAACTCACCCTGAGGTACTTGTCCAGAGCCCCATTCTCCATGTACTCCGTCACAATCATGGCATGCTTGACTGAAGGAATGGAAAACAATGTTATTTAGTATGTTTACCCTCAGTCATAAACACAAACATTGGGACGTCAGTGACTTGGTGGGATGATAGTTCTATCCTAAAATAAAGAATGCTCATGAAGAGTTGCAGGACAGGAGTGAACAAATCAAACACAGATCATAATAATTTTAACTACAAAATGCATGAAGACAGTCATACAAAAACCAGAGAAGGACTCTGTATGGACAGTACATTGGCACCATTAGAGAAGCAAGCACAAAGATGGTATCTGAGCAAGGAGAGCAGCTCAGGGACACTTACACTTAGTGACCACACCCTCTAAACGGATGATATTGTGGTGTGAAAACTGGCCCATGATGCTGGCCTCGCTAAGGAAGTCCCGCCTCTGTTTCTCCGTGTAGCCCGGCTTCAAGGTCTTGATGGCCACCGTTGTCTCCTTGCGTCCAGGCACCTTCAGCAGGCCGCGGTACACCTCCCCAAACTCGCCTGCATGGCAGCCGCATTCCAGAGGCACAAACATTACAGGCATTAAGGTTAATTAGCCCCGACATGAGGAATCATGCTTTCTGTTGAGCAGAGACTGATTATGAACGGCCCATCAAACTGCGAACCAGATGCCCCAAATCAGATCATGAGGAATAACAGAAATGACTTACAGATCCAGATTACGGATAAATCTAAAACTGATTAGAATGTCTAAAAAGTATATACTACAATCATAAATATTTAAGACAAACTAATACACACTCTAAAGGTGTTCTGGCAAATGTGCCGTGGAGCAATTTAGCTGCCTATAATCTGGTAAAATGCTATTGTCTTTTGAAGTGGTGCAGCTAGACAAGGTTTAGGTGCAGCATCTGGTTTTATAGAATTGTGGGATTAAAGAGCAGTAAAAGCGGCCAGAGAACAAAGCCCTGTGCTTCTTCAGCGTGTGACAGAGGAGGGGCCCCTGAAACCCAACACCACTCACCGCCCCCTTTGGGGTGCGAGCCTGGGAATCAGCTGTCACAGAGAGGCAGACCCCGTGGGGTCATGGGAAACGCCATGGGAGGGGCAAAGGTGACTCTGCTTAGTGCATCCTTTCCTGTGAGCGGCCCGCAGGAAGCCTGGCTTTCTCACGTCGCACATTATCTTCATATCTCTTTAACACTCTTCTTCCATTAAAACCTCTCTAATCAACTTCTAATGGGAATTTTCTGCAGTGCGACACACTGAACTAAGAGGTATCCCTACCCCCTGGAGCTTTGTTAAACACCAGAATATTTTCATCTGGGCAGAACAAGAGGATCCCATCTGACATGTGGTGTGCCAGGGTGTAAAACGTTAGCGAGACTAAAAGTGTCTTCAGCAAACTTCTACACATCGCAGGATGGTTTCTCTGATCGGTGACAAGCTGCCCGATTCCCTGTAACTTCACCACACCTGCTCCAATGACCTTCTGCTTGGAAACGTGGCTGGGATGGATCTCGGTGGCAAACTTCTGCACGGCTATATTCGGGTCTTCATATGTGTGTGGATCTACATAGGTCTTCAGGGGCTTCATTTGGTCTGCTGGGGTGAGATTTGTTTTAATCAGTCCAGAAAGAATTAAGTAGCGCAGGAAGGAGAAGCAACTAGAGATGAGGTTCCAGAAACACCTAACCTGAGCCAGCAAAGTAAGCATCCTCTGGTCTTTGCCTGGCATGTGTGCTTCTTCTCCTGCAATAAATCACATTGCTATTGTTATTCACATGGCTGTATTTCACTGTTGTGACAAGCTGTTACCCTCAGACAGTTCATTACAAACTTTTTACATCCACTTCATAATCATACACTATAATCCATACCTATATACTGACATCTGCATGACATATATTAAAATGTACTTTTACATGCACAGTGTAAACAACAGAATAATACAGACTAACCATAACTGACATCTCTATATTGTTTTTATAAGCTAGAATAGATAAGGCAGCTATTTTGCTGGAGTGTGCAATTTTTTGATGAAAAGGAATTTGAATTTGTCAAATGGTGCCAGAAACAGGGATTTCCCAGGGACAGAGATATCGCTCTTTGACTAAAGGCAGGCATCAGCTCCATAAAGCTGGCTGCTGGACAGGACTTAAATGACCGAGCACTTTACACCTGGAATAATCTGTGTCACTTTTATTTTCCCTCAGTTACACCAGCAACTGAAGGAGACCAATAAATGGGAATTTAACTCCCATTCCTTGGCTAAAGTGCTAGAAAACAGACAAAAGAGATGACTGGGGAGAAGAGAAATCCAAAACGGGGGAGAGGAGATACTGCTGACTTCATCAGGATTTTGACATGGGAAGATGAAAAACTGAAAGCATGAAAGAAAGCAGGCATGTGAGCAGGGTGGCAGGGGGGCTTTACTCACCGTTTGTGCAGTAGCAGGACACCCCCGACCACAAGGAGCATGGCCCCTCCCCCAAGGACGGCTCCTAGGACCACTGGCGTGTTACTGGAGACCTGAGCCTCCGCTATAATACAACAACAGGAAAGTCAGACAGCACCGAGTCACAAAGTCACAGTGATGAGCGATAAAGCTGCACAACGTGGTCAACAAAGTCACAGTGATGAGCGATAACGCTGCACAACGTGGTCAACAAAGTCACAGTGATGAGCGATAACGCTGCACAGCGTGGTCAACAAAGTCACAGTGATGAGCGATAACACTGCACAATGTGGTCAACAAAGTCACAGTGATGAGCGATAACGCTGCACAGCGTGGTCAACAAAGTCACAGTGATGAGCGATAACA
>JABFEB020000038.1:3916577-3930801 GCA_019775895.2 Stomatorhinus ivindoensis | reverse complement strand
AGGAGAGTGACAGGGATAAGAGTGAAAGGGAGGAGAGCAATAGGAACGGTAGTGAAAAGGAGGAGAGTGACAGGGATAAGTGTGAAAAGGAGGAGAGTGACAGGGATAACAGTGAAAAGGAGGAGAGTGAAACAGATCCAGCTGGCCGAGCTCCTCCCTCCCCAGGAGTCATGTGCTTCCTCCCCCAGCCTCCCCACGTTTTGCTCTCATCTTAACTTCCCTTAACTAATTGTCTCATTATTGCACTATTAGTCTGAGCAGCATTGAAATGAGGACCTTCTACTCTGTCTGTCTCTCCTTTACAGCAGGGTGTCTCAAACTGGTCCTCAGGAATGCCCAGGCAGCCCACATTTTTGCACCCCACCGGGAGCTGGGAGAGATCAAAAATGTAGACTGTCTGGGGGTCCCAGAGGACCAGTTTGACAGACTCTGGTGTACCAGGTGTACTGGTGCATACCCAGCAGGGAGTCATGAGGGAGCAAAGCGTGGACAGCTGAGGGTCCCGGAAGACCGGTTTGAGAAACATTGCTTCACACCATCAGTCACCATCAAAATGTTTCTAGTGCTTTACTCCAACATAATAAAATGTAGGCAATGGACAGCAAAACCATGAATGCAACATCATCAAGATGATGTAACAGCTGAAGTGTGTGGTATTTACCAGAGCAGCCGTCGGAGGTGGGGTCGCCGGGGGTCCGGTAGAAGCCCTCGCGACAGGGGCAGGTCTGCGAGCCTGCCGATGAGCGCTGGGTGTTCTCCGGACAAAGATCGCACTTCTCCATGGACAGAGAGGCCCTAAAGTAGCCAGCCTGGCAGGCTACAGTGGAAAACACAATGATGCAACTCGTGAGGAACCTCACAGAGAAGTCGCGTGTCCGTACTCCTCTACACATCGATATGCCCTGCTTCATTCGTTTGCACATAATGCCTTAGCCTTCAAATAAATTACACATTAACCATGCTATTCCTGTAAACAGGACACATATACACACTCATTTGTGGCTTGGTCATTTTTTTTTTATCATAGACTGTATGCAAAGGGTTATTATGGAATTATCTATGGTCAGAACTTCAAAACCACGCACAAGCAAAATGTGCTGCAGAGCAGTCCTGCTGTTTGCTGCGAAGCGGACCAGTTACCCAGCATTCCTGAAGAGGAAGGCCGCCAGAAATACATCACAGGGGTAGAACAAAGAGTGGACAGAAATCAGGTCACGTGAACGAGAAACACTATATGGGCGTCACAAACGTCAGCGACACGCTCTTCTTTAGCTCCATCTGTTTTATCTGCACACTGTAGGCTATTTTCCCATGTCCCGTGTTCAAAACCCGCCCTGACAATGATACGATCAGCTACCCAAATAGCTCTCAGCAAACTGCTGGCGCGACATGGGCACCGCAGTAAATCAAGCAGCAGCATGAGAAGGCGAGACATATACAAGCCCACATGAAAAGAAGACTATCACAATGCTGGCTAATGATGATACTTAGCAGGTGAAGCAAATAAAAGAGAAGCACAAGCCACCCCCCCGAAGGGCTCCCTCTCACTAGTTCTCATCTTCCCAGTCTCCCTATATCCCTTTCCTATCATCTGTCGTTCCCTTCTCCCGCATAACCGGTAAGCTACCACTCACCTCATAAACAGCTGCTCACTCTGTCCTGCTGATTCCCTTCCTCAGCCTCCCTTATAATTAAAACTTCTAGCCAGTAACAGCCCAAGTTCTCTATTATTCCTGTATGTTGTGAAAATAAAGGCGACGTGCATCCATGTACTCACACACCTTAAAGGAAAAGTCCGACCGCTTTTATAATAACACTGCGATCTGCTATTATCTTCTAACCTTTTTCTGATCCCTTTAAAGAATTCCCATCAACAGTAATGAAATCACAAAGGACACCAAGTACCTTCAAATCGCCATGTACAAAGTTACTATATGAATCAAGCTTGATGCGCAGTGAAAGTTAAACTGTAAACTGAGTCTCCCGTGGGGAGCATGGCATAAGATGCCTGTCCAAATGGCATCGGAGGAATTCTGTCTGAAATTATTCATTTTAACACCATACCTCATGTTCCCTGGACGCTAACCTCTCCCGGCTCTTGCATCCTAGAGCCCTCCCTCATCTCCCACCCGCTGGCCCAGCTCATTAAGTCTGATGCGACAGGCAAGGAAGGAACGAGAGGAGGAGAAAGTATCCACAGAGAGAAAAAAGCAGGGCGAGAAAAATAATTCCTCCATTCACTGGGAAAGTGAACAGCTGCCCACCGGTAGCCCTGTTCAGTATCTCCATCCCTCCCCCCCCCCCCCCGGTTAAGTCTCCACTTGCCTGCCCCCTCCCTGTCACCAGCATTCTCCGGGAACAGCAGGCAGGACAGTGCTGCTCGAATGTGGTTCAGCCCAGGCGGCTGCACTTGTGGCGAATTGTGAAGATGTGGCACGTTGCGCCTTTGCGTCAGCTGGCCACAGGCTATACCCATGGGTATGGGCAAACGTCGCGCTTCCTGAAACACCTCACCTCAGGGCACGTGGCACGGACACACCAGCACACCTGCTGCCCGGCCACGCCATCATACGGCGATCGTTCTGCAAGAGCCACTAACCAGGAGGCTCTAATGTCAAACCACCAAATATGTTCAGTATGCAGAAAATGTGCATCGTTTACACGCATAATGCACATGCTGAGCCTGCAGTCTGCGGCACGGTGTGGTGACAATTGGCATGTTTGGAAGTTGCACAGATCTCGATTTTTTTTTGTCATAACTATTATGGATTTGACAAGTTCAACTTACAAAATTTGGAATAGTTTTCATTTGAACCATGACATGAAGTAACTGCCTCCCACGCAATTACACACCTGATGATATACAGGCCACACAAACGCAACCTGATACAAGCCATAAATCTCATATGTCTACATATTAATAACAAACAGCAAAATAAGCCAACACTGTTCCATTTTTAAATCAGAAAATACAAATAACACTGCAGTACTAGCGACATTTCATTGGTCGGATGGCATACACAAAACAATACCAATTATTAACGTTACAAAAACTGCAAATGGACAAATCACAGGAGTAGCTGCAATTGTATTTAGCATAAATAACAATAATTATAAAGGCAATAAATAAATAAAAAGGCTGACTGCTTTACTTGTCCTTTGTCTTTCCCTCCCAAGGGCCACTTGCCTACCAACTGCCTTCTAATTTAGCACCGAGCAGTTGGCTGGGAAGAGGAAAGACCAAGATTTGTTTGTTTACCATGCAAGTAAAACTGTGGGGGCGGAAGGGGGGAGGGGCTCCTGTGCTGCAATCCTTGCAAAAGAAGAGATGCTTGTTGCTGGGAAGAGAATAGGGCGGACAAATGAATGAATGCATGAATGAATGAATAGATGATTGAAAAGATGAATAGATGAGAGCTAAATAAAGAGACAGGGGAATCCACACCAAGTTTTTGTGGCTGAAGAAGGGTGTTCCATGTAACAAGGGGCCAGAAAAAGCGAATTATTTACTTAAGGGCTTTCCCACTTGGACGGCACCGGACTGAGCTAGTCCCCATCCACAGGCAGAAGTGCGCTGGTGGCCAAGAAAAATAAACAGAACGCTGGAGCAAGACAGAGAAGCAGAGATCGAAGGGGTGGGGGATGACAGACCCTGATGGTCTGCTTTATGGGTGGAGGAAGTTAACCTCAACAGACTAATAAGCAAATACTCAGAAAGAGAAAGGGATATCAACATCAGCAGCTCCTTAACTTGTATCGATACCTAACTCAAGGGTACTCAACAACAGAATGCCTCTTTAGATCTGAATCCCTAGTCTAGTTTTCTAAGCACAATGCTACCACTTAATGCTTGAGCGTTAGTGTCCTGTTTATTGGCCTAGTGCCAGTCTCGGCAAACAATGGAAAGTCACATTTTTTGACTGAGCGGAAATAAAGACCACAACTGCGACAGGAAAGGAAATTGCTGTTTGAGGGGGTTGCTGTGTGGCCGTGTGGAGAACTTCAGCAAAGAGGATTATCAGAGCAGAAAAACAGCTGTTAAAGAAACACACCTTTACGTCGGGCTTCCGTTCCGCATCTGGTCGTTAAAATGCACAAAAATCCCTGTAATCCCCACCAGGCCAGAGACTGAGACTTGGCTAAGCCTGGACTAGTTTCAAACTGAGTGGCATCTCTTTCCCGTTGCATGATCATAATGATTAGTAATCTGCAAATTAACATGCTGTTAATGTGAGTCAGCTCACCCTGCACTCTGTGTGGTTTTCCTGTGAGGTGAAGCAGGAAGCAAACACAAGAATGCCGTCACTCCCTTCAAAGAACGTAAATCAAAATAATTCATTCCCACCTTATCTTTTTATATAGAAATTCTCAGTACAAGCCCTTGCTTGTATGGCTCCCAAAGTCAGACCACAGTTGCAGCTTGATACAACAGCAGAACACACATTCATCTACTGCCATAACCTGCCCAGTGGATTTAGGGCATTAACTTGAATGTCTGATTGTCACTTTTGCATACCCCAAGTATACCGACAGGTTTAAGTGACAATGAATGTGTTTCAACAAACAGGTGAATAGCATGTCAGAAACTTTTATGAGCCCATGAGTAAGTACCCAAATGGAGTGACATCATCAACGGAAATGTTGAATGATGAATGGATGGAAGGTACGTCTCTGTCTAATGAGCCCCGAGGGTTATTCTGGGAGGAGGAACACTGGGCCAAACTGAAGGAGACAGCGTTACATAGAGGCTAACTGCAACAGCAGCATATACAAAGTAACAGAGCACAAAACAGAAATACGAAACTCTTTCAGTGGGAAAAAGGGAAATCAAAATTAAATTAGTTATTAAACCTTATGAGAAGTGCAAAACTAAAAGGAACTATTCAATGCAGATTTGCACTTTTGATTAACCAATCATGTACTGTAATTACTGTAATCATTATCCTATAATGTTTGCTCCAGATATTGAAAACCAAATTCATGAATAATCGTTCCTCAACATATCTGACACATGAACAAGCAAACAAAATAACAAAACAGTGTGGCAATAGTGTTGCAACAGAAATATGAATATTGTTACGCAAGTAGGTTCAAGAACATTCACTGAGGCTATAAGATCACCGCTCTCTCGCCCAATTTTTAATGCAAAAATTAAAGAGAACATATCTATAACACACACAGGGGACAAGGAACAGGTGGTACACAACACGTACAAGAATACTATCGCTAAGCTCTCACTCCAGACGTGGCCAGCACACCTCATCGTAGATCCCCGCAGGCAAAGGAAACCTGATAGTTCCTTATACATCTATACATAGAGTATACTGGGGGTGGAAAGAAAGTAATGGGGGACCACATGAGAAAGAGCGTTAACTTTGAAGTAAGTACATAACAATTAGAAAAACAGCCAGGCTGAAAAAGTGAGTCACTGTGGGCAGAAGGCCAATTAGCAGTATGTGTGAACTACAGAAAAGATCTGACACTTTGATATGTGAGCTTTCAGAGAAATACGAAGTGATTAACAGTTTCAGAAAGTCATATGGTTTACAGCGTTACAGGCGCATCAGTTACAAAGATTGAAAAATAATGCCTCTGAAATCATGACGGCGTCTCTGCCAAACAAACTGCATCAAAAATAACATTGGCTGAAAGTTGGAGATGGAAGGAACCTGAGCAAGACAGTTACTGAAAAAGGATGCCTGCCATGCACAGTGTTAGTGGGTATATACAGCTGACTGGTGGGACTCATTAGGTCACATAAATGCAATGCATAGGTGTATAACCATCAAGGACTATGGGGTTATCTCACAGGAGCAACTGCAGACTATGGTGCAAAAATTGTTCCACCACGATGTTCTGTAACGTGAATCATTTTTTCCTCACCTCCAACACGGAGCCTACTCCCATCAGCTCCTCAGACACACGGAATCCACTCCCATCAGCTCCTCAGACACACGGAATCCACTCCCATCAGCTCCTCAGAAACACAGAGCCCACTCCCATCAGCTCCTCAGAAACACGGAGCCCACTCCCATCAGCTCCTCAGAAACATGGAGCCCACTCCCATCAGCTCCTCAGAAACACAGAGCCCGCTCCCATCAGCTCCTCAGAAACACAGAGCCCACTCCCATCAGCTCCTCAGACACAGGGAGCCCACTCCCATCAGCTCCTCAGACACACGGAGCCCACTCCCATCGGCTCCTCAGAAACACGGAATCCACTCCCATCAGCTCCTCAGAAACACAGAGCCCACTCCCATCAGCTCCTCAGAAACACAGAGCCCACTCCCATCAGCTCCTCAGACTCACAGAGCCCACTCCCATCAGCTCTTCAGACACACAGAGTCCACTCCCATCAGCTCCTCAGAAACACAGAGTCCACTCCCATCAGCTCCTCAGACACACAGAGTCCACTCCCATCAGCTCCTCAGACTCACAGAGCCCACTCCCATCAGCTCTTCAGACACACGGAGCCCACTCCCATCAGCTCCTCAGAAACACGGAGCCCACTCCCATCAGCTCCTCAGAAACACGGAGCCCACTCCCATCAGCTCCTCAGAAACACAGAGTCCACTCCCATCAGCTCCTCAGAAACACGGAGCCCACTCCCATCAGCTCCTCAGACACACGGAGCCCAGTCCCATCTTCTTAACTCCATTTGACTTGATCTTCCACATGGGTCACAATCATTATTTATTTTCAAAAGAGGCTATTCATTAAGGAAACATGTTTATTTACCAACGAAGTTCAATTTCACTGTTACAGAGCCAAAATAATTTTTTGGATGTTCAAGCTTACAATGTACAAGACATGCACTATTAAAGAGGCCAAGCATAACACCTTTTCACATTTGAAACAATATGGCGAACCACACACAACTAAAAATTTAATATGCGACAATTGGCTTCAGATACAGCAACGACAGCCTAGTTTGTCATTTATGAGGAACCCAAAAGTGACAGAATCCCAGCACACATAACAGATTGTGAGTCAAACTGTGAATCAAGAGAGCTGTCTTGACCGCTAACAGTCATACACCAAAATAATGGCCATTGCTCTGTTTACTGTTCCTCGTTCCTTTATTTACAGAAGAAGATCAAAGAGGGCTGAGACCATGACCACTGGGCTGGATTAAAGTGTCATACCAGCTAATGCTCAATGTATTCTACATCTCTTATACATGGGCTTGGGAGTTACAATACTTATAACTGTTGGCACTTGAGTACTCATTATAAAACATACATACAGCGCTGTAAAAAATTAAATGACCACTCCATACTTTTTAAGAATCTGCATTGTTAAACCCTGGTTTAATCCTGGTTTAATCCTGGTTATGCTGGCAGAAGGCTACAGTGAACATTAAATTGCTTTCAGGCTCAAAATTCCTAAGGCTACAGTACACAAGAACAAGGTGAAGCAGGAGACACTGGGATTAGCCAGAAACCAGTCAAGTAAAAGAAGTGAAGCCGTCAACATCTTCAGCAAATCAGCTGACGGCATATAGGACCAAATTACGGAATGTAGAACTTGAGATTTTAGGAGAATGAACACATTTCTAAATAAGAACAATATCATCGCTAGCACGATTTAAAAAAGGTCTACAGTGATTTTTGAACATGACCCTATCTGACACTTAAATTATAGTCTGCGGGAGTCAACATACAGTTCAAAGCGATGGCCTTTATCCTGGAATTAGGGTGTATTTCTTGGCACTGACAAGTATGCCATCCAATGCCTCTGTGAGTGCAATGCAGGGCTAATGTGTCTGCCAAACTGTCAGGTGTTATTTGACTGATACGAAGGGTGTAATACGGAAACTGAATCAACATTGAGTCACCCGCAGAATATTTCCTTCTGAGTGTTTATTTAACTGCATCATTCCTGTCTCCCCCCATGGGTATGTGGTATGGGCTTCCCATTGCCCAAGCCACACCCTGACAGCAGATTCTTCCACCTTGCAGTAATGAGAAAGGTTCCTGTATGGATTCGTTTTGAATGCACTGGGTTACTGTGCAGACCTCTGTCTGCTGCTCTACCTTCCATTCTGATCTAACTCACAGGTCCTAATCACTTGTTCTCTGCACCTCTGCTTTTTAACTTCCTCAGTTAGAAAATGTATGGAGAGGAAGGATTTGCAGAAAGACACACTGAAGAGTCTGCTCATTAAAGAGGCCTCATGTCTTGGAGTGTGGATTGATATGTACACACGAACTTTCACACATTTGTATGCATTATATACATGCTAATGTGTGCATAGATTAACATGTGTGTGTGCGTGTGCATGCTTGCTCTGCAGATGTACATATGTACACATCTCTATGGAAAACCCCTTCACCTCTTTGCAAAGTGTGAGAGTATACCTGAAACAGTCATACTGTTACCCACATCACTAATGTCGGTCAGCACTTTCAGTTTGCCAGATCCATTTACTATTAATATAACCCTCCAGCATCAGGCAACGGAGAACAAAACAGCAAATTAGAAGGAAAAAATCCCCAAGAGATTTGAATAGTGGAATGAAGAACATGCCAACAAAAACAGAGTCTGATAAGTTTCAAGAAAAACCAGCAGTGCTTGGAAATGAGTCTGTTTTCCACTTATCCTTAGTGCCGATATGAGGAAAGGAGACAAATGGATAGCGTGGAAGGTGTGACAGGAGACTGTGCCCAGGTCTTACCTTGGCAGGAGCCGTTAACAGCCTCGTAGCCAGGCTTGCATCGACACTGGCCCACCTGGACCACCCACTCTCCATTCAGAGTGCAGTAAATGCGGAGTGGCTCCTGGCTGACGGCATTGGCTACGCAGGTTCCCGTCACTTCCCTGAGGGCCCCTCCTTCAGCCCCCGCCACCGTGTCCGGGAAGGAGGCCAGACCCAACACGGTGGCGGGGCAGATCTTGTAGTAGATTCGAACAGAGAGGAGCGCCACACAGCTGCCGAGGTCCTGGAATGCCAGGTAGAAGCCCTTGCGTGACAGTGACTCCACCACCTTGGTCTCAGTGTTGACTTTCAGCTCCCCGCGGATGGAGATCTCATCGGGTGCCACTGTGGCCACCTTCCTGAACTGGCCCTTGCGGAAGCTCGTCCCCACATCAGCATCTGCCTCGGCCGCATACATGTTGAACGTCTCCTTGCAGGTGAGTGAAGCTCCGTCGAAGGAGTTACAGTCACGCACGACGAAGCGCAGCTCCACAAAGACCCGCGTGGCAGCCGAGCGGCGCTGGACGAAGGTCGTTCTCAGCCAGTTGTCCTGCTCACCCTCCACCACATTGCACACGGAATATGTGTAGAACATGGTACCATTTACCACAGTCTGTAGGACCTCCCACTGTCAATAGAACAGGTACATTTACTTCAGTAGCAGAACTAGTTTTCAACCCAGGACCATAGTATCACATGAAAAGAGGAAAGCAAAAAAACTAAAACAGAAAAGATTTTACAATCATTCCACATCCTGCATTCCTATATGTTTTATAAGGTTATTAAAAATGTAATAAAGGTAAAATCAGGGCTATATGCAATTAGGCAGAAGGAACTGTTGACAGAAAATCAACAAGATCAATCAGAGAGTTAATCAAAAGGGTTTTTTCTATTTAAATCCATTAGCAACCAAAGTGTTGCAAGTAAATCATACTCCTTTTGCCACAAATAAGGAGAGGAGAATCCCTGCTGAAGCATCATAAGAAGGATACAATGATATAGGAAAGATTAATAAAAAGGTATGACAAAGCTCCTATTTGCCAGTACAAACACACAGTCAGATCCTTCTGTTTACATCCAACTGAACACTAACTTAACACTTCCAAGGAAAGTACTGATCTTCTTCAGAAGTTTTGACAATGCCTGTCCTATGAATTTAAGTGGCTACACCCTCCTTTGTTCTTGTATATAGTGAAGAAGACGGCTTAAGGATAATGCTTATCGCATTTCGGTTTACATAAGCATGGTGCTTCAACTGCATTTGAAACACACAATGTTCCCCTCCAAAGCACAGCCAATAGGATGACACTTACAGAACCCTTTATTCCATTCTATTTTGGTCATGTGATCCAAAGATTTTACTCTTAAGGGAATTAGTCAATGAAAAACCTGCTGGCTCAGTTGTGAGTCGAGCTTTTGAGTGCACAACAGACAAATAAGGCAGAAAAGTAGTTATAAGCAGAATTGCAAAAGTCCACATCCCAACTGCAGCATTTGGAATGGAACAGTGATTCTTTCTGAAAGCAAAACTAGGTCTGCTTTTCCATATCCCATCTCACTGACTGTGTAGAGAGTAATACACATGTATGTAGTTGAAAACTAGGCTGTGATTAGGGCACAGGGTTAGTCAGCATCCGACAGATTGTATGGACCTTGACCAATGTTGATAAAATTAGTCAGAATGCGAAACTACAACCATCCTGACAAGATCACAGAACCTTAAGCCACAGAGCTATACACTCTCTCACTTTGATTGCCTTTTAAGACATATGACTTATTTGCACTTGTAATGCAAGGTGAGCTTAGCCTCTATCCAGATAATGAGTTCAGTTGAGCAGTATTGAAAGGAGCTGAAGGGAAAATTCCCAGGAGTGGAATTTGCTGCATTTCTCTAAACATGTAAATCAACCATGTGCAATAATTAATGAATAAAATGTTCAGAAAACAAAAGAGTTGGGTGACTAAATATAACAACATTAAACAAGAAGAAGGTCGGAAATGTGACGAGTTATAGACCAAGTAACCAAGTCAGATCCAATCAAAGTATGCAGATGGATGGGGTCAGTACTCACCCCCTGTTCACTCGGCCACTGCAGCCATCCCAGCTCTCCACCAGCCGACCTCATGTCCAGCAGTACCTCTGTTAGGGGAGGGAAAGCATTTGCTAATGCTGATCCTGAATACCTGAAATTCCTATATGTTCTAGCGACAAGCATAATGTTTAAGATAGCATGCATGCTCTGCTGGTCTGACAAACATTGTTATAAACAAGAAGGTTTATCCTGCTGTTTACAGTGAATGCAGATAGTCCTGTCCAAAAGCGCCTATTAAATTAATTATTCGGAATTATAATATAGCTAAAGATAACAAGGTGACCTTTTGACAGGTATGTTTACAAATCAGACAAGCCTACACATATTTAAGTAAAATGTAGATTGTTTTAACTTTTTTCAGTTTCAGCCAATAGTTACGTTCAAAGCTAAATGTGGCCAAAGATACAAATATACGCTACTAATGAACATTGCTTTTATTTTATTATATTTATATCGTAATGCTATTGTTGTTGCTAAAAATTATTCAAATATTCACAGTCATATTACATCTAGCCATGTAGCCCAATAAAGCAAGTAAATATGCGATTTAAGAAACTGATCTGCGAGGCAGTCCGGTTAAATCCAAAGTGAGAAAACTCATAAGCATATCACTGCGGACAAGTCGTAGATACATATAGCAAATATGTTACGAATATTACAGCATAATAACAGAGGAACACGCAGGTGAGTGCGCTCTAAACTCCCGATGTGCGCCTTAACGGAGGTCGGAAAGCAGAGCTTACTAAATTATGTCACATTTCAGCAGTAAAAACAAGAGTTTATCAGCCGTCAGCAGTCTGATTCTGAAATACTCAGCAGACGGTGACAGAAGGCAGCGCCAGGCTATTCAATGTACGCTTTGGCATTAGATAAAACTGCAATTAGGCATTATATTTAACATTACTCTTTCCCCTATCCTGGGGTGCTAATGTGTTACGGCAAATGCATTAGCTGGGATACAGTAGTATATTGTATAATTACAGCTCGAGATCAATGTTTCTTTTCCACGTAGTTATATATAACATCTTGAGAAAGAATAGTTGAGAAGTGAAGTTAATAAATAATATACAACAAACAAGTGCAGAAGTTTTTTGAAAGTGCATATAAATACAGAGTAATGAAATAAAAATATAACACTTATCACAAACATCTAATAATTGCTGATTATTAAAATTTGGTTTTTACGCAAAGTGAAACCTATATATACGAATATTCGTGATATTACTTCCAGCCCATGCGGTAAAGTTCGGGCTCGTAAAACACTTAAGTACTTACCTTCTTTAGTCTGCAGAGTAAGCAAAACATTGTTAACAAATACAAATAAAAACAAGCAGTGCTTAGTCCCAAAACAATCCATTTCAATCAGTTAATATTTATAACTTTATTTCCATACAGAGGAGCTCTAACTGCAGTCCGCGAGCGCTGCTCTTCCCAGTCCTATTCAGGAATAAGCGGCGTCATGAGCCCCGCCCGCTGGGAAGTGAACAGATTCCACACGGGAGGGGGGAGGGAGGCGGGTGATTCCCATTGGGAAATACTCCTAAACGCGACTCTAACGGGAGCAGTGACTGCTTACAATTAAGTATCTGGCTTGAAATCCGTGTACCGATAATATTTCTTTTGAATTGAAGAAGACAAAGATAATTTATATGAATGTATAGCATATATATGAATATCCGATGAACGAGTACGTCTTTGGGGCCAGACGTAAATATTCGTTTTGTATTTAAACGTGCATATGTAATTGAATATTTGTGAAAGTGAAAAAAAGAAGTGAAATGAATAGCGACCATTTTCCATGGGTTTAGAATTATGCACAAACATACATAGGCTTGAAATTGCATTTTCGCGGGGCTCTACATTCATTTCTAAGGGGAAAACTAATCACAACATCATGACCTTAACCCCAACCCAGCCCTAAAAATGGTCCCCATAATGTCAAAAAAGAAGGCTTTTATTACATTGTGGGGGGTATTACACATATATACATAAATTATATTAAATATATATTTATGTTATATATATTACATAAATGTATACACTCCACTATATTTGTATATTGCTTAGATTATTCCTCTCCAGCCACCTGAGACATTAGCCCAGAGCAGGCTTTGACCCAGCTGCCACTTTTTCAAACAAAGGCTGCTGAGGTCAAGTAGAAGGGTCTGGTGTTATGAATGTGTGATTGTTAATCGGGGGGGGGGGTTCAACAAGTATCTCCAAGGCTGCAATATAAATATATGGATGAAAAAGCAGACAAAAGAAGCCCCTGGCAACTACTACGGCAAAGAATTCTAGACTTTTCCTTTCACTTCACTGGCTAAGCTGGGGACCAAATACATCAAGACATCACTGCAAAGCTAACACACAGACACAAAAAAAAGAGGATGAAAAGTGGCGTGTTTCTCAGGTTCGAGTGCCAAGCAATAATGATTAACTGACTGGCTGAATTAAAAAAAAAAAAAAAACTGGCTTATATTGGGCATATACTGAGATTGCATGAATGTGAATATGCAAGTGATTTGTATTGCATATTTACCATATCTAAAATTAATAACATATACAATATGAACAAATCTCCTGATTCCAACTACAAAACCAAAAAAATTAAACACACAAATAACTGGTTTATTTACCGCTAGTCTTTTTGTTTCTTCTCTATCTGTGTAAATTGCAAAAGTTTGTTTTGGGGGTATTTTTATGTTTTAAAAAAAAAGGTTAAAATGAAAAGGTTTAGGGTGCTCTACCGTTTCGTTTTCTGTTCACTTGCGTTAGCCTCACAGTTGTCTTGTTTTTGTATTTCAGTTCCATTTCCTGGTTCCTGTGTTGCTGTTCTTTTCCGGTGCTCTGCACCTAAGTCTGCTTCCTGTAACCCTCATCCTGGAGCCTCCAGGCAGTGGCCTCAGGTCCTTTTGGTGAACTGTCCCTGCAGTGTGCTCTCCAGCGATGTCAGGGACGGCTATTTCTGAAAGCATGCTGCAATTGTTGGAGCTTTAGCAAAGATATGCACCCAACTGCCTTCGGCTACCTGCTTCACCACTGGCTGATTTGTTCCATCCATCTTTCAAATGCTTATCTAGCATAGGATCGCAGGGTTAGAGTGGAGCCTATCCAAGGGATGCCAGGGCAAAATGCAGGGAACAACCTGGAAGGGATGCCAGTCCACACACAAGCACAAAATATGGGCAAGTGAGACATGACTGTAGAAGGAAGCTGGAATCTCTGGAGGTTCCCTGAATCCCTGAAAGTGATTTGTTAGTGATACTGCAACTACATTAACATTTAATTTATTTAGCAGAAAGGCAAAGAAACATATTGCCAGAGTGCAGCTCCGCCTCCTTATGTCCAAATCACACTTTATCAGAGTGCACCTCCTTATGTCCAAATCACACTTTATCAGAGTGCACCTCCTTATGTCCAAATCACACCTTATC
>JABFEB020000038.1:3901441-3916477 GCA_019775895.2 Stomatorhinus ivindoensis | reverse complement strand
TCAGAGTGCACCTCCTTATGTCCAAATCACACTTTATCAGAGTGCACCTCCTTATGTCCAAATCACACCTTATCAGATTGCACCTCCTTCACTGTTAACACATTTTCTAAATGCGCCAAAGTTTCAAAGAGAACAGTTTAACAAAAGGTCAGTTTTGTGCAAAAAAGTCATGTTTTTTCTTCAGGTTTAATATTAATTTTCATTACTTGCACTGATTACTCAAGTGGGAATCCTTGATTTCCTTGATTTCTGCCGCCCATTTTTGCATTTTGACCTGTGTCACTTAAAGTATTCTGGACTTCCCCTCCTCTCTGATTCTGATTTAACCCCTGTAGCCCCCCAACTTGCTGATTCAAAGTCTGCTCCACATTTTGCCCCATCACTCTCCTCAATGCTTTGCAGTCTGGTGTCAAGCAGCTGCCAGACTCCAATGTTATGTATCTGCAAAAAGGGTTAGCATTTCTTCTTCAAAGACCTGAAGCAGCAAAGGCACTAGAGGGGTGATCATAATGAATACTGAGTAACCAAGGGAGGCTGTCAGTGACTAGGAGAATGTGGAAATGAGGAGAACATGGAATCTCTTACACACAGACCAGAGGCAGGACTCAGAGGATGAACGACCACGCAATCCTTACTAAAAATGTAATGTTCAGACCAGAGAAGGAAAAGAGAAGAGGAAAAAAGTACTTTGTATGTAACCTTTTCACTGATAACTTTGGAAAATGCCTGCAAATCACTTTGCAAGAGACTGAAAACTGTTGTAAAATCATCCACCCATCAGTTTATCCATTTTTAAAAATTGATAAATTGGGTGGCTTTTGGATGAAATGTACTGGATTGGTGAATGCAGGAGACAGGACCAGGCGACGATCAGTGGGAGACTGAAACTCGCAAGTAAACGGGATGCAGGAAATAGGAAACAGGAATCAGGAAATAGCAGTAGAAGGGACTCAGCACACTAAAGAACACCAAGACTAAAATTCTGGAGATAAATCTCCAACACAAAACTGGAACCAGTAGCCAAACCTAAAGAGTTCCATCCTGACTAAAAACCTTGAACAAGGCAAAAGCAATACGGGGTGTAGCAGATGGGATGCCAGCTGGTCATAAAGCTACAAAATAAAAAAAAATTAATTAAAATAATATCCATCCTTCATTATTTATCATTTCATCTGTGACACCTCAGCCCTTACATTTATGGTTTAGCTCAACCATAAACTATAAATACTGCCTTTTTTTGAAACTTTGAAATTTGTTTTCATTGCATGACAGCTGACGAACTTTATATTTTTTAAATAGGAGGGCAAAAATTGAGAAAAGGTGTCAGTGAGTCCTGTTACGATGAGGGACAGAGCTTTTTAATACCTGGGGTGGGGCTAGCAGCTGCGGATGGGGTCCATATGGGTGAAGGAAGGAGGGCTTTGACAAACGCGAAAAGGAAATGAAAGATTATGCGGGTGAAAGTGCTGCATTCACTGGTATTTCGACTTTGGACTTTTGGCAAGAAAATGTAAAAATAGCCTTGGATGTGGGAGTCATGGTCAGAAAAACTCCAGAAGCGGCAGACAGAAGTGTGAGTCAACACACCCTCTGCCCAGAGAACAGCAGGCCCATTGTTACTCTGTGGCAACTGCCCCCACATCTGGGTGCTTGTCCTCAGGAGCAGGACCTAAGCATGCTGAGATGACCACGTGCTGCACTGTCCTCAGCTTCATCCTCTTATATCTGTGGTGGATACAATACAACTGGATTTTTAGCTGCTCATATATAGAAAGTAGTGCTGCAGAAAAATACTTACACACTTGGGTATTTGTTTGTGGGGTTGGCGTGTCTACAATGCATTCCCTTCCAAATATTGACCAATAAGTCAGATTTTGATGAATAAATGAAAATGCAAACATTCTTATGCTCACTCAGCTATTTTTTGTTATCCATTACGGCTATTTTTTTTGTTAGGTTTCACTATTTGTGAATGAAATTCATGACTGCGTAGGTAATAAAAATATTTTTCAGAATGACTGACAGCAAATGAAAGTAAGCAGAGTGAGAGTGAGGTGGGGAGAATGAGAGAGTGTGAGGCTCCCTTAGAACAGCCCTCAAATACCTCACAGGGACAGCGGCTCGTTGCCATGCTGTTGTTGTTCCTGACAGATAGCAGAGCAACAGGCTTCCTGAAGCTGACCCTGGGCTTCCTCTGCAGCTTCCGCCGCTCTGCCTCCCCTTCCCCTCGTTTTCAGATCCAGGCTTACTCTGTTCCTCTTGTGGTTGCCTGGATGGGCCATGAAAAGGGTTTCAAAGGACTGGAAACAATTTGAGTAATAAAGACAATGCATACATGCATGTGCACACACAGGCAAACGCAAACAGGTGCCCACACATACGCAGACACGTGAGCGTGCACAGATACAGTACACACAAACATAGACACGTGACAGTGCACAGATACATACACACGTAGACACGTGAGCGTGCACAGATACATACACACGTAGACACGTGAGCGTGCACAGATACACACACAGACACGTGAGCGCGCACTGATACACACACGCAGACATGTGAGCGTGCACAGATACACACACATACAGATACGTGAATGTGCACAAATACACACACAGACACGTGAGCGTGCACAGATACACACACACCAGCTAAAACACTGGCTTTTCTGTGCATACACCTTATATTCCTACTTTTGTTTGTGTAAGCCTGTGTCTGTCTATGCTTGTGTAAACCTGCAACTGCAACAAAAAATGCCACAATTCTTGTATTTTGTTTTGTTATTTATGGTTATGGTTACGGTTGGTTAGGTGTTAAGTTTGTCATTGTTTGGTTTGGGGTTTTGCCCATAGAAATGAATGAACAGTCCCAAGAAGGAGATGTGTGTGTGTCTATATATATATATACACACATGGTGATAGTATTTTCATATTTCAAGTCAACATGAAGTTGGGTATAAATTCTGTGGTCCTTCAGAGAATCTTCCCATACAATTGTGTGCAACAATATTTGTAGGCAGTCATTTCTACTGATAAAGTATGTGTGTGTCTAAGATAAGTGTAAGTATATATGTGTATTAATCAGCATTAATTAGGCAACAACTAAAAATGGTTAATTTCCTTCCCTGTCTGCTTGCACCAATCGGCTGTCCGCCACCCTTCCTGAGTGATGTCACAGGAAGCCTGTGATGGTGGGGAGACCTTGGTGGCATGTCTGGTATTCAGGGCTCGGCCCTGTGCACCACTGACCTCATGTCCTGCCTGGGGAGGCTATTGTGTCAGTGATGCTATGACTGTGAGCAGAGATTTTGCACCAGGGACACCTTTCTGGGGTGAAAACAGACTCCAACATTACACTGAGTTAGAGGTGTGCTTCTGTTTCGGTTAAACTTTTTCAGAAGTTGTATGATATTTCAGGATATAGTCCCACTAAAGATTTTGAGGTATATGAGAGGTTTGAACTATTCTGAAAGCATGCACTGGGGTGATGAATAAAATCTGAGAATGCAATACAGGTGAATCAGATCTACATAGTAGATGTATCCCTCTGATAATACAAGAAGAATACTTTAATGATCCCTGTGAGAAAATTCCACTTTCACTCTAAATGACACACATATAGATGACAGCAAGCTTGGCAGCAAAGGGCAGCCACACCCATGGAGCTGAGGTGAAGGGCTTTGCTCAAGAAGCCACAGGTATGCTGCCATTCCGCTGCAGCTAGGCCTGAACCAGCAACCTTCCAAGTACAATCGCAGAGATTTAGCCCACTGAGCCACACAGATGCAGAAATAAACAGTAAATATAAATAGTTACTAACGCAAGACAGAGTGTGTGTGGGTATATTTTTTGGCTCAGGTAGGTGGTAAAGGGGTCGAGTGTTAAGAGATCCTGGCAGCCTCAGGGAAGAAGGTGTTGCCAAACTGGCAGAACTGGTTTGAATGTTCGGAAAACTTCTTCCAGATGGGATCAGGACAAAAATTCTGAAGGGTAGGAGGGGTCCTCCTTTATGCTGGAGGCTTTGCAGGTGCAAAGGTTGTGGAAAATGCTTTTTATGGAGAAGAGAGACCTCCTGATTACTTTTTTTCTGCCGTATGCTTCGTCTACTGTAGTGTCTTGCAGTTTGAAACTTTGTATGATTCCCGAAGCAGGCAGTAATGCACAGGTTAGGTCACTCTCTATGGTGCTCATAAACATGGGAGGAGGGACCCTTCAGCCACCACAGGAAGCAGAGATGCTGCTCTGTCTTCTTGATTAACCTTTTTGACTAGCATTTGAGAATCCAGGTGAGGTCTCTCACTAAGCGACCGCCAAGAAAGCGGCGGCTCCTGACTCTTATCACTTTTTACCACTGATCCTCCAAGGCCTTTGTAAAGTCAACAATAATCCCATTTATTTTATCCATGTTAAGACACAGACCAGTTTGTGAGCTGCTCCACCTTCAGTCTGAATGTTGACTCATCACTGGGGAGATTCAAGGTCTCCCCAGTGATCCTTAAGTCTTTCTAAACTGGTGAAAGTATTCTATCACTGAACATTATATTCCGGTATGACCATTGCACCATACAGGACTATGATTCCAGACAGGTCTGCTTGACTGAATGCTCCACCAGGTCAGCTCTGCCTTCCCTGCAGAACATCTACATTGGTCGCTGCAGGACCTGAGCTAAAAAAAATCTTCAAGGACTCTACCCCTCCCAGCAACTGCCTATTTATCCTGCTGGAATCAAGCAAACGCCTCCACAGTCTGATGGCCTAAACAGAGACTCAAAAGGAGCTTCTTTCCTCAGGCTATCAGGCTTCTCAGCAGAGACATGCCCGATGACTGTTTTACAAATGTATGTGAACTAGGTAGCACTTTACTTGAGAGGGCACAAGTAACTTAGTAACTCACTTATTACTCAAGCACAAATCATGACCAAATATAGTAACTGCGTGAAATACATGAATCATTATGATTGATTAATCGTTGAACAGACTTGGAATCAGTATCATAAGTAAGGGAGTACTAGTACCCCCCAAAGTAAAGGTTTACAATTAACCATTTACGACTCTTATTGCACTATTTGCACAATGTCTACCAAGTATGCAATTCTTTTTTATTCATCTCTTATTTATCCCTTTTTTCATTCAGCTACTCCCCCCCCAGATTTTTACTTAATTTAATTTATGTATAATACTTTTTTTTTTGCATAGTCACAAGCCAGGTGTTCATTTCACTGCAAGTTGTGCCAGTATAGCTGTGCACATAACAAGCAAAATCGCGAATCTTCACCATCGCTCATGAGAGGCACCACGGCCGGCTTATTACCAAGCACTGCAGTATATTCGTGAGACGGCAGGCTGAGCAGAAGTGAGCCGAGCCCACCGGCTTGGGAGGGGGGGCGCCGTCGTCCAGTGTGCTGGTGCCCGTTTGCTGGTGCCCATATGGACTGTATGTGATCTCTTGACCCAGAAGTCCAGGTACCAGTTGCACACCCAGCTTCTGGGAAATAATGGTGTTGAATGCTGAACTGAAGTCAATGAACTGCATTCTAGTACAGGAGTTCTTTGTGTCCAGGAGGAACAAGACCCAGTGAGAAGTTAAGAACGTAGCATGGTGTTAGGCAGGGAGTCCAGTTTTCACGGGCTCCATGACTGGCCTCTCCAAGCACGTCCGATAATGACTGTGAATCACTAAATCAGGAAAGCTTTGACGTCTTCAGCATAGGCGTGATGTTGATGTCTTTGGCGTACTTTGGGGCTGCCCCCTGGCTCAGGAGGAATGCTGATGATGTCTTTCTGCATGTCAGTCAGCTTATCCTTGCTTCCAGGTATATTTTAAAGACAGAATACAAACACATCATTTTTCAGGTATGACCTGTTTTGCTGATTTATTTAGGCTGAGTTGGGCACCGACTCTGCCCTCTCACCTTCAGGGTGATCAGTTTGATTTTTTTTCTTATACTCTATGTGTTTGGAGTTTGTGTATTAATCTCATGTATAGAGATTAGCACCCAAATACTGTATTGCACATACATAATCATTGGTATCGGAGGCATATTACAGCGTCCCTGGGACAGATGCACTTATAAAAGTATGAAAAAAGACAGCAATGGGACTTATCCTGATTTATCTAAATTCAAAGCTGACTATCCTCATATAGCCACGTTTATAATGCTTTATACATGTATTATAATATGTTATGAATGTGTTCATAGATTCATAAAGACATGGCATTCACAGAACGATTTAGTGATATTGTTTTGCACCAAATTATAGCTAGAAACATGGAGAACACAGGCAACTAGTAAGCAAAAGAACATGAGATTGGACTTGAGTAGTTCATAGGAATATAGAAGAGAATTTATAATTTATTTATGATCCATTTATGATAATTTGGAAAGACAGGATGTGATATCTAGACAGGTTGAAAACCTAGACCAAGAATCTGAAAAGATGAAAAGGTAAAACACACAGCATAATACACACAGTATATTAGAGATTACAGCAAAAGCAGCTTTCCTGAGGCCAATGTGTCTATTGTACGTGTCTATAAAATGCCAGTGGGGGCAGGGGTGGGGCGTGAGAGTACCTTTAGGCACACATGCTACTGCTTGTTCTCTGTAACCTGGACGCCATCCAGAATCTCCCCAACCCAGTGGGCGATGGGCTTGTCGCAACTCGAGAGAGTAGGTGATGTAGAACGGTGTGTGTGGGAAGTCGAGACAGGCAACACAAGCTGCTCCAGATATGAAGTGTGTTCAACTGCAGGAATGTGGGGCGCTTCTGGGCTCAAATCCCGGGTCAATCTTTGTTAGGGTTACGCTCAGTGCATAAGGTGGGCCGTTGCTCAGCGGTACGCAGTACTAGCACCTCTGTTTTTCTCTTCGGAGTATTAGTACTTTGCTAGTACTGAATAACAAGGGGAGTACTGGCACCTGGTGCTGAATAACAAGGGGAGTACTGGCACCTGTTTTCTCACTTTAAGCACTGGTTATACAGGAAAGGATCTTGCATTATATAATGGGCAAAATATTAATGTTCTGTGACACAGAAGAATATATACCATAAATACATAATATGAAGTAATCAATAAGAGATAGATAATAGTTGCTTTTGTCATTATTTATTCTGTTGTATGAATTTGGTTGTGATTTAGGTACCACTAACAAACATCTTAAAAGAGAACAATTATTTTTCCTCTTTGGCAGGTAAAAACATGAAGCAAATGTGTACACAACAAGGGTTGCACAATGATATATGCTTTGACTTGGATTTTTTTTTTGCTGAATCTCTTTCATTAAAAATTTTAAAGGGAATAAAGTCATCATTTTCACAACTGAGATCTTTAGTAAGTCTTATTAAAAGTTGTAACTTTCAGTTGATTTATTAAAGTCAATAAAGTCGTCACATTCTTGGGATAGTTATATGACCGTCTGCGTAGGAATCCATGTGCAATGCAGCTGGTTGTGCTGATTTGGAATACACTAAAATATTATCACAGCATGTTCAACTTTAACATTTAAAGGCACACAGAGTGAATTCGAAGATATCTAGGCCAGCAGCACACAATGATCTGAGTTTAGTTACATGACTAAAGACCACACCTTGGTGGGTTACTCTCTAAACCTGCCACAGCCTGAATATGGAGAACCTGTAATCAAAGCCCTGCATCTAGAGCAAATCACATAGAACACAAAGGCTGTTTTTTTAACAGAAGAAAAATACAGCTGACACAAGACAGGAACCAGAAGCCAGCGACAGGATAGGTTTAAGCTCAGCCATTTGCACAAATTCAGTGCTCCGTCCCTCACAAAGAACCTCTACCCATCGCCTTCTAGGTACCTCAGTTTCGATAAATTCCTTTGTTAGTTCATTATTGTTTCATGAGTCACTCACTTATCATTTGGAAGTAAACAAATAAAAATTGAAAAATCGTTTTACTCTTTTCCCTCCGGGACATTCCAGACGGGCGTCTTAATAATCTTCTGCTCGTCTGTCTTCTGTCCTTCACTTCCCTGTTTATTTTACATATTACAATGATCTGCAGCTCTCCCCATCCTATCGAATGAACATTCAGAAATCCAGCCTGCAAGAACCCACAAATTCTGAATATCACCAAATAGAATAAAGAACTTCTTGCCTCTGAGGTCGCTGCCTTTTTACTGAAATTCCAGTTACCTGAGAGACTCTAAATTCAGCTCCCACCAGACAACCAGACAGGTGTAGTTAGGGTGATTCAGAACATAAATAAACAATTTCAATGCTAAAGCTAATCATACCACATATTTTATTAATTATAAGTCTTTCATTGTTAGGAGTTGTAGAGAAACACAGTTTTGTCCGAATTGGATAAAATCTCAAAATAATTTTAAATATAATATTTACCCTCACAACATTCCATAAGTAAAAGCCATATGAGGCCAAATAACTCCATTTCAATGTCATGTACACAGAAGCATAACACAGACCTTTATTATCTCAGATTGAAGGCAGTGCAAGCAGAGAGGCTCTTATTAATCTCAAATGCACCACAGGGAGAGGGGTTCTGTAATTTCTCTGAAAAGACCATGTGGACACACATAAAATGAAGTGTGCTTCACATTGGCCATCTTGGTTCACCTTCAATAAGAGGTGAACTGAGAGACATTGCAGAGTAATAAATGGTGCAGAAGATTAACAAGTATGTAAACGTGTGTTGACACCAGCTTTCCATCTATTGTAGTTCTTGCTTGTTTTATATCCTGCTAGTCTATTATTACCCATCTATGCTTCTTTAATGGATTTGAAGTCATGTTCAACTCGCTCTAATATGAGCTCTTATATGATGACAATAGATAATTGATTTTTGCAAAAGAAAAGTACTGGACTTCAGGAGCTGCCTCAGGTGCCTGCAGGGTCCTAGTGGCCTACAGTGAACAATGTGTTTCTCCACTAATCTTTTGTAGCACTGAGATTGAAAACTAAATACTGACGAATGTGAGGAATAAGGAGACTGATATAGCCAGACATCAGAGGAGTGCATTCTTATTCTCTTTCTATACTTCCTCTCCCTAAAGCTTCTCGTTACTGTCCCCTGAAAACCATATCTGTCCACTTCATGATGATTGTGACTTTTTATCATAGATTCAATAAGCCCATTCTCCTCTGTCTGCTGATAGTGTTTAACATCGAATTGACCCTTCACTGCCAAGCTTACTCTCAGTGTGTGTACAGTATCAGGGAGAGCAGGATGGGTATGAGAAAAGAGATCTTTCCCACGGGGATCAATAAAGGTGCCATTATCCAAATGAACAACGATGATATATTACTAATTTTACTTAGTATTTTTATAATTTCCCAGTCATTCAACTGATTTTATTTATTGCTGATTTGTTATGTTTACCAATTCCTTTCTTGTCTTGTATTGAATCCCTGTTTGTCTTGTCCCCCTGCGACTGCAGAACAAGAATTTCACATTAATTTGTTTCTATTTATTTCAAAATATCTATACCCAAAACCCCAAAAACTCTTTCAATATATGACTGGACATTCAAGAATAAAAACTCAAAAGATGTATACCTTATCCCGGTAGAAGCAACAATCAATGCTCTCGACATTTTTTGCTTAGTCTTTTATTTCCACTTTGGTGTCTTGCAGGGAAACCTGTTTGGGCTACAACATAGGGCTGAAAGAGAGGGAAGAAAAATGAAAGCGGTGGACTGGGAGCTGGGAGTTGGGAGATTTCTGACCAAATGTCAGCCGCCCACATTTCTTCACACACTCTGCGGTCGTGGAGCAGACAGACACGAAGGGAGAGGCAGGGCTGATTGGGGGGGGGCTCGTCACCACTCTGTACCTCCATGTTAGGCGTAACTGTTCCTATGGAAACTTTCCAAAGGTATCCTCATGCATTCCACACTAATACTTCCTCCCACACAGGAACGCATGATATATGCTCACTTCCATATGTTTGCTACCTGCCCACAGTGGATTTACCTGCCAGGGTGAGGGGGAAAGATGTCAACTATTTTTGGTTTTTATGTGAATTTGTGTGTGTGTGAATTCTTGCATGCATGCTGTTTTATTTCAGAGGTTTTTTAAAAAAAAGATATCTTTAACAGCTTTCATTTTTATGTTTTCAGGGGTGAGGTTAAACATCATTAACTGGATGACATAGGGAATGTAACCTAAAGTCTGATGTATGTATTTTTGTTGGGGGGGTGAGTATGCATTTGCATAGATCACATTTGGGGACCAAAATGTTCCCAGAGTGTGGTAAAATCTGAAACTTCCTTACTTTTCATGTCCATATTTGGATAACTTCAAGTGTCAGCTATCTTGTGTCTTAGCTATCTCTAGAAAAAGTCTGGTATTTCAGAAGGGAGTGTTTGTTGGGTTCTCCCTTGTTTCTTTATTCCTCACTCCATTTTTTCATTCTATACAATCCATCTGTAATCTTTAACAATTTTTTACCCTGGCTTGTCACAGCAGTGAACACTGTCATATATGTCCCCTGTTCCTATTAGTAAACATTCTGCATCTTTCTGCTGTGACAAGTTTTTAAATTTCCCTCTATCTTTGATCATTCTCTTCAGTTGCCTTAAATTCAAACACTACTGCATTTACTGAACATAAAATAACTAATCATGTGTTTAACTCCTCACCAGAATGCAGAGTTCGGAGAGCAGTCATGAAAAATATTAGCAAACACAAAGATTCAAAGGTGAATCTAAACATTTCATTTAAAGGACTCAGCAGCCGAAATATTGCAAAATTACTTCCTTATCTTTTACATACTCAGCCTGTCAAAAAAGGTTACACACTTAAATATTTCGTTAGATCACCTTTAGCTTAGATTATGGTGCATTGATTTGTCAATGCATTATTTTCACATATTTATGCAACATTTTTTCCTATTCAGATTTCTCACAGAGATCTTGTATTAATGATAGGTGAGTTGAACCAATCTGTAGCATCTTCTTAAGCACATCCTAAAGACTTTCAGTGGGGTTATGGTCTAGACTCTTTGGCTAGATCATGTGTGAAAATGATTCTTCATGTTCCTGAAGCAGTCTTTCACAATTCCAGCCCGCTCAATCTTAGAATTCCCGTCCTGAAAAATGCTCATGTCATTAAGAAAGAAAAAGTCCATTGATGGGATACCCTGGCCATTCAGGAGATTCAGGTACCCAGTTCACTTTATTGCCGCATAACATTGCTGAGCTGTAATAACGATCAAGTCACTGGTTCTTGCTGATTTGAACTCAAACAGTGACATTTTTTTTGGCCAGGCAGTGTATTATTTTACAATTCCCGAAAAGGGTATATTTAAACTTCAAAGGCCTTTGCGCTATAAAAACCACAGGTAAGGTGCCCTAAATCTTTCAAATGCTTCAAGTTATAGTTTGGTTTGGTAGTAAATGAATGAAGGTTATTTTGCTGGTGTTTATGTACTGTTCCTTTATTTCTTTATTTCTTTTTTCCTTTTGCTAGAAGTAAATTGATTTTATAGTTAAGTATTCATTGGAAAATCTAGAATGTGATCACAGACCAGTACTGCCAGCGCTACGTAAAAGCTACACCAAAGGGCTTTTCATCACCTGACATATTAAATTACATTGGGGTTAAAGGTAACGCTGCTCAGAATATGATTCAGTATCACAGGAATGTTCTGGACATCAGGCACTATCCTGTAATAAACTTAATAAGCTACCCAGCGTGACTGTGAGCACTAATTACCAATTTTGTAACATCAGTTACTTGTCATTTGGAATAATTTTTTTCCACTCTTATTCATGTTTCCCAGGGTAATATGTATTTCATTTCTAATATAACACTAAACATCTAGTAGTATAAACCATTAGATGGTAACGGGTTACAGTAACCACATATTCATAATGCCTTTATAATGTTTTTCATTGTTACTAATAGTAATTAATATAGTAGAATCCCTGCTGCCCTGCAAATAAGGAGATACAGAAAATGGATGGATGGATGGATGGATATACCTAATATGAAGCTCTCCAATCAGGATTCCAGGGATTCTTTAAGTGATTTCTGTTACATTCTCGAAGCTGAAGCATCAGTGTTCCATATTAAGCCTCCTCTCATTCCAGCTGCCATGTGGAGGCTGTGAGAATGAAAGGGAATGTGGAGGCTACCCCCCCCCGCAGGCCAGGGAGCAGGACACTTGCAGGCCAGCTGTCGGTGGCCAGCTGATCTGATGCACAGTCCATGTGCCCGTGAGGCAGGTGGCTGGCACCCCTGCAGTAGGTGGAGCCCTAGGTGGCCCAGCGCTGAGCAGCACCATACAAACGCAAAAGCAAAGCTGTGTACTGTAATTCTCAAAGGACTATGCTCTGGACGGCATGAACAGACATCCTCTCTAAGTAACCCTCATCATATGGGATGAGCTCAAACACATTCTCCCGGCCAGCAGGCATTCCATCCATGTTTGTGGATAGGATGGTTGGAGCAGAGACCTTAATTAAGAGGTTACAGGCATCTCTTCAGAGTGCAGAAGCTATTCCACACAAAGCCCAACTGCCCTGAACACCAGCCAGTTGTGTGACATCCAAATGCAGAATCATGCTACAGAGCTCAGGGCCAGCGGTTTAGCATAGGAACTGTACTGAGAACGAACCAACAGCGGAGACGGGCATGTGTGACATTTGGAGTTCTAGTATTTATTCTACACAGGTATAATTATTCATAAAATTCAGTAACAGCCCTGGGTATTACGTAGTTATCATATGTCGGTTGGCTTTTCACAAATATAAATGGAAATTGTATTTTGACTTTGGTCCTCCTGAATGCCTACATGTGGGTAAATATGGATTCAATTTAATAATAATGATAGCGCAACATGTTTTAGCATTTAAAATTGCATTTCTCAAGTTTAATTTGCAGCTTTGCAAGTACAGTTCATCCTTCAGCTGATCAGTTTACCTTGTATGATAAACATCCCGAGTCATAATTACTCCTTTGTTAAATGTCTTTTCTTCCTGAAGTCAAAACACAAAACAAAACAAAACAAAACAGTATTTAAAACTCCATCAGTACAATTGACAAGTATGGATATGGTGACACCAAGTGGTCAGTAAGATTATCACACTGTAAAGAATGCAAACGCTTTACATGTCAGGGTCAGCTCCTGTTGTCTCAGTCTTTTGTGTCCCTTCCCCGTTTGGCCAGCAGACGTCACAGGTCCTGTCCCTCCTGTCACTCTTTGTGTTTCACCTGTTTCCTGTCAGCCACATGGCTGAATGTGTTGCACATGTGACTACCTGCCAATCCCTTTCGTCACGTGTTTGAATCCCACCTCTTCTGTTTTTGTATTTTGTTCCCTAGTGTTTCATTGTATGAGTTTTTCTAGTTCCTGTGTCTTCTGATTTGTATTTGGTTTTGGTTAAATTCTTTGTGCCTGTGCTTGTGTTTCTACCTGTCTGTTACCCCCAGTGTTAGTTCCTGTTTCACTGTTATCTTGGTTAGTTCTTAGTTTCCCTGTTCAGTTCACTGAGTTAATTAGTTCCTCCTGTTGCCTCTTCCTGCCCTTGTGTTTTCCCACTTGCTCGTTGTCCTGAACCTTCCCCTATTGGTTAATTGTCTGTTTCACTCCTGCTTGTCATCACCCTGTTCGGTTTTTGTATTTAAGTTCCTGTCTGAGTTTGAGTCCTGAGTGGTTCATTGTTGTGTGTGATGGTTCTGTTGTCAGTAAAGTTTTGAATATTCTGTTTGTAGCCTGCCTGCCTTGACCCTTTTGTTTTGTTTGTCTTTGTTTATCCCTTTCTGTTTTTGACCCCACGTGGTCCTTTAGTTTTTTTTTGTGTTCTTGGTGTTTTCTATTTTGTTTAATAAATTCCCATTTGTCCTGTGAGCCAGCAGTGGGTCGTCCATTTCTGTTCCGACCTGCACTGTGCCTCATCCCCGCTCCAAATCCACTTGGATCCTTAACAATACAGGTTAACTGCACGTTATATTTTGCACATACACAAACACTGTACTACTGTATAAGTGAACTGATTCATCCCCCCACCCTGCATGAGTGAGGCAACACTGATTCCCACTGGTTCTTAACCAATTTATATAAAAAACTATGCACTTTTAAGAAGGGTTTAGTATCAAAACATAACAGTATAAATGTTTCTAACAAATTTTATAAAAGCATTATAAAAAACCAGTGGTACTTTTGAAAATGCACACTGATGAAGGCATAATGCTGAAATGTTTGAGTGTTGAATGTGTTCCCGAGACTTTCAGACTGAACTGAACCCGACCGAGATTTAAAACTCGAACCCGAGTAGCGCAAGAAAACTAACCCAGTGAGCAGAAAAAAAAGGTTATTTACGCATTTTTTTTAAAATCACGCATAAAAAACTAACCTGAACCTGACCTGAACCTGAGGCTGAATATAAAAATCTGATCAGCTGAATAGGGCCCATCGGGCTTGGGTCTGGCCCAGTGAAGAGACCTAAATGCAATGGATTAAAGAAACAAATTAACTGGAGAGACACAAGACTTCTTTTACATCTATTACAGTAATGTGTGCAGCATTAGGCACTGGAAATGTCCTGAAAAAATGACACCAAATCCTTCCAGAAGATAACCATATGTGTGTGATGTGACTGAGGAAATTGAGGAAATCTATGTTTTATTTTGGTTTTTCTCATCAGTCCACCTGAGGTATGTATCTCAAAGCCAGATTTCTTGCTTAGCTGGATAACTTGCCAGATTTACCATACAGCAGGTTAAATGGACTTCATCTTTGCTCACTTACATTTAGCCCAGACTACATTAAATCCAGCAAGTTATCTGCAATAGCTCCAGCTTTGTGAGGCAGGACCAAGCTGAATTAAATCACTAGAGGTGCAGCCTGTTGTGGGTGATTCATGACTCGTTTACTCAGCCAGGTTGGGGTCAGGGTCGGGTGTAGCGATGGATGATTCATGACTCGTTTACTCAGCCAGGTTGGGGTCAGGGTCGGGTGTAGAGATGGGTGATTCATGACTCGTTTACTCAGCCAGGTTGGGGTCAGGGTCGGGTGTAGAGATGGGTGATTCATGACTCGTTTACT
>JABFEB020000038.1:3875196-3894916 GCA_019775895.2 Stomatorhinus ivindoensis | reverse complement strand
TAACAACTCTTAGGTATTAAGTTCTTCCCAAGCGAGCTTGATGGGCCGAATGGCCTCCTCTCGTTTGTATAGTTCTTATGTTCTTATTATAACTTTTATATAACTGGCAGCGCAACAGATATGTGAGTAATGTGTTAAGCTATGTCATTACAACATTACTAAGTGATAAGGAATTTTTACCGCTACAGTATTCTCATGAGACTACCATCATTATGGGCTCCACTGATGAATGAAATGTTGATTTCTCACCTTAAGCAGCTGCACCATGTCCATAGTGCGGCTTGCTGTGTGCTCCAGCTTGCTTTCATCTCGCATCTGGCCAGAGCCAGACGACGGCAGGTGAGATGGTAGGAAGGACACGGAGCCCTTCGTCACGGATGTTTGTGCTGAATCCAGTTTGTGAGAGATTGGAACGGGAGAGGCATACGACGGTGAGCCCGCGTCACCCTGCGCTCGGGAGAGGTCGATAGTGCCTGTGTGCCGATGATGTGAAGCTTCTGCTTTGAGGTCACCCACTGCTCCTGAAGACACCTGAGGAGTTTTGCTCCTGTGACTGTGCTCGCCATCCTGAGAATGAAGACAAAAATCATACAAAACCAATCAAAATTTAGTAATAACATTAAGTAAAAAAAAATGTCATGTATCAAGCTGTATTTGACAGAAACATTAAAAGCTCACGTTAAATGAACTCTCCATTCTGCTCTGACGCTCTCACCTGTGAGGGGGTGATGCTGCGGGGAGGCAGGTTGATTCCCATGGCAGAGGGACCAGCATACTGAGAGTGAAACCCCCGCATGTCTCGGTACACTGCAGAGTATTCTGGGAATGTGTTGGCAGCCCCTCCATGCAGAAGCTGCACCCCCGGGTTGGACACCATGACAGGCACAGTGGGATGTACCCCCAAGATCCTGCCTTCAGCATGTGGAGACTGTGGCACTTTCACATCTGTGGCTTTTGAGGAGTCCTTTCCTGCCTGTGTCGCACCTTTTCCAACAGGTGGGGTTTTGGAAGAGGAGGATGAAGAAATGTTGCTAGAGGAAGATGAGCAGCCAGTTTCTGGGGTACGGGCTTGGCGTGCGTCTGTGGATGCATGCTCTCCAAGCTGGTGGTGCATTAGTATCCTTACATCTCTGGACGGTAGGCCATACAAGCTAGCTCCATGGTGCAGTCCACAGTAGTCACTTGGCATCACCATAACATCTGACTGCACCTGAGGTGCAGATGGCCTACGCAGTCCCTGATGAAAGTGCCTGACATCTTCCTCCGATGACCCACTGCTGCCCCCAGTGCAGCCTGTGTGGGACTGCAGCACCATGTCTCTGATGCCTGCAGGCTGAGGCGTGCTTGAGCGCTGCTGGGTCCCCGAACGTGGAGAGGCTAGAGTCTCCGAACGCATCCCATAGCCTATTCCAGACAGAGGAGGAGTGTTCAACCTCACATCACCCTGAGAGAGGTGGCTCAGAGAAACAGACTGAGTGACACTATGAGGAGGCATAATGACCGACTGCTCCTGGTGATGTACAAACTGGGATATAGCTGACATGCCCGGGCCAAGGACCACAGAAGTGCCAATGGGGGACACAGAGCTACTCGGAGGGCAGACTTTGGAAAATGGAGATGGTGAATGGCCCGATGTTCGGGGTGAGTGAGGCTCTTGTTTCAAGTGCGGCACAGTTCTGTCGGTAGGTGTCCCAGGACTTGAACCCATGTGGTTCCCAGACAGAGAGGGGTGGTGGGGACTCATCACAGGGCTCAGGTTAGAGGACTGAGGTTTACCTGAGTCAGCCTTAAGGGGTATTGGATCAGTTACCATCCCTTTTTTAATATTCTGCTGCTGCTGCAACATAGCCTGATTGTAGATCAAAACTTGCGAGCTGCTAACAGACTGTGAGTGCATTTTCACAGTGCCAGCCTGAGGCCCAGAATGATATGGTAATTCTGACTTGTCTGACCCAGGATTCTCCTGTTTAATGGTAGAGATGACAGGTTGAGTGTTGTAAGACTGACCAGCTAAAACTCCCCCACCATGGCTATATGCAGTTTGTGAAGCCTTTGGGGTGGGGGGCTGGGAAGGAGTGAGTGGCTCCTGCTTAATCTGGGGTTTAGATACAGATTGTTGGAACTCAATGTCAACTGCACTGGCTGGTGGGATCTGGCTGATCTTTGCACTTATACGCTGAGGCCCCTCAGTCTTCTGTCCAGAGTAACTCAGTACCACTACACCCTCAGAGGTGTTCACCCTCAGCCCAGGGCTGGCACCTGTGCTGTAGGCTGCACTCTCTACCATAGCTCGTCCTCCACTACTTCCTTCTTCGCCCATAGCTAGCCCATGATACCTGTTTTCACTGATGCCAGATCGATACTTTTGCTTCGGCAGTGACATCCCCGAGTTACGACTGCTCAAGGAAATACGTGGTGCCTCCTCCGAATCAAAGGGTATTGGAATGCGGCTTATAACTGAGGTACCTGTTGAGGATATTACAGAATTGACCATTTTCTCACTATAAGCTTGCTGGACCTCAGGTGGTGGTGGTAGGGACGGCTGCTGGTGTACAGGATGGGGGGTGACAGTCGAAGGCCTTTCATCAGGTATGCAGGGCTTGACAGTTATCAGCTCACAAGAACTGTCATTCTCTGACATCCGTGGATCCCTCATAGAGGTTGTAAGAAGTGTGCTTGGAGTCGAGTTATTTGAGGCTGATACATACTTAGGTTCCATAAGGATTTTGCGCAAAGTGCTAGAACTAGGGTTAACGTCCGACGCTTTTGTATCAGGTGGTAAGGTGGAATTTCCAGAAGGTGGTACTCCTGCTGTAGCTGTAGGAGTAGAGGGACTTGTAACAGGGATTGAAGGTGCAGATGGAGCAAGGACACTGGCATCTTCAGCATGATTCTGCCAGTCTTGGGGGGATACAGGCAGCTTGCAAGTACGTGTAGGGGAGAACTTCAGACTAGTTGGAGAAGGTGTGAGTGATGCTGTACCTGAAGGTTGCTGCTGCAGCTTGCTGGTTGAATGAAAGGCAGATTCTTGCGGTTCTGGTTGCTCAACTGCAGGTTGTTCTGCTTCCTTAGGAGTATCCACAGCTTCAACAGTTACACGTACAACTTCCTGTTTACAGGAGGCCGCTGTACTGACAATAGCTGCTGTAGAGGCAGAGCCAACTTTGGGTTTCAGAGTCTGTGGGTCCTCAGGGATGGACTCTGGCATTTTTACTGGGGTATGTTCTGGTTCTAAAACTGCCTCCTCTGTCACATCCCCCTTCCTACTGGTATGGGTTCTACGACTTTTAGACTTCTTTTGTGGTTTGGCTCTAACTTTACTACCTTTCCTGGGAGTGCTTGGTTGAGGAGACTCATCCTGGGTAGAGGCCTCACCGGCAGTGGATTCTGAAACTTTAGAATCTGGAATCAATCCTGTGTCTGTGTCCATAATGATAGCCACGTCTGTCTCTGGTTCCATGCACTCACTGGTACTGGGGATTACCAGTGGCTCTGGGGTAGGGACAAGAGTTGCATAAGTAGGTGGGGCTGTGAATCCATCTGCATCAGCAGTAATGGAATAAATGGCAGCTTCAAGTTCAGTCTCACTAGAAGAATTTGCAGGCTTCTCTTCCTCAACCTCATTTTCTGGCTCCACTGTTACCGGTGAAATCAAGGTTGGTGGGTCTGTTTGAGGTTCCTTATAAATTGGAAGGGGTGGCTCCACACTGAGTTTAGCAATATTCTCTACTGCCCTCTCCAGTTCCATCTGACGGGCTAGCAATGCAGCTGCCGGATCAGCAGGAGGCTCGGGGTCTGACAACACCTCTTCTTTCTTCTCAGAACTGAGCTCTGACGCCTTGATGAAAGGAGGTGTCAGTGAATCTTCTTTCGCAGATGCACCGGCCTTGGTCTTTTTTAGAGAGGTGTCAAAAGATTCAGACTCCTCCTCACCAGAACGCAGCACACCTTTCACATCATCTACACTCAAACGGATCTCAAGGTTCTTCAAGCTCAGGGAATTATCCTCTATTGCCATCTTAGTGTTGCGTGTCAGTCTCGCCGCTTTTGTTTTTCCACTTTTCTCAGTTGGTGCCCGCTTTTCTGTGACTGGTGTATCCAACTTATCACCAGCTTTTTCTTCATCTAGTTTCCTTTCAGTTAGATCTGGAATATCACTGCCTTTCTCTCCTTTTTGCATTGTCATATCTGGTATCTCATTTCCTATGAGTTTCCCACACTGCTCAAGCAATTCCTCCTTTGACTTAGCTGTGGAAACTAAAATACCAGCAGCATCACTCCCTGAGCACTCCGCCTGTGGACCTGTATTCTCAGATGTTTTGTCTGCTTTGACTCCCTTCCGACCCTGTACAGAACTAGCAGGTGGGGATCCTTGGTTAAGCTGCACTTTCTGTGTACGTGGTGAACGCCACCCTTCAGCGACTTTGGCAACTTCGCCACTGCTACAAAGGTCTTTGCTGTCAGTTTCTTCTCCCTCTGATATTTTCGGTGGCTCTCCCTTCACTGGTGACATATCTTCTCCTCGCCGACGTGTTTTGGGAGGGCGTCCTCGCCGTGGTGGAGCAGCTAATGTATCCTGAGAAGGCTGCTGCTGCTGTACTAGCTCTCTTTCAGCACACCGCTTGCGAGTAGGACGAGGGGATTCTGTAACTTCCTTACTTGACTGCTGAGGAGTCTCATCCTCTACAGGGGTTGCATAAACAGACCTTACATTTCTGCGCCGAGTCCTGCCATGTAGCAAGCTCACCTCATAACTTTGATCTGAGTCTGGAGCATGAATCGGGGACTTAGCTGTGTTTTTAGAATCAGTGGCTGGTTTGAAAGCCTCTCCTCGAGGAGAAGACGCCCGTTTAAGCTTCTCTCTGTCAATTCGCTCACTCTTGCGGATGGCTGGTTTCTCAGCACCAGTTGTTTGAACCAGAGAAGGTGCTGGTGCAGGGACTGGTTTAGCTCGTTTGTTTTTGGGTTGTTTTCGAGGTGGCAGCACTGGCTCAACCTCAGTTTCAGAGACCAGCAATTGAACCTCCTGGGACTCTTCAATTTTCTGGGGAATATTACTGTCCGTTTGATCAGATTTTTCTGACAAGGCCTCTTCTTTAGTAGTATCTGTGTTTTCCTCAGATTTAGGGGAAGCAGGAATTGGAAACTCCGTAGGATGGGGCTCTGGCTCTAAACTGCTAAGTGAGGCACCAGGAGTAGGAGGTTTAACATCCAGGTAAGAGGATTGTTCTACAGTAACTGTATTTTTTACTTGATTCTTGGATTCACACAACTCTTCCTTAGAATGCATTTTAACTTCTGCCTCAGAGGAAATGACCTCAGGGGTTACAACGCTGCTGGGGACAGGTGGCGATATCTCTGCCACAGGCAGTGAAGGAGGCAAGTAAACATCAGCAACAGACGCTCCTTTTTCTTCTTTAGCAGAAAGACTCTGTATCATGGGTTTATCCTGAGGTGGTGTCATATCTCGAGATACTGAAGTGGGATGTGAAACTACAACTCCTGCAATAGGACTGATGGGTTTAACGTCTTGGTCCACAGTCAGCTCAGGCACTTTTGGTGATGACCGTGACTGTTCCTGTTCACTTTCTTGCAACTTTTCCCTCTCATGCCCATCAGCACTATTAATTTTCTCTATCTCTTTGGGCCGCAGGTCCCTTTCTTTCTGTTGCTGTAACTCTAAAAAACGGCTATGGAAAAGTACCATAGGCTCTTGCAGGAGGTCAGTTCCACCTGTTCCTGGTTGTCCCTCAGTAGAACTTTGCCTCCCAGTATATCTACTAATGTTCAGTTCTGTGTCTTGATCCTTGCGTTCAAGATGTTGCAAGCGCCTTGAGTCCTGCTCAAAAATAGAGCTGTGGAGAAAGCGAGAGGCAAACAGCTCCTGTCGTTCATGTTCTTCTGGCTTAGGTTCTTCTTTTTTGTCATCAAGTTTGCCCTCTGAGTCAGTACGGATTTTCTTTTTCTTCATGTACCAGGAGGGAATAGGCCTTGGGGCAGACTCCACCTTTTCCTTATCTTTGGTGCTTCGGAAACTGGCGAAGCGAGAGTCACGATCCAGGAATGACCAGTTATCCTCTCGGGACGAGGACAATGACTTTGCTCGTTCCAGCAATGCTTTAGTGTCTGGTGTTATAGTCTGGTCCAGTGCAAAGGAATAAAATTTGTTCCTCTCTAGGGACCCAGACAGCTTGAGGTCTGACAACCTGTCTTCACGTTCCCTAAGAAGGAAAGAGAGAGATGTAGAAGGCTTGGGGGAGTGGTGCTTGTTCTCACTGTCCTCATCAGAGTCTGACTGTACTTCTCCAGGCTCCAGTTCACGCACAAGGCGCTTGCGGATGCCTTCACGTTTCACAATGCTGCTTGGGAAACTCATGTCAAGTCGTAATGGGTCCTGTTTCACCCTGCTCTCCCAGCGCTGCTCTTCCTCACACCCCAGAGACACAACTTTAACTTTAGACAATTCAGTATGAGAAGACCGTCCCCGATTACTAGTTGAATCAAAGCTATACTTCAGTATATCCATGTGTGAGTAGACTTCTAATTTAGGTGAGTCTTTGGCCTCTTTTATAGAAACCAGTCGAGGTGATTCTGCAGTGTTGTCTTCCTCTTGGTAGGAAAAGTGCCTTAGCCCTGGCATCGAGGAAGTGTTTTTTTCAGGATCCTCACTCACTTGCCGTGAACTTCTATAGTTTCTTTCCCTTTTAACATTTATATCAAAATCAAGAATCTCCATCTTTTTACGTTTGTTAGGTGGAGAGTCATCCGTAACATCCTGAGGTGGCTTTCCCACCTCATGCACTAAGCTTCTCCGATCAAAATCCTCAGAGTCTGCACCATGTGGATTTTCAGGCTTATCCGACTTGTCATGCTCCTGCAGCTGCTGCCGGAGCCTTCGGTTCTGCTCCATTTGTTTGCGGCAGCTTTGAGAGTGATCAATGTCTACAGAAAGACGTTCATCAGCCTCCCCAGTACCTTTTTCCTGCACCAAAGATTGGTCGACTAGATCAAGGAAGTTTGGTTGCTCCTGTTCCTCTATATCATCTTGATCCAAACTCACATCATCAGGAAACATCTGGGTGATGTGACTTTGATTCTTTAGGATGATCCCTGTCTTTCTTCCTGGAAAATCAACCAGATCAGTGCTCTCCTCTGCTGGTTCCCCCAGTCGTGCCTGCAGGTCAAGGCTAAGCCCCAAGCCTACAGGCATTCCCTCTGTGTCCAGCTCTTCTTTTGGGCTACAGACAGTAACGAGCCGTTCTGATTTACCTTTGCGATGCTCCCTCTTATGTGCTTCCTTTCGAAGGATCTTCCTATCAGCTTCCATTTCTTTTGCCATGATGCTGTCACACGATTTCTTCAGTGCCACTCTGCCCTCTTCTTCCTCCTGGATCCCTCTTTTCAATCTTTCTATTTTTCCAGCAGAATCTCCAAAACGTCTCTTTCGAGCAGCTAGTCTGTCTACCTCTATAGATGAGTTAGTGCCATCAAACCCTGGTTCAGATTTCATGTGCTTCTTAGGTTTTACCTTGACTTCCCTGTCTACCACTTCTACCTGGCTTGCCAAACTCTTTTCCTTAGAGACTTTGCACTGCTTGGGAAGTTCTCCCTTCTGAATATCCTGGCGTGAAGTTAGTCCTTTTTGGTCAATGGAAGACGGAAGGGGAGGAGGAGAGCGCACACTATCATTCTCACCCTTCAGACGTTGCTTTTCCCCTGCAGCCTGCTCCAGCAGTTTTCCTTCCTTCTCCTTGACCCGTGTGAGCTGCACCACACAAGGTGGAAGATCAAGGCGCCCTTTTCCAGCAGTATCCTTCTCTTTGACAGTTACCTTACCACCTTTGCATCGAGGACCTGCCTCTGGACTGGTCTCCTGATCTGGTTCTGGGTCCGTCTCAGATGAGGGGAGACTGGGGGATGGCACCTTCAGCTTCCTTAACTTCTGCTTCTCCCCCTTCTCACCCTTCTCTGCCTTTTCCTTACGCACAGCCCGTTTATCCTTCTCACCCCCAGTGGCACGTTCTAACTCAAATAACTGCCGTTCTTTCTCCAGCTTCTCATTCTTGCTGTACCAGTCAGGTCGTGCTTTATCTGGTTTCTCGTAGCGGGGAGGTGACAGTGAGCTGCAGCTTCCGCTTCGCTCAGAGGAGCGGCTATAGATGCGGCGCTCAGAGTCACTGGGCAGACGCTCAGATGGGGATGGAGAAGCGGCAGGGCTAGCAGCACGGCGGGGATGTGAAGGGCTCTGGCTGCGTTCAATAGTCCGTCGGCTATGGTCACGCTCACGGTCTGTTTCAAAACGTTCCCTTTCGCGCTCTCTCTCCCGTTGTAGGTAACTGTATTTCCGAATGTCCTGCTCATAGGGGTCACGGTAATCCCTGTACTCCCGAGGGTCATCATAGTAACGTGGGTCATAATAGTCCCCCTGGTATGGGTCCCATTCTGTGTAGAACTCCCGACTCCTGGCAGGGTATTTGCGGCGTGGGTCTTCAGTGTAGGTGCCTGGAGCACGGACATTTTCATAGTATGCCCGCTCAGCTGAAAATTCATGGTAAGGTGGTCTTCGCTCATCTCTGTAAAGACACAGATCAGATAAGAACATAAGAAATTTACAAACGAGAGGAGGGCATTTGGCTCATCAAGCTTATTTGGGGAGAAGAGTTAATAAAATCTTATCTAGCTCTGATTTAAAAGAACCCAGGGATTTAGCTTGCACTACATGAACAGGAAGACTATTCCATACTCTAATTACATGCTATGCAAAGAAGTGTTTTCTCAAATTCAGTTTAAAATGTTCTCCCGCTAATTTCTACATATGGCCACAAGTTCTAGTATTTAAACTAGACGCTGTCAAAAGACTATTTCAGAACATGTTCAATAATGGAGCAGCTGTTTTCCAGCTTAATAGCCTTTAATACATTCATGCATCACAACCCGTCACAACCAATGAAAAGAATATGGAGGGATGGGTCAAAGAACACTAAAGTACTATCAAAAATACATGAAAATGACACTTTTTTTGTCACTATTTTAAATGAATCATGAGATTCATTGCATGCATAAGAATGAAACAATATCACATCCAATTCACTGTTTTCCAGCAATACTACACATCATATAAGCTACATACCTTCGTTCAGATAAGATTTCATAGAAGTCTCGGATATCCTGCCCAGACGCCTGCATTGAGCGATAAAAAGCCATCTGGCTCTCTTGATTGGCAAAATCCACCTGGAGACAGACAACAGTGGTATCATTACACATCTCAAAATCTTTTAACAAGGCAGTGTAAAAACAATAAACAACATAAATGCAAATTAAAAATATATTCTTCATTTGGTCTGTTTCTATTAAATTTAGCCCACCATTGCAACTACCAACATGTTTCTCACAACCCAAGAAATTAATTAGTCCAGTCAAATATATGTTTTCACAACCATCCATCTTCCAACCACTTATCCTGGTCACAATTTTGGGGAGCATAGAGCATACACAGGAAGCTCAGGGTACAAGGCTGAGCTCCATCACCATTCACTGCAGGGCACATAGACACACACATACCCATTTAGAAACATCAGTTAGCCCACTTAGCACATGTTTAGACTACAAGTGGAAACACATTTTATGAGAACATGCAAACTCCACACTCTGGAGGTGCGAGGCATCAGAACGACCCACTGAGCCACCATGCCACTGCAGATATATGGTTTTACAAAGTAAAGAATTTTCTTACCTTAATTTTGTTTCCCCCGATTTTCCAGCCCTTGGTTTCCTTGACAGCAGCCTGCGCATACTCAATATTATTATACAGAATCAAGGCCATTCCTTTCAGTCTGTCAAACACAACCTGGAGGAAGCACAAACAGAATCAAACGGTGAGCCACGAAACAAGTACAAAAAGGACAGTGTTGATCAAGGTGCTATCGATATTTTATTCCTCCACTTCAATGGAGATGCACCAAGCAAAGGAGTGTTTTGATTACCTTGACTACATGTCCGTATCGACAGAAGTGGCGTGTGAGGTACTGTTCTGTGATATTAGAAGACAGGCCATCTAGCCACACGCATGTTGTGGGCATGCTCTTCCCAAAACCCAGCTACACAAGCAGGAGGCAATGTTAGCATTCCCAGCAATACTACAAAAGCCATTAACAATGTCATATGTGAGGGAACCCTGCTTTTAGAAGGTAGGAAGAAAAATATATGGTGTATGCTTAAAGTAATTAAAGTATTCACAAATGAGAGCAAAAAAACAACTGTGCTACATGATTAACGATGAATTAGTGACACACCTTGAGCCTGTTGTTGCCCAGGTACTCCCCATCCATCTTTTTGATGGCCTTGCAGACACTCGCAATGTCACAGTACTGCAAGAAGGCATACTGGGGGGCGCCATTCACTTTTTTAATATCAATGTCCTAGGGAAAAGAGAAACTTTCAATGACAAGCCACACAGTTTCCTATATGAGCACACTGCATGAACTACATGCAGGTACATGCAAGAGGTTGCTCAGCACAGACTAGAAGGTTATACCAGCTGGCATGTGATAAAAAAGCTGTACACCACCTTAGAAAGTAAACAGTAAGGATTGCTTATCAGAGAACTGACAACCAGCTCCATACATTTTCTGGGAAGTTTCAGTTTCATATTAACACTAAAATGGCTAAAATTCTCTTAGTGGCAGTCAATCATTGTTTTTCAGTTTCTTGATGAACACATACCACAATCTCCCCAAATCGCTGGAAAATGTTGAGGAGGTCATGGTAGCTAGTTGTCTTCTCCAGGTTGCCTATAAACAGTGTCCGTGTGGCTTTGGGATGAAATTCATCAATGCGCTCATCCAGTGGCCGGAACTCATTCTCACTCTCAGTCTCTGAGAGGTATAATAATAAAGGAGAGAAAACATGCAAACATCAGCCAACAGACATAAGAAAATGCTGCAAACCATAATAACAATTTCCAAAAACAGTAGAAACCAAAAGATTCAAGGTTTTTGGAGGTAGGATGTACCTGGGCCATTCCAGGCAGTGACGTCGATTTGCATGCCAAAGAAAAGCTTTCCTTTAGAAGCACACAGGGACTTCTCCTGGTCCTCCTGCTGTCGGAAGAAGACTAGTCCATAGCGCTCCTCTGAAGCTCCATGGATCTGCACTGATGTCACCTTCCCATACTTCTTAAACTCATGGAACAAGCCGTCCTTCAGGCTGGTGTCTGGTGGTCAGAGGTGGTCAATTGATGGTCTGTTTCATGAGATCTCTGTAATGATCAAAACCACTTACCATGGCCTTCCATGCTATGGGAACAACATGTAGCTTCCAGCAGAAGTGTTACACATGGAGAGGATATCCAGGTGCTCCGAGTTTGAGCATTCTCAGGTTTCTGAACATTATATTATATCATATACAACATGCACTTGAAAACTACCCTTACCAATCCTGGCACCACAAACTAACAAAATTATTGACTTGATTTAAAGCATTCAAAAGGAACAGCATTGAGGATCGCCAACCACTCTGGCACCTCAACACAGAGCTAGTACAGTATAACTCCAACTAATTCATATTTAACAAATTTATATTGTGCCAAAGTACCATGAAATGGAAAAGGCACAAAACAATGTAATGTCTGCAAAGAACAATCATATAGCACAGCACAGGAGGGCATGAACTCACCTGTGGAGCGCACAGGAAGGTTCTGGACCTTTATGCCAAAACTTTTGCGTGGCTCATCCTTTTCAAGGGCTGATGGGGGCGGAGCAGAGGGAGCGGGCACTGCAGCCGATTGCACAGATCGTGCCGGAGACTCATCACTGGAGCTGCTGCTGGAATCGCTGCTGTCAAAGAGGAGTAAAGACCACTCAGGGGGAGCAGGATAGTCTGCACATACACAGGACATACGTCATCAGACCTACGCACCAACATATGCAACTACTGATGACTGCTTAATTCTGTCTATTATTTATATAAAATTATACTGGCCGATATTAAGATAAGAATTTTTAGATCTTTAAAATTGTCATATGGCTCACATCCTAGTATAAACTCATACACCCATCAATATGCAGATGCACATGCTATTTTTTCATAGGTAAGACCAAAGAATATCCTTCAAGAGCAGTATTTCAGCAGCAAAAAATATCTTGCCTGTAATTCCATGTTTAGCCTTAGAGTGGCATCCTCACATTGTTTTTCATGTGCAGTTAAACGGAAAGCAATTTCATATTGAGCTATACTGGTGGAAGGTTAACAATATTCAATCACAGGCATTAAGCTGATGCACATGATCCTGGCAAAGGCAACGGATCTCATCGGAATCAACTGATGTCCCTAGAACACTTGTCTTAAATGGTTACATTAACATCAGCTTTCTAAGAAGTAAACAATGGATACCTAATACCACAAAAACAATATAATGTCCTTCAAAAACTTTAACACTGGGCTCAACAGTATTGTGCAGGTAGATACTAGTGTAACCACTAGGAATTTAACTCTTAAATTCTTCAATTACCGCTTTGGTGACCTCAGAAGGACTGCTATCCTGTCATTTTACTCAGTGTATTCACTGGTCAATAAAACTATCCAATATTCCACCATATTCCTCAGACATTACAAAACCCGCTGCTGTATGGCTAGCTTGTTAGCACAGTAGCTGTGAATTCCCCTTTTACTTTCACTTTCGCTTCCATCATGCATGGGCTCCCGCTGGAATAAAAGCTCACCACAGGCCCCTTCTGCTCTCTGCACCCACAAGCTCAACGAGGGCACAATATTCTCTCCCTCTGGCTGCTCGTACAATTTTCCCAGGCTCCTTCACTCCCTCTTGCATCAATTTCCGGGTAAACTCTGTCCGTCCCTCTCCAACCCACACATTCAGGGTGCTGCTCCCATACCTATCCTCTGCTCTACTCCTCTCCTCCATCTATTGCCTGCACCATCCTTCGTCTTTGTGTTGCCATCGGTCTCATGATGAATCTCAGAAACATCAAACTATGGCTACTTTCTTATCAGCACCGTAGTGTTGGGGTCCTGCCATGTAGGATGCAGTGACTGCCCTGGGTTTCCATCTTTTTATCCCCCCGATACATTAAGCTCTTTATCCTGCCTAAGCAGACTCCTCACCTACCCCCCCTACCCCCCCCCAAAACACCACCGCACCCCAGCGCAGCCTGTGGAATAGCACGGACTGCCTGCAGTGTCTGGGCTGTGGGAGTGGGCAAGAAGCCAGTGGTGGCCAGAAATTTCCAGTTCAAACTGGATCACACGGGGGGGGGGGGGGACACATACCCACCCACTCGCACACACAGAGGGGGTGGGCAATGAGAAAAATACACGAGGCGTCTCTGAAAACTCCCTAGAGCACTTTCATCCAATATGTCAGAACAGGAGAAATGGCTGCGAGCCGCATGAACAAACCCATTTCAAAAGGTCCGTACAGCAGTGAGAGGAGAAGCTCACAAAGTTTCCTGGTACAACACATGAAGCATAATTTATATTTTTTGGACAATAAATATGCTTTTAAAATCATATGCTATCATTTTGCTACACATTACTTCAGGAGAAAACCATTACAGTATGGTGTTGTTTGTCCACAGGCCAATATTAACTACGGAATTTTTTCACAAGGCACAACCTCAAATGCATGCAGTTTAAAGAACAAAAATGCAATTCTGAATAGAAAATGCTAGGTAATGTTGGCTGAACACCTTACAGAATCATACAGGACTATACCATGGACAGATTTATGGCTCTAAACCACATAGATTTATGGTTCTTAACCACAAATTCACAGACATGATGGTAATTGCTGCTATGTGAAAAGCTTTAACCGTTCGTCTTAAACAGGTTAGTCAGATTTTAAGTGACGAACAGCAACTTCTTAAAACAACCACAGAAAAAAGATATTGCGCTTTCTCATTTATATTTAAATCCTGCTTTTTTAGATAAAAAAAAAAAAAAGAAAATACACCATAGACATTGTTCACGGCAGATATAACATCATGTACCCGAGCTGAAGAAAAGAGATGTCCAAGAGTGGGGGTTGTTAGAAATAACGAGGCTTTTAGCTATTCACCCCCAAAACACTGCAGAGCATCCCTGAATGGAGGCCCAAAGCTCCTGGTTTTTCTGCATGCATTTGTAATTATTTATGACTCAGTCATAATGTTATAGAAAAAACTTCATAGCTTCATGTGTTCACTTAAGAAACAGAAAAATACAAATATTCTCTGATATTCACTGTTCTGAGTCAAGGCTGTAGAAGCCAATTAAGTCTCTGTTAAATGTCTGGAAAGCATACGTTTAAGAATATCGTTTTTTTTTTTTTTTAACACACATCAATGAGCTAAAATGTTATGACCGCCCCCATCCATTTCCATTCTCTGAAACTGCTTATCCTGTTCAGGGTTGTGGGGGGTCTGGAGTCTTTCCCGGAGCCTGTGGGTGCAAGACAGGGATCAACCCAGGCAGGAGTGCCTCTCCATAGCAGGACACATTCACACACACACACACACACACTCACACACTAGTTGGTGTACCTATCTGAATGGGGACCATCCTTTCATTTCTATGGGAAAACCCCTAATCCCATTCATGACACCCTTAACCTCTATCCATCCCTAACCTTAACCATAAGTAACCAACCCAAATACAAGACTTTTGGCATTTTTACTCTTTTGATTGCATTCACAGATATTTATAAAACTGAGGTTATCCAAATGGGGACCTCAAAAGATGTCCTCGCATGTGATCTAAGCAAACCCCCCCACACCCACGGGCAATTTGGTAACTTCAGTTGGTCTCAGCATGTCTTCGGACTGCCTGGAGTACCTGGATGGAACCCCCGCAGCGACATGCAAACTCTACGCACATGGAACCCTGGTAGAAACTCGATCCCACGTCCCAGATGTGTCAGGCGACAGTGCTAACCACTGCACCACCATGCTGCCTCTGCGACCAGCCCTCTGTGAAGCAAATACTGCTGAATATCTCACGAAAACATGTTACACGGGAAACTAACATTCAGTATATTCATAGTCAACGTGTTGATAATGCTTGATGGACTGTGTGCCATGACATATTACCCCCCTGATCAATAACAGCCCAGATATTGTTTTGCCGCAAAAAGAACGTTTTAATTTAAAAAAAGCTACCACACATAATAAACTAAAATTTGACAAACACCATCCCTTAATCAGAAATTAAAATTAGATTTTTAAACCTCAGATCAAATATCTGACCAATTGGTGAATAACAGTAAAGGTATGCCCATAATACAGAACTGCAGTAAAAAAAAATGCTGCATTCATGGTGTCTTCGCTTGTCAGTTCAGCAAAAAGCCCACTATGCAAACCACATCAGTAAGCAAATGTAGTTTGCATGTTACCAGTCATATCCCTCGATTCTAGATTATACCACGAGTACTGGAGACTTACTGCTGTGGATGAATACAAACTACACCAAAAACCTGGATCATAAAACCAGCCAGTACCATACTGTCCTAATTACAAATATTGCAACAATCATCTGCTTTTCCTCCAGACTTAGAATCTGTGATGCTAAGTAGTTATCCTTGTTCAAATATTGCAGTCGACAGAATGAATAGGTTATAGTAGTAAACCAAACATCAATTAACATAGGCATACAACAAAAGCCAGTTATTCTGCAGAAATGCTATGAAAATCAAATTGCAAATCCCATCATAGCAGGGTCCGTCTGCAGCATCAGAAACTATTGTTTTGCTGAACCTGATGCATAAATGCATATATATGCACATACGCTCTGCAGGAACACTTCACTTCACTGCACTGTACTGTCCAGGTAACAAACATAAGCCAAATATCCCGTAGGTTCTTGTAAAAAACTCAAAACACCCTGAAATATTGTAAAAAAATAGCTTAACAAGTTGACAGATAAACTTTCATATTTAAAGTTCCATCAAAAAACATTTCCTAAGAGTATCGCACACCAACGATCTGTGACTATGCTTCAATCTCATGTTCTTGTTTTGAGCAGAGCAGCACTAATGCAATCAACCTCTGGCTAAATACAACATGGAACACTGAGAGCTATGGGGGGCACATCCAGTAGTAATCACTGCCACATGTAAGGAAAACTGTACTGGAGTACAGCCCAGCAGCAATAAGCTAACTGACAAGTCAGGTCCTGAGCCCACAGGAACACACACTTCATGATGAATGGGCCCAGGCTTGATGACCCGAGAGGCGTTAATATTCATCAGAGTAATGGAGAAAAATGTGACTGATTCTTCATTTCCGCCCTTTATAACACACCATGCACTAAATTCCACACTGCTGCTTTTTTATAATAAACTTATGAAAGTATTTTAATAATCACTCACTAGATTAAATATTACAGGGTCACAACTGTTCGCCTTAATGTCAAAAATCATATTTAATTCTAAATTTAGAGTCCGTGTGTTTATCAACATTCATAGATATTTAATCATTTCTGACAATAATTCATGTGACAAAACAGAAGTCAGACTCGTCAGAACAATGAACGGCATGGCGGCTAGATGTGGGGGGATGTGAAATGATATCTGACGGATAACAGTATCCCAGCATCCTCAGCACTGAAGCCCCTTTCCGGCGCGTCACATACCTGCCGCTGCTGCTGCTGCTGGTGCTGCTGACGGAGTCCGAGCTGGACGACCGGCTCCCGGAGGCGGACCCGCTGGGGGAGCGGGGGGCCCGCGCCGCCTGGCTGGCCAGCCGCTGTGGGGAGGGGTTCAGCGACTGCGAGGAGTGCGGGGAGCGGCTGCGGCTGTGCTGGTACGCGCGATCTCCACGGCGCCCCCTTTCTTCGCGATACAGGTCACGGTGAACCACACTGGCCAGAGTAAAGGGCTCGCGAGGGCGAGCCTCGTAGCGCGGCTCGGGCGTCTCGAAGCGGCCAGGACTGCGGCCGCGCGAGCCGTAGTAACCCACCGGCGCGGACGCGGGTCCGCTTACTCCTCCGCTGGCGCCGCTCCCACCTCCGCCGGCATTGCCGCCACTGGTCCCCGTTCCTCCAGCCCCTGGGCCAACCCCACTGGAGACCCCGCCTCCACCACCACCTGAGCCAGAGCCGGAAGCAGCTCCAGCCAGTGCGCGCTCCCGCGGGTCACGGTAATAGTCTGTATCGTAGTGTCGCGGTCGCTCGAAACCGCCGCCGCCGCCGCCGCCTCGTTCGTGGTGTCCATAGGCACTGTGATCATAGGCACGGTCCCGACTGTCAGAGGTCCTGGGAAACACAGGGGAAGGGTTAGGAGACGGAGGGAGGAGAGAGGAACAGTCCCATTACTGCCAGCTTAGCTAGAAACCACATCCCACCTACTAAAGTGGCATAATGCTAGACTGTCTGATCAAACATACATGCCTCTATTACATTTTATACAACACATATAAAAAATACAGATTATAACATCATCAATACACATGCACTAGGGTAAAGGACAATATACAAAATAAGACAAGGCCATTTACTGCTCTAAAGAATGTAACTCTGGCTTTTTTGTTCTAAAGTGTTTTGTGCCATAGTAGTCTGAACAAGCATAGCAAGACGTTGACTAATGCAGCAATATCTGTAGGAGTGCCCAGAAATAAATACTTTATATTTCAGTAAATGTTACTGGACATTATTCTAGTGATACAAGCTAAAAAGTAATAAAAGAAAATGATACAAATGCAAAATAAATCTCCAGTTACAGTAATGCAAGCAAACTTAGTGTTGAACAGGGTGTATCTGCTTTACAGTGTCCCCTGAAGAAGCCACATTTTACCTATGTGCACTGTGATAAAATCTATCATAAAAAACATTTTTAGGACACGCAGAATTATTGACTGGAAATAATTCCCTCTTGCTGGTTTTTCCTAAGCATTTCAAATGATGTACTTCTCTTCCATAGTTTTACACATTGAACATTAGTTCCACCAAGTTACAGTTTAGCACTAATACAGCCTGTATCTACAATGTCCATCCATCCATCCATTCATCCAGCCATCCATTTCCTGTAACCACTTGTCCTATTCTGGGTTGTGGGGGGTCTGGAGCCTATCCTGGAGGCTGCTAGTACACGGCAGGGAACAACCCAGGATGGGGCACCGACCCATTACAGGGCACACACATACACACCATTCATACACACATGCACACCTATGACATGTTTTTGGGCCATGGAGGGGGGCAATGTAGGGAGAACATGTAAACTCCACACACATGGAGCCAAGAGGAAGACTCTTGGTCCTAGAGGTGTGAGGCAAAATGCTAACCACTGCACCACCAGATAATCTACAATGGATGATGATTGCAATTACAATACACTTCTACAGCTGTCACTATATCAATGATTGCATAATCTACTGATTAATCTGATGGTTCATTGAGTAATCATTTATATATAATATAATATAATATAATATAATATAATATAATATAATATAATATAATATAATAATACATACATTGCAATTAGCGAGGAAAGAACCAACCAACCATTGCCATTACAGAATTAATCAATTAATCAATGAAAAATGTTAAATAAATGACAAAACACTACAAGGTATGCAGTACGTGCATATGCAATTGTCACAAGGACTGTGATAATAAACTGGATTGAGATTAGTATTTAATTCTACATGCCGTCATACTGTCCAGGCCTTACACGGCGGAATACAGATGATATAGCATTAGTTTATATGTCAGTGTGATGTTTGCACCCACTGCTTTGCATGAGTTCTGCATGCACTCAAGACAATTATAATCATTCTCCTCCTTGCTGCTGGACCCACTCATAGACTGTGTGGCACATTTGTGAGAAATTTAACAGAAATGAGTGAGGAGGAGAAAAGTGAACAAAAACCGGTCACCGAAAGACATCTGTCTTCTGCTGCATGGAAATATTTTAAATTCTATAGAGAAGAAATTCAGCAAAACCATGGGATTTGTTGGCACGGCCTTGTCAACACAACTCACAGTAACATCACCAACTTACATTACAGACTCTACTGGTAGATCATAACAGTTTCTATTTGGCTATTTTTATTTAGGGTAAATTTCCAACTCATTTTTTACAATAAATATCACAATATTTATTGCAAGAAAATCACATTGTGATATTTGAAAATTTTCCAATATCGTGCAGCCCTAAATACTACCGAGGTAATAAAAACATGATACATCATAGACTCAAGTTACAGTGATTACAGCTGAACAAACTTGTCTGCCTCATATTAGTTATCGACTCCAAGTACTTGTTTGTATGTTCACAGCGAAGCTGCTAGAGAAGTGTCCAAAAATGATTGTACTAGCTGGCCGTGTAACCTTGGCCGTGTAACCTTGGCCTTTTTATTCATTTAATCTCAAATCATCCCAAAGGGATCCAGTGTGATGACTGTCATCACTTTTTACATTCTCTTCAGCAAATAACTGTAACAGGATATTTACAATGAGTGCATTGCATGACGTTTAACAAAAAATGATAAAATATAGATTGTTCAAACACTTTTGACTAGCGATGCATTACTATAATTTTCTACTTTTTCAACATATTTATTTCAAATGAGAAACTCTCATTGAGCCCTAAGACAGAAATACGAATTTGTTCTTAGATTGGCCTTAAAATGGTTTTTTAAATGGTCTAAAGCAGACATGTTTTTGGCCCGCACTACAATTATATTTGGCCCGCGAGATGATTTCAAATATGTATTACATCTGGCCCGCC
>JABFEB020000038.1:3855579-3870840 GCA_019775895.2 Stomatorhinus ivindoensis | reverse complement strand
CCCCATCCCCCCCACCTCTCCAGCTGCACAATCCAAAATCTAACGTGCTTACAACCCATGAGGGAATAATGTACTGCCGCCTTGCAGCAGGGTGCAGATGGAGACTGTGGAAAACTGGAGCTACCCGTGAATGAGAGAGAGAGGTAAATAACGAGAGGCATTGAAATAGCAAAGGCTGCAAGACTGGGGACAGGGAGGGAAGAGCATAAGGCGGGCATGTGAGAAGACGCACAGCACCCCTACAGCCTCTTTTACTGCTACGAGCTACTACTGTTAGTGAGGGAGACAGACAAACGGATAGATAGAGGGGCAGAGCTGAGCACGGTTAATGGGGGGGGCTAAAATACACAGGGCAGGACATACCAACCTTTTCCAGACAGCAGTAACCCGATTTATAATCCCAAATACAAACTAGGCAGACAGAATGTTGTGAGCAAAAAAAGTAAAATGCAAAAGTAAGATGGACATAAAAATGGAGCAAAAAAGCAAGAAAAGCAAAAAGTATAGCTGCCTTTCAACAGTAGTAATCCTCATTTATATAAAAGAACACTTGTTGCTTGGAGGGGCTGAAATATTAACTAATCCACAAAATGTCAATATGCCATTTTCATCGCGTCTTGGTGAAACTGGGTAAAAATGGAAAACATTTCACAAAATAGCTTCCCAAGAAAACAGTTCAAACAAAAAATGTATGAATGTGTATAAATCACTGTAGGTGGCAATAAAAGGCAGTAAGAAATAAAGAAACGTGAAAAAATCATCCACTTTGCAGCTGACAACCCAAGTCAAGCACATTTACAAATGTACATCGGAAAAAATATATATTTTGTTTTTAAATTTCAATTGACAGTTCTTAAATAATGTCTTCCCAATGACAGCAGTACATCCATCTTCTACCCTCAGTCCAAATATTGCAAACTCCATTAGTGATTAAACAAGCTGCGGCATGTTCCTCCATTTAGCAAAGTAAGCTCCATTCAAAGTTTTTCTACAATCCCCAGGCTGGAAGTGTTGATGGCAGCCATTGTCATACATTATCTCAGTCTGTTACATTAATCCCACCTCAAACTTTTGAGTTTTGTTAGGTCCATTTTCTCTGCATTTCACAAATCCAGAGGGATAACATGTCCTTAACAGATCTCAGCGGATTGGACAAATCTCCACCGTGGTAGTTACAGAGGAGACGTAGGCTGGATGTACCATGGGTTTATAGACAGCAAAGATTTTCTCAGTTCTCTATAGTTGCATCCATAGTTCAAAATCCTGGTACGTCCAGGAAGAATTTGAGTAATCCAACAGAAAAAGGCATGGCAGCAGTATCATCCATGGTGAAACAGAGACTTGTTCCTTTTCTCTGATGGTTTCTTCAACCCCACCACAAAAAAGCACTTCCCAAAAGATTTTGTTTTATATGATCCGACTTAGTTCTCCATCTTGTTCTCTTTACCCAGTACTTTCTTAAATTCCACATTTTGTTCTCAAACAATTAAGCAGAAATAAACCATAAATAAACCAAAAGGGATTTAAAAATGAAAAATGAGTCATTTGCTCACTTTGTTTTTCTGTCTTTTTTTCTTAATAAAGAAATAAATGGCAAAAGTCACATCATATATTCGTGCCCTGTCACCAGACAAATAATTCCAGAGAGAAACCGCAAACCCATAATACCACTCGCATATGCCTGAATATCCTTGAACGGCCAATGAAAATCCATCTGAGGTTACATATCCTGGGAATATCATCCATGAAAATCCAGACCATGAAGGAACTGAAGGTCACAAGTAACCAGGCCGTCATTAAGAGAAGTGCAACATCGGACCTGTTTTTGCTTATCCAATTCATAATTATATAAATATATAGATATAAATATGAATTTTGATTGTTCAGGTTTGAAAACCAAAGAAGCATGATATTAATCCACCATGTGTTGTACTGTACTCCATATCAGGTGATCCCAGAAATGACCACTGGGGGCTCCCTCCTGCATCCAAACATCCCTGGACACTTACTGTATCCACAACTTGCCCTGGATTTTCCACAAATGTAACATTCAAAGCATCCAGTAAATTTCATGTAGGGAATTCCCAGTAACACAACATACTACATAAATACTTATATGAATGTACTTGACCAATAAATACACAAAGTTGCCTTTTCCACTGTCACACATACGCAAACATACACATAAATATACACGTATCAAACACATACAGACATGTATGTGTACACACGATGTACATTTCCCCATGACTACTAATCATCCCAGAGAATTCACAAGGTATCCCTTACACTTAAAATTAGCTTCAATTTGTCTTTCACCTTCGCCTCCCCATTCATCAGTCCCCCCAACCCCCTTCTTGCTTTCAGTTTAACACCCATTCGGCTTCCACTTCCCTCAGGTAATCTTTTTTGACTTACCCATCCAGTCTGCGCTCATAGCGTGCCTCTCTGCTGTGGAGAGACGCCGGGGGACCGTACACTGGCCCCCCTGCCGCCCTCGCAAACCCCGAAACATCCCGACCGCGAGAGCCTATGGATAGGCTATCGTCCAGGCCACGTGCGGCACTCGGGATGGTCCCAGGTTCATTATAGTCGGTGCGCAGATCCCTGTCTCCCATTTTGTTGATGGAGTTATGTGCTTTTTGGGCGCTCTTAATGTCCACAAAATCCACAAAAGCCGCCACGCCGCCCTCTGACCCCCGCTTGGGGAGGACCTTGACACTCTCCACCCTCCCATACCTGTGGAAGAAAAGTGGACACAAAGGCGGTTGACGCATGAACAAAGGAGGAGATGCTGAAAAATGTTTGCCTGACACTAATGATATTTCACAGATCACAAAAGCTAGTCCAGATTTTTCTAAAATTTGGGTAAACATAAAATTTAAATTTTGAGGTGAAATTTCATTTAGTTTCAAAAGGTCCAACTTTAAACAAAAACATTTTTATCATAGTGTAAATATAAGTTATATGGGATATGGTTTGAAAAAAAACTAACTAAGGTTTCACTTTCAAAGTGCAGTCATTAAGTTCATAAACTTACATTACAAAAAAGAGAAAAGAAAAATAAAACATTAAAACTTTCTACAAGATGGCTAAATAAAGCCATGTGCCACCACTACGAAACTGTTCTGCAAAAAACAATGAAAAAGTAAAACTTACAATAAAATCCTGTCTCATAGAAAGAAAAATGTTTCTACTGTTTTATAAAAATGACATTGCCAAATCTCACACTGCCATCACTGCAGATTAGGTCCAGCTATAAAATGTTCTAAGAACAACTGAAAAGCACCAATTAATAATACCAATAGCAATGAACATTACAGCTACAGGAACTACAGCATCAAGCAAGAGATTGCAGTTGTATTCTTCTTCTAAACCCACCAGGTATGGAGGCAGTGCCACCGTCCAATGATATCATTTAAATAAAAGATTACATCTGCATTTCCCATCCATGATTCTAACTAAGAGTCTGAGGCAGCCGAATGACAAACAACAGCCTCTTGGGTAGAGAAAGCGCATCGACACTGACTTTGGTCAAAAGACACAGTTATGCAGTCATATAGATCAGGGGCTAAGGAACTGGTCAAATGGACTCTACTGTTGGGCTCTCTCCATGGCAAGATGCTGTCTGGCATTTTAACCGAATGAATCTCAGAGTATTTCTTACACAAAAGATTTACCATGATGCCAGCACCAGAGAAAACGATATGGAGCTTTAGAAATAGTCCAGTTTTACAAACAATTTGTCAAAAGTACAATCAGTCATTGATAACAGGCATGTATATTTAGGCAGCTTGCCAGCTAAAGTGTTCATAATACAGGGTCATCTACTTATCAGGTCGTCTTTAATGGACCGAACAATTTATTTGGATCTAGATAACCAGATTTAAATACTACGTATATGCCCACAGGAAGTCGGTAATTTGAAGGAGCATTTAACTAAGAATACTACACACACACACACACACACTACAAATACACTGGACAAAGGGTTAATATGGTACTTTGCATTTTGTCAAACAACTTCACTAAGCAACAGTAACCAAGCAACTAGAGGCAAAACGCCAACACTAAGGATATTAAGAACATAGAATCATAAATTTGAATATGTATATTATACACACATCTAAAAAGATTTTATTGTACTGTAAGTAGGCTTATTGATCCATGTACATCTACACTAAAATAATCATTTCATTTTAAACAGATGCCTTGATGTATGGCTATTGCTTTGGATACCTTGAAAACCATACTTTTAATTTAACAGTGAAGCAGTCGGACCATAAGAAGTGTGTCAGAAATCCCCATTCAATATATATTAAAATTGTATTATTATTAATTTGACATGCACTGACTAAAATATAGCCAATTTTGAAGAATACTCTTCATATTTATTATATTCAGTATTATATTAAGTACATTGTGTTTTTTTGCTCAACAAAATGGCCGCATTGCATAATCATATCTGAAGTGCGTGTGGGTATTAAACCTAGCGGATGCAATGAGGCGCTGGGTCACAATTTTGCCGTTTCTTTTGCGGTTTGTTTTCCCAAAGCTGACCGGTTCCCACACTGACTTGACGATCCTCGACGCCATTTTCTAAGCCCATTCACACTGCTTACTCACCATCCCTTCCCCCCACCTCCGACATCTCCCTCCCCTGCATTCTCCTGGCACGCTTTAGCGCTTCCCCAGCCGTCACTTGAGACAAGGCAAGCAGCATTTCATCGCGAGACGGCGCAAGTCCTCTTAAGTATTACACTCAGTTTTATTACCCCGTTGTGTGCGACTTTCGTAACAATCGTTTAAGACTCAACAAAAAATGCATTTATAAAAGCCGTAAACATAAGAGAAGGCGTTGCATCCCAATGACAGCAAGGAGTACAGATATGGAGAATAGATATAGCTTTCTTCGAAGGATCGAATTTAAAATCGCACATTTTTGCAAGCTCCCCCCATATAATCAGATATGACTAGCTAATAGTTCTAATAATTGTATTGCTACAAAATAGCCCTGGAGTCGGGAACGTAGGAATGATGTGCTACTGAATAATCACATACACTATAACAGATTTTTTTGCTTAGCCTACAAGGTACACCCTATTAAAATCCGTTTTAATGTTTCAGTCCAACTAATACCGGAGTCTCCCTCAGGGTATTTTTTCAGGCGCGTTGCTCACTGCTCTGACGGTCACATCAGATTTTTAATAAACCGGTTAATTATGGCATTATATACGGAAATTAGCTGCAATAAAATGCACCACACAAGGCTGTGTCAAACAATGTGTGCAATGCTGCAACCCCTTAGTATGTCTTCCCGTCGTCAAAGGCTACGAGTAAAATGAACTTAATGGACATTGCTGGCTACATTGATTATGTCACAAGATATTGCAAAACCAGAAATATGTTTCGTAAGTGCAAGTATCAAATAACAAAAAACAAAGATATATTTAAATAAGCAATCTCTGAATCGCCGTTAGCCTATAAAGTTGCTTTAAGACATCACAGAGCGATCAGTTACATTTTCTCAGTGCAAGTGCGAATCTAACCTACAGAACATCTTTCAACCAGGTGAAAAGCGGACGACAATGCTTTTTTATTTAAAAATCTGACGTTTGTTTATAATCGGTTTAAGACTCGTAATATATTTCACTGATAAACTAATACAACGTTATCGTAATAGCAAACTCATTGATAAAACTCATCACAAAGCATGTAATTATTAAATACAGAGGTAGGAACATTATGCACGGGGAAAGTGTACCTATTTGCACAACATGCACGACATTCTTGATCACCATCAAAACAGTAAAGTAGTCCCTTTTAAGACAAAAGTACAATTTCAAGCACACATTCCAATGGAATAATTTAATCTGCAAGTCTTTCCTTCCTTCCACATCTCTCAGCATCAGTAATACAACACCAGATCAGACCTCTAAGTTCAGATTTTAAACAAACGTTCCTTAATGTTTTCCTTTCACAAAATAAAACTCCTGAACATTGCAGGTCACTTTTACTTACGGGCTTTCCCTGACTTAACATGGACCATGCGACTTCCATGCTATATGTGCTTAAGTCTCCAAGTCCGCGGAAACAAGGCATGCAGACAGACTGAGAGTGCTTGCGTTCTGCTATGAATCATAGTATTATTGGGATGTTATACATTTCAATCGGAATGGGAACGCGTTTTAAGAACCGTATCACAGAGTGCACCTGGAGATTTAACGTTGCAACTCTAAGCAATCTGACATCTTTCAGGATCGTGCCCTGGCGACGTCTACCTGATGCGAGTCTTTTTAAGCAGTCTACATACATATTTGTAACATAGCCAACGACAGATCTTAATAATACAAAGTTCATATCCCCTTAAAGGTAATCAGATCAAAATAAATTCTTCAGTGTGCCATATTTTCCATAGTAATAAAGACCAATATAGTGCGAGTTTCCTCGCGACTTTGATGACAGTGGTCACCCATAGGTTGACGGTCGACTATACACCTCTGCGATGTATAATTCTCTTTCTGACTGAAAACAAGGCTTCTGTCAGCACCACGTGAATGTACCTAAAGGAACATCAGTAATTTGTTTTAGATGCCTCACAGAGAAAAGGTCTTGACTGGCTAGCTATCTGTCTCTTGTAGCTGTTACGACCTGGCAAACTTTGCAAAACGGTACTCAACGTTCAAATCTGGAAATGTCAACAGTAGGAGATAAACATGCAATGGTGAAATATATGCATACAGTTCAGAATATATGCACACTTCATGTATTTGCAAACAAGATGACCGCGAAACCTCTGCAAATACGTGAATAAATGCATATATAATATTTAGTTATCTGACCAGTACAGCGTTTAAACCGTGTTACAGGAGACGCGTCACATGCTGCTTCGTTTCTAATGCAGTTTTCATCCTGGGTCCTCCATATTCAGTACTGAATACAGTATTTATTCCTCACAAATGAGCTGGACAGCTACCTAGTTGTCCCACGTATTCTTCGACAGACCTTTCTGACTAGCAGGCTGTGGGGACTATTAGATGGTTAGTCAACTAGCCTGCGTTCAGTCCTCCTTCCCGGTACTGAAATCCGTAAGTGATAAACAACACAAGTACAAAACGTTCAAAATGCATGTAGGTTGGCAACAATTTCTCAATTTTTTCTTATTTCTCAAGTCTCCATATTCTGGCAGCTACACATTTCTCACGACGAAGCGAGTAACTAGTCCCCATCCCCACGAAGCGCCAAGAGAAAGGCATCCATGCACAGGAGCTAGCTGCTGGCTGGCTACTCCGTTTTTTTCAATCTGATTTTTTTGTAGCTAACGAGCTAAGCGTTAACTCACCGTTTGAAATGTTCGATAATTTTCTCCTCTCGCACATTTTCAGGTAAATTCCCCACCCATAGGTGTCTGGTTTCCCGGACCATAGTGTGCGTTCGTGTCCCCCGTTCATACAGATATGTTTTATTACGTTTAACTCCTATCCTTTTGTATGTTCTGAGTAAAAAATCAAACACAGAGAGATTTGTGTATAGATCATCAACGGCTTGCTGCGACCCGATGCCACCATTAGTGCTCTCGCTATGTGTGTCTGTGTGTGTGTGCCTGTGTGTGTGTGTGTGTGTCTGTGTGTGATTCTCCGCTTGCGAGCGGCGTGCTCCCTATGTACGAGAACGCGCTTTGTTCCAGTTCCCGTGCTAGGGCGCGTCCCCGGTAAGAACCATATCTGTATTTTTTAGGATGCGGAAATCTTTCTCATTCGATCACTTACAAGCCTAACACAGCATATACTGTGATATCGGCTAATGCAATTAAAATGTGATTTTCACTATTCAGACGTGACCTGTTGTTTAATTTGCATCTAAAGAGAAATAATGATTAGATTAGCTAGACTATGGAGCGGGGGACTTACTAGCTATTGAAAAGATCAGAGGCTAACTCAAGTTTACCTGGGGTTTGACTTTTTTATTTTTGAATGAGGATAATTGGCATTGGGGCTAAAATACTCGGGTATATAGCCACGAGTGATCGGACCAAACGACGCCCATGTTATGGGGGAAACACATGGCTGAAATAATATTTTATAATTTTAAGTAGTACCAAACTGTCACTGAAGCAGGAAAAATGCATTCGGCTTCATGTGAAGTTCGTCAGGCCTCGATCCGCTTAATGGGAACGTGTGTGAGCCGACAGCACCAACAACTTCTTTTCACTTGATGAAACCCATTGATCGCCTCTTTCATTCAGATATGCAAAATAATAACGCAGAAGCAGAATATAGCTGTCAGATCACACAGGATCAGAAAAGCTCCTATAAACTGATTGTGCAAGTTTTCGTTTTGATAACTGAACACATTTTATAAATCTGAAACCCTGAACCCTCTGGGGAATGATCCCAATTAAATGAAAACCATAACTTTTATTTGTTATACAATGACTGACTTGTTATTTTAAACATTTAAAATATTGCATAAAATGGAAAAAACTATGTTACAATCAAGACAGCAACTCGTATTGGAAAGGAATTGACTGTAATAATTGTTCCATTCCAATAAAGTGGATGAAGCAAAAGTTACAAAGAAGTCGCTAAGGCATCTATATTCTGGAATGTCAGAACACAGATCTCATGTGGGAGATGTGGGAAAAAACAATATCCAATTTAAAAAAAAAGTACAGTTGCAAGCAATGCGTATGTCAGATACAAACTCCAAATTTGATTGTGTTCAGTTAAGATATCAGTCAAGAATCTGCATAGGATGTAAATTCATTTGTAGTAAAATGACAATTGCAGATAGCATATTTGTAGTTAATGCAATCAGTGCAAGTATACTTGGAGCTGATGGAATGCGTTACTAGCTACTGCACATAAGTGTACATTTCACCGTGTATTTAATGTCAACAAATATTTAAAGTGAATTATACAGCTTACTATGTAACTATGTATTTAAAAAGCATAAATTGACAGACAGTGAAATTAACATGCTTTTAGAAATTTACAAAATATCAAAGACCATTTTTACAATTGGTAACAATATAAACTTGATATCCCATGCCACAGAATATGAAAGGAAGTATATCTTGACCAATTTGTATTAAACTATGAATATTGGATTATTGTATATCATTAATTCCCGTTTTTTTCTCTCTTTAAAATCAGTTAGCAGTTCCATATTGATCTTAGGTAGTAAATTTTTATTCTTTTGATTCATAAGGACTATTATAATATATACACAGACACACAGACACACACACACACTTGTTCCGCAAAGAAGAAATTCTGTTACAGAACGGCCCTTCTGCAATGTGTTAAATATTAAATAAACCATTTTTTGATTGGAAAGATACACTGAAACCTCAAATCCAGGAAAGAAATATTGTATATTGTAAATGTTAATAAAACCCATTAATTGTACGTTTAGACTCCAAAATGTATGTGAATTACATGAAAGCTTGATTGTAAATACCTTACAATACTGAATATAACAGTTATTTTCTTATGTACTGTTTCACGAAGAAGGTATAAAAGCAACAATTGATGCATTACTTCAAAGTAAAACTTATTTCGGACTAACGTAAACTTCGGTTATATTGATTACAGAAAACGCACAGGTCATACAGCTTTTAAAAAGTTTAAAATAGAATATGTTTGAAAGTGCTTTTGTGGTTATCTTTCATTATCCCAATTCAAATCACGCTTTAGGGAATCTTAACGCCCCCAAAATAAATCCGTACGAAAACACTTTGGTTGAGCCTTTGCTATCTACAGAGAAGCATTACACGCCTGCGCCAGAATGCGGCAAAATTGGGTAGCTGCAGTGTGGACACCGCGCATGCGTGCGCCACTCCCCCTACTCTAAGAAGAAGACAAAGAAGGGAAGGAGGACTGTAGTTTCCGAAATTTCTGGAAACGAAGTGGTGCGAGATGGCCAGCGAGTCGTCGTGGAACAAACGGGGGACTATTCGGATATATTCTGTTTTCGTCAATGAATTTGAAATGAAACACGTTATACGTTTAAATTTGTTTCTAGTCTAGCTAATAAAACATTGCTGGCTATGTTGATTATAAACCTTCTTGGGAACGTATGGTGGACACAATCTGTACTTGTATCTACTTGGTTCATAATAAAGTAAAAGGCTGGAGCTTCAACGTCCATTGTGTTCCCAGTTAAAGCTCTACTTCGCATATACTGGCTTGGTCTTTGGATTTACCGCTATCTAGCTAACAGCTTCGTCTCCACTGGGTCTTGGAATTATCACTGGAAGGATTAAAAGTGAGCTCTGTGGATATATCGCCTATTCATATGAGCACGAATCTGTGATAAGCCCGATCTCTGATGTCCCTGGGAATTTCCAAAGGCACGTTTCCGACAGACGTAAACTAACGCTGTTTAACACCACCGACAATCGCACATCAAGTGAAGTACTTTACTGTACACAAGTTAGCACGAATATAAGTATAACCTTATTTCCAAGTTATGTCATGGCAGTACAATCTTTCCAAACTGACAGCCATATTTTGGGGTGCTGGTAAAATGGTGATATTGCCGTTATTCTTGCATTGGGCGCCATTTTGTGAGGACAGAATTTTGACTAATTTGAACCGGCCATTTTGTATTTATCTAGCCAGTCCTTTTAGATGTACATGTGTCAAACTTTAGACGTCGCGGGCACGGGTGAATTAACTTGGGCCCTAGGTTGACGTGACCACCCCCTTCTCCAATCGGGCCCCTTACGCTGTGTTTTGCAGCCTGCGTACCGTCAATCAATCCATAAAATGACGGGGATCGGGACGGATATCGCCCCAATGGATCGATCCGCCAGATTTAGCTAATTTGACCCATTCCCTTTCTCCCGAGGCGGGGGCGGATTCTAACGGGCCCTAGACTGCAACCTCGGACAGCCCGTGCATTAGTGCGTCCCTACGATCCCTGGCCATCATGTATAGTTCATTCGCTAAGATGGATTTAACTGAATTGTGCACAATGTATCAGAGTTAAAGTATCGTTTCGACGTTAATCAAACTTAATTCTTATGAAGCTACTCCTTTATTGGCTTATTGTATGTTCAGAGCTCTCGAGTCTCACGCATTGACCGTGAGACACGCAGTTCACACGCTAACACGCCGCACCCTGTGTTTCTCACGCTGGGAAGGGATAACGCCAACCAAGGTCTTCTGTGTTATATAATTATTAGACGATGCGCATACGGAGTAGATTTTTCAAAACTGTCCCGGGTTATACAGAGTTCATAGGTACCCACCAGCAAATCATAAAATAGCATTTGTTGTGTCCGATGCGCAGACAGATGCAGTACAGAAAAAAATGCACATTAGAAAGATCCGATGAACGCTGTATTCGGGAGTCTCAAGACGTAATGTAATCTAATTCCAAACTTTGGATGGAATCTGAGAGCCTTTATGGTGCACGTTATGTATTGTAACATTGTTAAACAATGTGGTATGTCCCTTAGCAGCCTAGGGCCCATGGTTTAAGCTCCATCCTATTATAAACATATGATAATAACAAACATTATAATTGCATAATCATAATCTTTGTTATTAATGTATATGAAAGCTGTTAAGCCATGTTTGTATGCTAAGGTGTACTTACATACTGCTCATAAATGTCCTATGAATGCATTATGAATGTGTTACATGAAAATTTAACTTTAATTTGTCTGTGCGGTTAGGGGGATGAATTTACAGCTGAAAAAAATAGGACACTAGACATTTGGGAACACATTAACTTTATGGGTAACACCTGGTTCTTTCCTATGGGTTAACTCTGGTTGATGGGATGAACAGTACAGTTAATGCTAAAACAGGGGTGTCAAACTCCAGCCCTGGAGGTGCAGAACCCTGCACAGTTTTTGGTTGACTTTCATTTGACACACCTGATTCAATTCCTTGTGCTAATTGCCACACAGCTCTTGAGCTGAATTATTTGTGGTGGAACAGGGAAAGAACTAAGCTACACAGGGCTCCGGCCCCCCAGGACTGGAGTTTGACACCCCTGTGCTAAACCAATGATTGCGTGTATCTATTCTACAAAGTACCAGCAGTTGCAGGTTGGTGACACCAGTGTCATGGTGTATATGTGTTCAGTGGCACACATTGTGCCTCTTAAAAATAAAGAAAATTTTAGATGACAGAGGCTGCATTATTTCCTGTTACCTATATCCATTGGAGTTGTAGTGAATCCCTGAGTCATTGTCATGCTTTCAGCAGAGGCTCCGTATCCCTGCTATACTGCATAGGACAAGCAGGTATAGATAATTGTCGTATGGGTGGATCAATCTTCATATTTCAAAGTTAGAATCGTCTAGGAATGGTTCCTGGATTGTGACTGTGAATTAATCATACTGCAGTAGCCAAATCGCAGACATTTCTGGGATGAGTAAAAGTAAGCTTTGCGGAGTAAAGATTGTGGAGTCCCTGCCCTCATGAAATATCATTAATGCCTGTATGTTTCCCTTTAGCAAGTAGTTAACCTGAATTACTTCTTTTTAATATTCAGCTGTCAAAGCTGTAAGTCATTTAATAAAAAGAATTGACAGCTGTCCAATAAATATGTTATATTGCATGGTGATGTTTCAAAGACAATAGCTTACTAACATTAGCAGGGTGATGCTACAAAGACACAATAGAAAAGTGCTTACTAACATTAGCAGGGTGATGCTACAAAGATACAGTAGAAAAGTGCTTACTAACATTAGCAGGGTGATGCTACAAAGATACAGTAGAAAAGTGCTTATTAACATTAGCAGGGTGATGCTACAAAGACACAATAGAAAAGTGCTTCATATTTATTGGTGAACTATTTGCTGTGATTATATTTATTGCAAGTTGTTTTGTATATTACGTATCATGAATTGCAAGTGTGTGGCTCAGTGCCTGTTAAACCTGTATGCCTGTCATTACACAGACATGCTGCTCTACTGGTTCAAGCCCAGCCTTGGCATATCTGCAGGTCCTTGAGCAAGGCCCTTAACCCCCAGCTCCCTGGGTGCCGTAACAGGTGGCTGCCCCTTGCATTCAGCTTGTTCTCACCTGCAGTGAGCAAGTTGGGGGCGGTGTAAAGAGGATTTGCCTGCAGGGATCAGTGAAGTATCTATTAATATTAAGTTATTTTGTTTTTCTCAAGGCAATTTGGGGAACATCTCAAATCAAATTTTGGCTGTTGTCATTCAAATCTGTCACATCGTCTCCATGTCCTAAGTTTTTTCTGCTGACATTTACACAAGAAGGATAGGTTTATGTGAACAAATTAGGCTTAAAGTACAAAGCAGTTTTTTGCGAAAATTCCACAGAAACTGTTTAGGCTATGGGAGAGTAGTTATTTAAATGTGTATTGCAAAATATGTAAGTCGGATTCTAATGGTGGTTATGTAAAAATAGAATAAAAAGTAGATTACATGTGCCCTCTAGCGCCCAGTCAAGGAACTAAATATATATTCAGAGCATTGGAAAGCGTTATTGTCACGTATCATATACAATATTCAAATAATTTTTGTCATATGTGCAGTAAACAATGAAATTCATATTTTTTTCGCTCCATATGCTGCAAAAAATAAATATAAACGAAAAAAGCAACAATAGCACAGTCGACAGAACATGAAATATACGTGTCTACCGTAGATAAAAAATATTAATTTGACGAAAAAAATAACGTACGTACTAACGTAAGGTATATAAATATTCAAAGTGTAAAATATACATAAAATAAAATATACATATTGGTATTGGTATAGAATGTGGTGCATTTAAAAATAAAGTGTCTGGTCCGATAAAATGAATTGTACAGCTGTGGCCAAAAGTTTTGAGAAAAACACAAATATTAATTTTCACAAAGTCTGTTGCCTCAGTTTTTATGATGGCAATTTGCTTATACTCTAGAATGTTATGAAGAGTGATCAGATGAATTGCAGTTAATTGCGAAGTCCCTCTTTGCTATGAAAATGAACTTAATCCCAAAAATTCATTTGCACTGCATTTCAACCCTGCCACGAAAGGACCTTCTGTCATCATTTCAGTGATTCTCTCGATATCTGAGGACAAGGCTGGATATCACTCTGTCATGCTGATTGAGTTACAATAGCAGACTGGATGCTTTAAAAGGAAGGTGGTGCTTGAAATCATTGTTCTTTCTCTGTTACCCATGGTTACCTGCAAGGAAACGCATGCAGTCATCATTGCTTTGCACAAAAGGGGCTTCACAGGCGAGGATATTGCTGCTAGTAGGATTGCATCTAAATCAACCATTTATTGGATCATCAAGAACTTAAAGGACAAAGGTTCAATTTTTGTGAAGAAGGCTTCAGGGTGCTCAAGAACGTCCAGCAAGCACCAGGATTATCTGCTAGAGTTGGTTCAGCTGCGGGATCGTGGCACCACCGGTGCAGAGGTTGCTCAGGAATGGCAGCAGGCAGGTGTGAGTGCATCTGCACATATACATGCACAAAGTCATTGTCTCTAATGAATCCCCTTTCTGGTTGTTTGAAGCTTCTGAAAAAAGGACTGTCTGGAGAAGAAAAGGTGAGTGCTACCATCAGTGCTGTGTCATGCCAGTAAAGCATCCTGAGACCATTCATGTGTGGTGTTGTTTTTCAGCCAAGGAAGTGGACTCATTCACAATTTTACCAAAGAACACAGCCATGAATAAAGAATGGTACCAAAACATTCTCCGAGAGCAACTTCTCCCAACCATCCAAGAACAGTTTGCCATCAGGGCTGCAATCAGTCAGGATTTGCCGCAGAAATTGATTGACAGCATGCCAGGGCGGATTGTAGAGGTCTTGAAAAAGAATGGTAAACACTGCAAATATTGACTTTTTGCATAAACTTAATGTAATTGTCAAAAAATTTTGACACTTATAAAATGCTTGTAATTATACTTCAGTATACCATAGAAACATCTGAAAAAAGGTCTACAACTACTGAAGCAGCAAACTTTGTAAAACCCAGAACTTACATCATTCTCAAAACTTTTGGGAAAATCTACATACATATAAATAGTATATGGGAAAGAAATGTGCACCATGATGTGATTGGTGCTGGTCAGTCCAGTAAAATGTATGTGCAAGTGCAGTATGCTGGGTGATCATTGTCATAGTGCCTGGTTGGGGGCATGTAAAATTACAGGTTTGAACCCCGCCCTGGAAATTATTTTGTTCCCAACCAGGTCAATCAATTTCCTCCTGCCCTCTGGCAAAATCTACTTTAGAGGAATCTGGGGGGGGGGGGGGGGGGGGGGGGGGGGGGGGGG
>JABFEB020000038.1:3827898-3843028 GCA_019775895.2 Stomatorhinus ivindoensis | reverse complement strand
GGGGGGGTGTAGACTGTACAATAAAGAATGAAACTATTTCAGGACCAAACAGCATTTAAGGTACCTGGAGTTACTTAGTAGAAGCATCCAGCTGCATGGAGCTGCTGAACTGCAAAAACCACACCACTCTGAATAAAACCATCTAATAAGCAACTAAAATATTTTGACATTTTTAACTCACTGTTAACAACCACTATTTAGCATATGGGTTTTGAGAACTGCAACAATCTTTAATGGTTTAACAAAAGAAACCACACTCCATTTCATACGGTGACAAAGTAATTCATATATCAAATATTGTATATTTCTGCATTGCAGTGTCATTTGCTTTCATAAAACTTTTATCAGTTTCTAGTAAACTCAGCTAATTTTCCATAGGTGATACAGGACTTAAGCACGCATCTACATCATGTCACTTCAAGCTCAAATTCGCCATTTTATTTTAAGGACACATTCATTCAGTTTAGTTTTACATAAACAACTTTCTGACAGTAAAAGATTTATCAGTCACTCATCTTTCATTATGCTTTATTTTAAAGAGGCCAAAAATCCCTAAGCATGGATCCAAATACTGATCCAAAAAGCCTCTCACTGTTACACACACACACACACACACACACACACACTTGTAAACAAAACACTTTAAAAGTTGGAAAGTTAAAAAAAAAACAAAAACTGCGAAAGTCATTTTCCCACCACTGCTTCAAACAAAGAAACTTTGCTTGTGTTCCACAATAGAGGAGATAAGCCACTCTGTTCCTCTCTTCAAGAGAGATAGGGACGAGGACGGACACGCTTAGGCCCCCTCTGTCATTCATTCTTCCCAGTTGTGTAGATGCTGGAGGGAACCATTTCTCTTTAAAACTACAATCGTAGAGCCATGAGTGATTTCTACTGTGCTGACAGCTCTGCAGTTTTTATTGAATAAAAGCCTAAACACGACCTATAGAAGGCTGAAGGCAGGGGAAGGCTGAGCTGGAAAAGCATCCACGTTTTATCCTTATCCCCGATATCCATCTTAAATGACCGCAACCACACTGCAGGTTTAGCTCTGTACAGTTCGGCGAGGTCTCCTTTCCTGGTGCAACCTCTGCTCTAGCTCATTATCTTTTGGCGCGTACGAAGTACAAGGCGTTGGTTTTGGGGTAGTACTTCACATTCTGCTTTTTGTCCATGAGGCCCCCAAAGATGATTAACTCGCCTCTGCCCTGAACCACGGTGTGCAGGCTGGTCTCGGGGGGGCCCACCACGACTCCCACGGGCCCCGCGCTCCCAGCTCCGCCCCCAAACACTTTCCAGGAAACGACACCGCTCTCCTTGGCTCGGGACACGTCCAGCACATACATCTGCATGGGTTTGCAGTTGAGGGACTGGTAGAGGGGCTTCCCCACATTTAGGCTTTGGGGGGGGTGGTGACCGAGGCGGCGTGCGATTGGAGGGATGGAGTGTCCGTCTACTCCGGCAGCCTGGCCGAGATTTGGTGGGCTAGACGAGGAAGACGAAGGGCCAGAAGTCCCTCCACCTCCTCCTCCTCCTCCACCTCCTCCAATGTGGGACTGTGGAGTTGAAGATGATGATGACAGCGATGCAGAGAGTGCTTTGACCGCTTCCAGTCCTCGACGAAGAGCCCCGGGAGACACTGCCCCGGTCGGGGTTTGGGGAGAGCCGGGCGGGGTGCGGAGGCCATTGGAGCTCACGTGATCCACAGCAGAGGACGAGGCAGTAATAAACGAGGTAGGGGGATCCCAGCTCTGCTCAGAAGCACCTGGGGCGTGCGGGCGGGAAGGGGGGGAGGCAGCCTGGGCGGGGCTTGTGCGGGGGGAAGGGGAGGACCCATTAAGCAAGGATGGCAGCGGTGGTAAAGGAGGGCTATCGGGGCCCTGTGAGGGCGACTGCTGCTGGGAAGATGAAGGACTTCCCTCTCGGGCACCGGCTCTGGGTGACGGACGGGGTCTCAGTGTCCCCCAGCGACCATTCACACAGGGGGCCTCCTCAGGAGCACCTAGGACCACGCCTGTGGCCCCACCTCGTACGGGGGACTGAGAGCGCAAAGAGGGCGGCTCTGGGATCAAGGCTGGAGGTGTAGCACTAATAGGGGAGGGGCGGGAGTTCAGGCTGGGACTGAGAGGGGCACGACCAGACGGAGCTTGGGAGAAGACCACCACACACTGACCCACCTGAAGAGAACGGGAAGCACATTTAGGTCAGCTGATCTGCTCTGAAAACTCTAGAGGAAGAGAGACATGTAGCCCCAGGATATGGTTAGGGACGGCCCCCGTCTACGTACCCTGCAGGCGGGATGGCACCACAGTTCTGGGGCCCCGTACTCTTCGTTCTCCACCCGCAGCTGCTGCCAGGACCATGGGGGGACACCCATATGCAGCAGCCAGGCATCCTTCAACAGCTGGAACACCACAGGCGGGGCGGGGTTATGACGAAGGGAATGTGTGACATCGACTGTTTAGGCGGCTTTTCAAGATTGCTTAAAACAGGGAGCAAACTTGGAAAGTGCAGGGAAAAGGAGCGGCGCAAACACTGGGCAGATGGAATCATTTTTGTGGCTCAAAAACATTTCATACATTAATGAATACCTTTTTGCATCTCCATATTTCTGCATCAGAGAATTTGATCAATAAGGGAAACTTGTCTAATAATCTCCAGTGATAGAGGTGAAACTTGCCAGCGCTTAACAGTGGAATAACAAAAATTTTCTGTGGAAAACGAAAGATCGATTTGCTGGCCAGATTAAATAATAAATTGTAAGCAAGTCATGTATCTTATAAATGCTGACAAGATCAGTGTCTGAGGTTGTCCGCTTTGCTATCAGCATGTGGCAATGTTTCAGTTTTGGGCTGATTTTCTAAATAAATATTTTATCCAATTCCAGATCTTCACCCAAAATTTGAACACAATGCGACAAATACTTCTAGGTTATTGTGCTAATGAGCTAAATGTTCATTGCTGTCAACTGGTCCCAAAACCATACATATTTCCCATCCATGGAATACAAAGATGTGTACATTTCATGCGGAAGTTCAATATGCCTTATGTACAAGAAGGTATGCGTGTTCACACACACAAAGTCTTAGTGGTTAAGTGTTGTCATGGTTTAAATGTAACACTACAATCTGATGTTTCCACTTTGTCCTTGTACTGAAATGTCAAACGATTTTTTAATTGCATACCTTGCTGATTAAATGAATATACAATCATGTTTCAATATCATCCAAAAAAAGGCTTTAGTCTGTATATTCAGTATAGAAATGTATTCATTCCAAAACAGAAGTTTCAAGCCTTTCATTCCACTATGTCCACCAAGAGACAGAACAAAAAATCTCTAAACCTAACACTTAATTGACAAATGATTCTAAAAACCAAAGCCTGACCAGATAGATAAGCATTGAAAATGCGCTGAAAAATTAGGCTCTTTGCAGTTACTTAGGTATTAGCCTTCAATAAAATAAGACAAATACTGCAAATGGTGTTATTTTTATCCTCTGAGCTTTTAGGCAGTTGTTTTAAATGAAATGAACTAGCTAACGATGTTTATTCATTTTTTCAGCAAAAGCTTCCCCATGAGATGCTAACAATGTTTTCATTTAAGCTGTGAATTCATGGATTCTGTGCAACACCACGACTGAACGTCCCACGTTATTTATAACCAGGACAGAACATTACATTGAAAATCTTTGTTCATAATATTCTCCCACTGGGGTACCAAAGTTAATGCGAAGAAATAATAATCTTCCTTAACTCTGACAGCCCTAATCTAAACATAATCCTGTGAAAAAATTCAAAAAAAAAAAAAAAAAAAAACATTTTACCTGCATTTTTTCAGGGTGCATATCTCCAGTCAGTGACTACTAAAATTCTGAGGCACAGCCATTGTTAAAATAAGATTCCATCATGACTGCTGAACTGGTTCAGTGGCCACATTCAGGTTATACTCACAGCATTGGGACCTCCGCAGCCCCCCAATATCAAGAGTGTCTTGTCATCAATCACAATCTGGAAAAACAGTGCAATGCATTGACATTAATAACAAAGAGCTGAAACGTGAAGGGAAAGGAGGAGAGTAAGAGAAAAGTTTCAGATGTAAAGAGGTTTCAAAGCATCTCATATTCACTCAGTCCATACCTGTGACTGCCCCCCTCGAGGGTGGGGTGTAGGACCAGAAATAGATGGTTTGGACCAAGCCCAGTGCTCTAGATCAAGAAGCCAAACATCATTGCTCCTACCAAAAGAAAGCATGAAAGACTGAAGCGGGCAGTAACTGGGAGATTCTGCGTTGTCTAGTGTTTTATACTGCATATACATTTGCCAGAAACAATTAACGGGTGCTTAGCTATGCCAGAATAAGCAATATATTATAGTTTATCTGCTGCTCCTAGGAAAGCAAGACAGCTGACACAAAAATTAAAATAGAACAGACAGCATAATACACCAATTAGTGAGAAATTGAACTGATTTTAAGCACAGTTCCAGGTGAGATTTAAAACTGCAGTGTTACAATAATATATCACATCACACTTCTTGCAGTGTAAAGTGCAGGCTTCAAACTTATTTTGAAAATAATACATTTCTGAATGCATATTCCATATATTTCCCGTGCTCAGCCCCTACGCAAGTCATTACATACATTTGCCGTGCTCCAAGAGAGCCACCAAAGACCACCATTCTGCTGCCAATTACGGAGGTTGAATGGCCAGCCATTGGTGGTGGTCCATGGGTCGTCACTATACAATTCCACCTGGGAGGGAATAAGCAAAGAGTTTGCTGGAGTGGCAGAGATATTATTCCATAGGGATGGGAAGGCAAGATGAATGCTTCCTTACCAGTTCTTGGATGGGGAATAGGTATGGATCTCATCAAAAAACCTCTCTGGCTGGTGTAGGGGATACGGACTGGGGCGAGTCCAACCCCCAAAAAGAACCAGAATGTCACGGAACACAACCAGAGTCGCCCCTGCCTTTGGTGAAGGGTAAGAACCTAAAGAAGCCAGAGGGAGGGAGCTGCTATTGCAGTGACAAGCAAAACAATGGTGGTCTTCCACTGCTACCAGGAACCAAGCAGTACCCAACCTATACAGCAAACTGATGGAATTCCATAGCAAAGTATGCGAGTCGTACCAATGCTGACACAGCCCTGCTAGTGTGTCTAAACCAGGCTGGTCCAGTGACCGCGATTGGTCAAAATATACGGGAACAAGAAAGAACCAGTGATCTATACCAATATGCAGGGATTATGCAAACAGAAAAGGGGCATATTCTATATGCTGTTAATTATTAGTAGAATTACACATCATGATGTATTTATGCATTCCTGATAACTCGGAACATGTAAATTTCCAACCTCGCACTATAGGTATAAGTACTATAGGAAGGCTGAACCAAATGGATTCGTAATGCAAATTTTTGCAAGATAATGCTAATTCTTCTATCACTTGATGCTAACATAATGCGGTGATTCTCATAGACATGCTAGAGGAAGTTAGCATATGGTAAATCTGTCACTGTCTCTCCAAGCTGGCCCCCTAACCCTAACCCTTAAACGAGCAGACCCTTCTGCAGTAGGAAAACTGAAGCAAGCTGGAACCGTGTAACTAGGCTCTCTTTGCCATACGGGACTGCTATGGCCCGGTTCCTGTATGCCAATGGAAAGGTGAAATAAAGCCACAAAAGTACCGTCACACTATTCTGAAAAGAACTACATTAGGAACCATACCTGAGGCCAAAGGGCGGATCCACTCCTTGCTGTTAAGGTCGAGCCTCCAAAGGTCATTGAAAGCTGCGTTGCAGCTGCTCTGGGTACAGCCCCCAAACACATACATCGACTGGTTTAGGTCGTAATAACACGCACCTACAACACATACAAGCTCATTTTCCTCAAGAAATTTACTAGGTTCAGAAAAGTGTAAACGTCAAACACCACTTCGGCATAAAAGGGAAATAAATACAAATACATATAACACGGGGGTGGGGGGAAGCCAGTCACTGACTGTGTGAGAATCGTTGTGTTATGGGGGTGCCGGGGTAGGGATACGTTCGGCTTTCCCACTGAATGTTACCCTCCTGCACAGCTCTCAGGAAACCATGGTAACACTGATGCGCCACACCTAAAAGAAAGATGTTAAGGAGGCACGTGAGGAATAGGAGCCCAGGAACTGGTTTTCATATATAGCAGCACGTTGACGACACCTTAAAAAAGGTCACACTGATATGTAGTAATATATAATAATTACTTTATGCTTTATGTGGTATACAACACACTTCCACAACACTTGAACAGTGCTAATGACGTTTCACATAATGAGATCAGAGATAGGTGCTGAATAGTGGTGATTAAAACATTAGATTACGTAACTAACCATGGCAGGGCTAACCTGCACCTGAGAAGATGTAAAGATGTACCTTTAATCAGGCGATACCACTGTTTACACACAAGAGCAGCAGTCTTGTGCTCCTGATATGGAGAGAGGAAGGACAGGATATACTCCAGCACCTCTTCTGGCAGCTGTCCCATCGTCCTCTCACATACTCCCTCCTTTTTACTGATATTGGGCTTCGTCCCTGTCTTCACTGCAGTGACCTGCCCTAATCCTACCCCAACCTCCTCTGTGTCCATAGCAACCAAGCCTTCGTCTTCATTGTCCGACACACGGGACATGCTGGCTGCGTGAGAAGCAAGAAAGTGGAAAGTATACAGGAAAGATTTATTTTTGAACAAACACAGAAAACCGCCTTCTACAACTTTAACAGGGAAAGGGGTTTGCACCAGTACACAAGTGATTAATGAGGCCCCTGCATGATCTCAGTTGGTGAACACCATTAAAGGAAAAATGGAAAGTAAATCGTACTGATAAGCCTAAATAATGCTTTGCACTGTAACAGGCACTGAAAGAGATGCAGGAAAGTGGATGAATAGGGTAGTTATCAAGCCATGCAGATGACTGGACTGAGAAGGAACCCACACAAAATATTAATATTTAGGCTTGCATTTGCATTCAAGTCAGTAAAGACAAGGCTTCTTTTTAAAAAAAATACTTAATAAAAAAAACCTACACAACAATTACTCTCCATATGGGGAACATTGAAGAAGAAAAAGAAACAGAACATGGTATCACATAATGCTTGACAGCTACTATTTTTAACATAAGAAATCAATATGAAATTTATGTGCAGAAATATGACACTAGGAATAAACATTAAATTTGAGTTGTACTTAGAGCCAAAACAAAATTTGTGCTCAAAGGAAACAAAACTTTTAATAAGGTATGATCGAGCATTGCTTTTTTCCAGCTGTATCCCATAGCTCTCCTTCAACCCATAATGATAATACATTACACGATTTTCCAAACATGTTCCACGGCCGTTTTTTTCTTTCAGATTGTTTTCGTTCTAATGGGAGTGTCATCCAACGCCCATTTGTTGAAATGCATATTATAAAAAACACTTTTTCAAGATTAAGCAATTCGTTTTATGCTAACATATGTAGCACAATTTAATTCGTGGAAAATGTAGTTTTTTTAAATGATCGTTACTATAGTATAAATGTTAAGGTACATGACTTAGCTGCAGAACGGCTAGGTTAAGGAACGCTCCGTAACAACTGTCTTGTTTCTGTGGTAACTAAAAAGTTATCATGCTCCATATATTTTCTTAATTGGGTTTTTAGAAAAACATACAAGCAGCAAAACACGAAAAAACCTGAAATAGTGTGACCAACTGCAAACGTTGAGACAGAGAACAATGGGTCGTTAGCCAGCCAGCTAGTCATGTAGCTACCTGGCAACAAGTTTTAACCGTACATCAGACTGCGTAATATAGGTCCTGTACGCCAGGCAAGGCTAACAAGGGCTAAAGGCGTTTGGAGAACAACGCCTGTAAAAACAGCGGGTGTAGCGGACCAGAGCCGAACGGCCACGGGTGTAACGCTAACTGTTAGCTACGCGAGCTAATATCCCCAGTCAGGCTACCAAAGCAAGTTACCAGTGTGACCATTACATATCTTACACCGGCAGTTACCCAAGGAAAATCAGCACAAAACCTCGGGAGACCCAGAGGATCCACCGATACGTGCAAAATACAAGTCAGTCAGTGAAATAAAATTTCTGGTTAGCACCGGGGAGCCATCTAGAGCGCTGCCCAGCTACGAGTCCCTCCTCATCCCAGCTGAAATTGCATCTCTCTCCCTCTCACCTCGCCTATCTCCCAGAGCTCTTCTCTGCTCTCCCGGCCTCCCGCAACTTGCCAACGGCGTCCACCTTTGGCACCGAACCAAGGAACTTCGTATATGTTGGTTCTCTGGCTCCGGCACCACCCTGAATCCCAATAATTGAAGCGGCTGGGCAATTTAGACAAGATAGGAAAGCTAAGTTGCTAGCTAGATCTCACTATATGTCTAGGAAATGAGATAGGGCGGGTATAAAGAACTGCTATTACGCGAACCACCCACTTTCCCGTAATTTCCCCCTGGCCTCAAACTGTTACGTCCGCATTTAATAACATTTACCCATCTTGCCGTATTTCACCTACAATCACTTTCTCAGTGCTAGCAAGCGCTCATTAATATCCACACGGACGCCATCTTCCTCGTCGGTAGCATCACCATTCCGGTTCGGCCACGGGAGCGCGCACGTACAGCGGGACGAAGCGAGGAAATATTTTAGGAACGAGCCCTATGTGGTGGTCTATTTGTGACGAAGACTCTACTGCAAGTTCAACGGGATTCTCTGTTTACCTGGTATCTAACAAATTTCAAAAGAAAATATGAAAAGACAGTACTGAACAAAATACGCAAAAATATACATTCACCCTCTGTCATATAGTGGTTAATTATTGTCACTTTAAATTTACTCGTTGCATTTCTGCCAATGACATAAAGTGCTTTCCCCTCTTTTTTCTTATTTGTTTATGCATAACACAAACAAAACGCATTTTATGAATATCAGAGTTTTTCATCTAGGTTAATGTATATCGCAATGGATTCAAAAAAGATTTCATACCCACTTAAGCAGGTTGTTAAAGAACTCCAGGTGAGCCACCTGCAATGCCAGATCCAACAGAGCCTAGCACCAAGTCACCTTCTGGCTAAACTGATTCAGCCAATAGCAGTACTGTTCCCCCATCTCACAGAAGTGACACAAAGCTATTCCTAGGTGGAAAGATTCACTGACTCAAGATTCAAGATTTTTATTTGTCACTTGCATCAATGTAGTGGTACACCAGCAGTGAAATCAAATTGTGCTACTCCAGACTGTTCAATAATACAGGGTAGAAGGATAACCAAATATAAATACAACCAAATACACATTAACAAAAATGTAAATTAATAACATAAAAACCCAGAGATATATAAAAAGTATGTAAAATTAAAGATAAAAAGTTATAGGATAAATTGTTTAAAGTGCAATGACTCTTGTGATCATATTACTGTAGATCATATTGAGGCTTGGTGCAGTGTCAGTATTTATATGCTGTCTAGTGTCTATTACATCAGCAGCTAAACATAGCCAATAAGCAACTGAACTGCATGTTCCAACTAATAGTTCTTGCAAATATATTCTTTGAAACACTTCAGAGACCATTTCAGGTTATTGGTGATCCTCAAGCTTATCCCAGAAAAAAGGCAGAGTAAACCCTAAAACAAAGATTGTCCAATCCAGTTCTTGGGTACCCCCTAGACATTGCACATTTTTGATCCCTCCCAGCTCCCAGAAGGTAGCAAAAGATGGACTGTCTGATACAGAGCTGGGAGGGAGCAAAAATGTTGGCTGTCTCGGGGTCCCATTGGATTGAGTTGGGAAGCACTGCCCTGGAAGACATTCCAGTGCATCACAAGGATTGCGCACAAAATTCTACACCGAGGGCAATTTTTAAAAAGAAATCTGTTCAACAGAGCAGCATCTCTTTCGACAAATGAGAGGCATGTAGAGGAAAAAAGAGGCCATACACTGACCAGAGCTGAGGTGCAACAAAACCCCATATCTCTGGATGTTTGAAGATCTATTCTTCTCACAGAACAACTGTGCCATCTCTAGAAATGGCATTACATTAATATAATTCTATTATAGAGTGTTACAATATCAAATAAGATCAAAACCATAGATATGCTGCTACTCTCTGACAAAAAATAATCAGCAATATGGAAATGTTTTAACTGATCAAATTATTTTTTAGAGGCTTTCAAAGTTTCAAGGAACTTAAAGCATCGAAGAATAGTTCCTATTGGATATACAATTTATATCGCCATAAAATAGGGCATGCTTAAATGATCATATTTAATAAATTTATTGTAGGCTTTTAGGTCCTAGGAGAAACAACTAACAATATCCTAATATGAAAGGCTTAATAAGGAGTAGGTCAACCCTTTTTTTCCCCAGAGATCAATTGTTCTTGGAATGCTGTTAGGTTCTGAGTGGGATATTAGACCATTCTGCAAGAGGAAATGGTGCTCATATTCTTTATATCTGGGGATTGGGGAGGCTAGGGAAAGAGTCTGACCTCATCCTATGAACACAGTTAAATTCATTCAGCAGTGTGCCGGGGGGAATAATTGTTTTAGAATATGGGAACACCATGAGGGAACAGAGTTTGCACCATAGGCAGCACCTGCTTCTAAAAACAGCCATATACTCCCTGGATGTTGCATGACCATGCAGTTTAATCCCTGGACCAAATGGTTGCCCAAATGAACTACAATGAACCAAATTAACCTGTGCGTGGAAGGCAAACTTTGGCTTACTGCAAATGTAAACCATTCTGGAAGAAAGGTCATCATCATCAGACACTACTGGCATCTTGTACAAGAAGGTGTACCACTGTGCAAAAGAGGCCCTGTAACCCTGATCAGGATAAATGATTGGAATTCTTTCAAATATTTCTGTTCAATAACTAATTTTACTACCATTACTTGTGTTATTTTATTTACTATGTGTATTATATACTCGATACATCTGCAGGTCTTCGAGCAAGACCCTTAGCCCCCAGATCCCTCCCACTGGTAACGTGATCACCTAGTCTAGGAGCTGCGCTAAACCCCAGAGCAGTGCCTAGACAGAGCTTTTCGTTTAGGTGTCTACTCCAATGTGACCTACAGGAGGCACAATAAAATAAAGCTAAGAAAAATAAATAATTCAATCCACCACAACAACGGCCTTTTCTCTCTGCTACAGTCTGGGAGCTAAAACTGCAGTCTGATGGTTAAAATGGAGACACTCGGAATAAGTCTTAGGCTGCCTGAATGCTAAATGAGGACCCCTAACCGCTAACATGGCACTTTAATGCACTTTACATTATTCCTCAATTCTCATTTTACATCTTCTTGATGTGCAATGCCCATCCCAGTCAGCATAGGCACAACACCCTTCGTGGCACGCACACACACAAAAACGCCGTACAATTTTAGAGACGCCAGTTAGGTTAACCGTATACCTTTGCATGGCGGGAGGAAACCTGTGCAATTTGGAGAAAACGTGCAAACTCCACACACAGGATGGAAGTGGGATTAGAATCATTGACCCTGGGAATGTGAACCGTCATGCTGGCACAGGAATTAAGGTATTTACTAACTGACTCATGATTCACAATGGTAAAACAATTTCCCCTCCAGTACAGTAGGTAGCAGTATTACTCCAGCTGATCCTCATGCGCGCTGTTCACGAGAAGAAGAGTACGCGTGGCTGCGTGCTGCCAGAGCACTGGGGGTCTCTGTGTCCGGGCGGTCGGAATATGGATGATGAGATCTCAGATAGCTGGGAAGATCCGGCAGAGGGAGGGGTAAGAGATAGGACTGTAGCGGGTACTCGCCATTTACAAACTCTCGGAGACTTAGGGAATACCCTGGGAAAGCATTTCAGCCATCGAGGCGCCTGTGCTGCATTAGACGTGGGGACGTAGCGAGGTGCGGCGCGAGGAAGTCGGCCGACACTTAAAGGGGCAGGACAGTGATTACTGCAACGCGAGGAAGGCATTCTTCGTACAATTTTTACTTTAGAAGCGATACCTGAAGGTTCTGACAGTATTTAGTGAGTGATTCCTCAAGTAAAGGAATGTCGTGTGTGTATGTTCTTCGAAAAAAAAAAACAACAATGAAGTGAAGCCGGTCTCAAACTCCTGTCTTGTGTAGCACATGGGCTACCGCGGCAAGGTTATCTAAATTTAACTTGGCTAACAGTCCTCCTTTCATTATCCCCGAAGTCTAAACCACTTTTTTTCTCTCAACCAGCTTTATAAAGTTTCTTGTTATTGATATGATTTATTTGACCGCAGACTAATGAACGTAAGGCTTTTTTGTGTTAATTAGGAAGCGTTGGATTCTTGGCTGATTTTGCAGGCATTCATATAGCGATACAGATGTACACCGAAGAGCAAAGAAATTAAAGAAAAATACGTATGAAGTGTCTCTTATTCATTTAGTTTTATCCTGGATAATAAAAAGTGCTTTTTGGCTCATTGTACACCATATTTGGCTAGACACGTCCTACTAGGGAATCCCTACTGCAAAGCAAACAAGCATAGCTTTGACTTAGTCCCCATCGTTTCCCCTACATTTTCAGAACATATATTGGAGGGTTAAATATTTTAATTAAATTTAAATTAATGACAAGTACAGCAGCCCTAGCCCTAAACGCACTGCTCAGATGTGCTGAAATACAGTTTTATTCACAGTCCAATCTGCCGTGTTCAAGGTCTGTGTGTGTCTATTTGTGTATGAGTATCTGTCTGTCTTTTATATCTATGATTTTGCTTGAAATTACTTTATGCAATAGATAACCTACTAACCAAATCCTTTCTTAATCATTTAATTTTGTTACATTCTCTCTGTTTTAACTTTTTTGGATTTCTGGCAAAGGGCCTGTTTACCTTTTCTCCCTTTCCCCGAATGCAGGAAATGCAGAGACGGGGTGAGAAATTAAGGATAAACCAAAAACATAGGTGGGTTAATTGCTAAATATCTAAAGTGATCCCAGGCATGTCTTGTCTGTGGATTATGTCTGTAAATGTATAGACTGAGAAATAAATAGGATGGATATAAAGATGCCATGTAGTTTCACTTTGGAATATTTTGTTTGATTATTTTATGGGTTGTGAGCTGCATTAAGGTATAACTGGTTGTAGGGTGGAGAAAATTGTGTAACAGTGTCATTCTAGGGTCAAGCCATGTGTTAGAATGGTTAACTGGTTTTTCTACCACTGTTAGTTTTTGGTGCTTAGTCCACCCTTGTATAAGAGCAATTTTAACTAACCCAGTGACACTGATGAAATTCAGGAGGCATTGACACCTATGTTTGCTCCAGCAGAATTTTGGACAGTGGTTCTGTCCACTGTCCCCTTAAGACCACAGCCATCGTGATCCAGGACGGCGCCCTCCCTGCAGCACCGCAGCCCCAGATCCGCATCTTGAAGCGACCTTCCAGCAACGGTTCGCTGCACCCCCCTTCCGGGCCCCCCCGACCTCTCCCTCAAGTGAAGTCCCTGGCGCAGAGGGAGGCAGAGTATGCAGAGGCCCGCCGGCGAATCCTGGGCAGTGCCAGCCCCGATGAGATCCCTCAGGACAGCCCAAATGCAGTCAGGTAAAGACCTCAGCCCCACAATAGTCTATAGTCTGTACACAGAGACACTTCTATCAGGAAAAAGCTTGAAAAGGTCTATATTAGATTTTAAAACTTTATCACTGTATGATTAAGGCATGTGTGTCTACAGCATATATGCACATACAGTTTGCAATGAAAAAAATGGCAGATAGTTAATCTGGATGTGATTTTTTGTTTGTTGTTTTGGTAAAATCCACTTTCAAATTCAGCTTTCCATCTCATTGTGTATGTCGGACCTCTCTAACTAAAACTCACAGAGGAGTAACGTTCTCATGGTCTCTTGGATGTGACTACACACATGCTGTCACAGCCCAATCCTAGGCTGACCCGTTACAGGTACCACTCAGCCTGGGGTTTTCCGTGAGTTATAAAGTGGGAAGCATAGCTTGTCTGTCTTTTCTCCAGGGAGAGAGCTTCTCTCACCTGAAGGGTACAGCAGGTTTTCTGTCTTGAACCTGTTCTGATTACGTGGGGGTGGATTAACAGCTAAACAGCTGTGAAAGCTCCACATATTAATAGGATAGGACACGTATTTTTGCACAGTTCTGTAACTTCTGCTTTGAGGTTCGGTCTGAATGTCCATAGATATTCTGCATAAATATTAAATATCAAAGTGGTGTTTTATCGTTCATTAGTGAAGTGTCCCTGTGGAGTGTGGTCCACATGTTTGCTCCTAACCCTGCCTGTAAATTTTCATTGTGTATCTGAATTGGAGTGCACAGTAACGAATGAGCAATGCATTATGCCCCATGGGATAGGTGCTGAGGAGAGTCACTGCCCCACTTAGGGAGCTGGTACTGTACAAATAGAATCCTGGTTAATATTGTGTATGGTGCTGCAGTGGAGTTTTTTTTTTTTCCCAAATGTTTTGAGTGTAAAGTGTCTTTTTTATATGGATGGGTAAATGTAATGAGGAGCAGAGGCTTGCAGGCTGTAGATGCATCCATTGGCCGCTGTGTAAGAGCTGACTGTCGCCTTCCTCTCTCTCACCCGGCAGGCCTGTGAGAATGAACACACCCCAGTTCCCAGAAGACTCCCGCCCCAACAATCTGGCCGTCTGCCAAGCTGTCAGCCCTGGGGGCACGCAGGGCCTTCGCCAACGCAGATAGGACGCACTGTCCCGCCCTGGGGGTGGGGGGTGGAGGGGAGGGGAAATGAGCTGTAGGTCATCTAGGCCAAGGAGGCTGAATATTTGGGGGAGCAAGGGGACAGTGTTTCCTCTCTGCCCTGGGTGAGGATGCCCCCACTGCCCCTCCATGTGGGGAAAGTGGGAGAGATGGGGGCCTCACAAGAGGAAATAATGGACATGCAGGCCATAGGCAGTTTCTCCCTTCTTTCACCTGACTACATGCACTGTGATGTAGCTTCTGCGAGACACTGTTCACTGTGACCCCCCCCTCCCCACCTTGTCCCCTGAGCTTCATTACCTTTGTGTTCACCTCACCTGCCTCAGCTGGCCCACTGTGACTGGTACTCAGCTTCTGGACAAGCCCGGGGGCTGGCGGGGGGGCACCCGGACCCTACGCTTGTGCCCTC
>JABFEB020000038.1:3806269-3827798 GCA_019775895.2 Stomatorhinus ivindoensis | reverse complement strand
CCCCCCCCCCCCCCCCCCCCCCCCGCCTTAGGCCTTTGTGGTCGGCCTGGTTTGTGAGGCAGAACAGCAGCGAGACCCACTGAGGCTTATAAGCAGACACTGAGATGACGAACTGTCAGCCATAGATGAAAAAAGGATGGAAAAGCTAGTCAGCCAGCATCTCGTAGCAATATTAAGTATAATAATAATTATGATCATCCCTTTTATATACTGTCCACATGGTTAAGTTTAATTGTCAGTGTTTTCTTTTAAATTTGGTTTAACAGTAGTCAGATTTTATAATGATAACCTGGTGGGTTTAAAATGGGTGCGAAGATCAGGTGAGTGTTGGATTTGTGTACAGTGTTGTTTACAGTTGTTTTTAAAATTCTTTTTGTCTTACTTAGGCTCAGATTTTCTATTTATACATTAAGATGAAGCTAGAATTAAACATAATCCACTGGTAGACTGAAGTAAAATTTAAAACAGCTTTTCTGTTTTTTTTTGATAGCAATTTTAATTGAAATCAACAGGAAAAGTTTTTTACAGAACAATTTGTACCAGTGTTTGAACTTGGCATGCGGTGCCTAGAACAATTCTAATAAATGGGTATTCTGTGCGTGTTTTTGCTAAAGTTTTTTCTGCAGCGTATTTTGATCATTTTTTCTTCCATGTCTTGCAGATGGTGGAAAGAATCTCAGTTTTGTTTAACTAGCACATTCCTTAATTATTTCCTGTATGTCCTGCTTTTCCTGCCTCCACTAGTTTTAACTGTCTGCAAGGACATTCTGAAGCTGGCCGACAGCTTTGCTGATCTCGTTGGGAAAGGGGATGTGTTTAAGCCCGAAAACATGTATAAACAATCAATGTCAGGAAAATTTTTGTATTTGTTACAATTACTTTTTACCGTTTGCCTGATTATTTAATATTAGGGTGGTGTCTTTAGTTATCTGCAAATAATTATATTCCCAGATGGGAAATGAAAATGGTTTTCTTGATTGCAGAAGACACTTGACCTTGTGAATGTGATAAGTCAGAATATATTTGATGGATCTTATTACTGCTTCACAAAAACATTAATTAAATGATTTCAAGTCAAGTCACATCAAAAATAAAGCAGCAGTGCTAGGTGACAGCAAAGGAAAGGGTAGCTGTAGAAGAAATTTGGTCTTGTAAACACAGTAACTCTAAAAGTATTTGAAACAGCCGGGAATATTGGATAGGTGATGATTTGGAACCTATTTCATTTTGAGATAAGTTGCATCAAAACTGAAGCAGTGTCACTGCTAAAACGTGAAAAGACAGCTACAGACACAGATCCGGTCACAGAAAGTTTGGCTTTTTATAGATTTCTTTTCTTTTTTTTAGTTGTGTAGGGGGTTACAGGTTGGAGGGTGTGGGGAGAAGTTTGGACTAGACTGGGAGAGGGCTGGCGAGCCATCAAGGGAATACATAGTTGCTATTCCGACTGCATGTAGTTTGAATAACTTGACTGATGTTTCAGGTATTTTATTGCACATTATATAGTGTAATAAAACTATTTTCACTCAATTGCCATGTGTTAAATTTAAAACCTTAAGCCCCTAAGTACATTATTGTCTGTTTGTTGGATGTCTTGCTATGGCAACCAAAACATGACAAATTTTTATTTAAAATTATGGTTTTCTGCTTCTCAGTGATGAACCAGTCTGGCATCACAAACATACACAAATTTGTAATAGATTTCACAATCTTAGAACTTTGTTGAAATATTTATTAAATGCTGGAAGCTGCACAATTGCTGTTTGGCTGCTGGAGAATTTTTTAAATAGATGGTCTGTCAGGAGATATGCATGATTTGTGAATGTAGGGTGTATTTCTAAAGGATTTGTTGTAGCATTGCATTTTTAAAAAATAATTTGCTTAGGGGATTCCACAATATTGCTTTAAAATCTTCAAATTTAACCTATATATTTCACCTCTTGTGAAACAGGTCAAATTGCATAATTTTGTTATACAAAATAAATAAGAATTTTAAAACACTTTGGTATTATTAAAAGATGTGTGTAGTTTTGCATCAAATATGTCTTTAAAAAACACATTACTGCATGCAAGCTGGAGATATGCTTTTTTCATTCTCTTCTCCTCCAGGCAGGAATGACAGATGAAGCACTGAGTGGCATTATCTCTTGAAGACTAAAGCTAGTGATTGCCTTGTATCTGATATCTCAGAAAACAGATTGTGGAAATATAATTACATTTGTTTCTATTTCATTGTTTTGTTTGCATGAAAATGAAGTGTATAACCCTCCCACTGGCCACAGGACATTCTTCAAGAAGTTTGGCGATTGAGTTTTCTATAGTGTGAACTTTGTGAATAAAACTGAAGAGCAGTTGATATTGACGTTCACCACCTTATTTTTAAAACATAGCATTTAAAATGATAGGACTGCCTGCGAATCTAATACTAAATAGAAAGAATTTGTAGAATCCAGCTTCCAACCACTTATGCTGCTCAGGGTCACATAGGGCACAGGGTTGGGGTGCAGCCTGGTCCAGATGCCAGTGTATCGCAGGGCAAACACTCAGTCATACACTATGGGCAATTTTGAGACCGTGGGCATAACTGCTCTTCTTTGGAATGTGGGAGGAGACCCAGACAACTGGGAAAGAACATGCAAGCTTCACAAACACACACACACACAAACAAGGCAGAATTCAAACCCTCAATCCCAAAGCTGTGAGAGAGCAGTGCAACTCTGCCCCTCCGCTGCCCATTTATAGAATCATATAAAAATGAACGAACTACCTTCATTCTCCAATGACACATACTGTAGTATAAAAATCAGTTGTCATATCACACTGGCATGGCGTGATTGTGCTACACATCATTCAATGCAAATTAGAGCCCAAAACATAATTGTCAAATTGCTGAACAAGGAATGAGACACATCAGTGGTGACACACAATGGGAAAAAAATCATTTATTTATTACAACAATGCCTTCAATTGCATTGTTCGTGTCAAACTACAGCTTGACACAGAGCCGTTATTAGACATAAATCTCTACTGAGGTACAGACCTCCCATAAATCGGACAATTTTTTGAATTCATTGAATTCCTGCTGTATGTATGAAATATGCTATAGAATGTGTTCAGCTACCCAAAGAGTGTGACAGGAAGAAGTGGACACCATTCAGGAAGTGACATCCATGCAGGACAATTCCGTCGAATGTGCCTAAGTATTACATTCCCGGGACAGCAAGCAAAGGCTTTGAATATGACCGATTAATAGCACTTTAAAACAGATTTACAGGGGTGAAACCTCCCTTCACCCCGGTCAACAACTTTTACCGTTATCATCACCCCATCACCCCCAGTAGACCACTACATCATCATGGGGCCTCTGTGCATGTTAATGTGCCTCTGATTGGCTGTCTTGCTCACTTGATTTAAATGCCATTGAGAACATTGTCAATGGTCAGATTTACCGAAAATGAAATACCAACACGTCTCTGAGCAGCATCCGGCAGGCAGGCGGTGGGTAATGTGGCTGAAAATGAGAGACGGACGGATAGATATGGGAAGGGCAGTAATGCTGTTTGTTAATTATGTTACTCTATATCATTTGATAATTATATTTGTTCATTGTTAGATTGTAAAGCACATTAAACAAAAAAATTATCTGCTTCATAATTGTGCAAATTTATTTTTGAAAGAACTGTTATATTTTCCCCCTGGAAGAGACAAATCTAATTTTTTTTAATAACATATCTGTTCAACAATAAACACAATCCTGCCTGATAATTATGCACAAACTGTAGAGTGGGATGTCTTCTGGGACTTGAACTGGTAACCTTCACATTGTTTAATCCATGTTCTTAATCTCACCATAAAATAAAAAGTCCATACACCCATCTTCCGTAATCATGTATACCTGACAGGACTGTGGTGGGAACTGGATGTGATATCAGGCCATCAAGGACACGCACACACATACAAGGCTAAGATTCAAGACTCAATCGGGGGGTGTGATGTAACAGCACTAAGCAGTAGCACCACATATCACCATATCATCCCTTATGTAAAATGTAATCTAAAAACTGACAATGAATTCAAATTAAGTAAGATCTTGAAAAATGAATATATATATACACATACATATGCACACATACATATACATATATATATATACACACACATATATATATATATATATATACACACACATGTATATATATATACATACATACAAATATAAAATACTCAATTCCTTAATGTGCTATGTATAGTTGTATAGTGAGTATTGGTGTGGTAAATACTACCACACTATACTCCACTGTGCACCAGGAGTACTTCCTTCTTTAGCTTTAGTATAGTCAGCCCATGGATCCCCATTATTAAAGGTATGAAGTCTTCAGGATATTCCATATCGTGTAACTACAGTGTGTGTTCTTTGGTCCTAAAACTACTAGTTAAAGCTTTAGAAAGATAGATAGACTTCTCTTATATTTGGCTTTTATCTTTCTGATTATAGGAAGCACAGTTTAGTGCAAAATTATTACTGAACAAGCTACACATTGTCCTACCCCTTCACGGGGGAAATAGTTAAAATATTGATTAAATACACTTTATATTAAACTTTGTAGGGTGCCATTCTTTATCCCTCGTTTGAAGGTAGACATATGATATTGTACACATTCAAATAATTCACATACATAGCTGCATTATAATGAGAAAATAAACATTTAATGTGGTAGATTAAAAACATATAGGTGACAGCCCAAGCAGAAGGCCAAAGTACTGCTCAGATTTTGGCAACAAAATCCTTGGTTCTCCTGTCAAGGACTGGGATCAGTGATGCTAACTTAAGCCAATCACAGAGCACTGTGTAGGCAAGAGCGTCTGATCAAGCGGGGGCCAGGAGGGCGCGTCTGACAGGAAGGTTTCCAGATGCTTGTACAGTTTTCTGGACTCCTTCTTCCGCCTTAATCTTCGTAAGCAGTCCAGTGCACCCTTGTCAATGAAAATCTATAAATAAGAAGATACATCCACATGAAATGTCTACCGTCATCGCGATCGGGATAAGAAATGGAGGCAAAAAGCATGAAAGGACAGAGCAGCGGCAGACTCAGTTTATGTGGTTCGAATTTAAAAAAAATCTTCATACAAGCTAAACGCAGACTGACTGGATGGCAGGTAAAGACGCTACTGACCTCCAACAGGTAACAGGTGAACAAGTTGAGCGCAGCCAGAGCTACTAACAAAAGTTTATAGCTCATGTCCGTGACTTCGCTCAGCTTGAACAGCCTCCGCAGGAAGGCCACCGGATACAAGACCAGCCAGCTCATGGCGCCGAAGAAGAGCAGCAGCAGCAGCACGAACAGCACTGGGCCCAGAGAGACGAAGTGGACGCGGCGTCAGGGGATGAACTTCGCAAACACCACTACGATAAACCCGGCTGGTGTTTCAAACACGAGAAACACGCAGCGATGCGTCCAAAGGAAAAGATCGGCCGTTGGGTGTTTCTTACCATTAGCATAAAGAGCCTTCTTATACGGATACCCTTTGGTTAGTACCACAGCCATAATGATGTACTGAAAGCCAGACAGGGCAAACACACTGGTGTCCTCAAAGTTGGGCAGGTTGGCTGCCCCAGTTACAGTCGAGTTGAGGGGAATGTACCTGTGACAGATATGAGAGACTGGTTGTGGTATCATACAGGAGGTGCTTAAATTTAAAGTAAATTACAAAGCTTACACATTTGAATGATGATTTCGCAATTCTGAAAGCGAAGCAAACCGCGATACAAATGTTCCCAATCTCAGGTCATGGTTCCAGGACACAGAACAGCAATACACCCCCCTAACCCATTGCCCCCGCTGCAGGTGCTGCATGTTATGTTCTCATTAGGTTACTCATTTCACAGTTAATACTATAAGACATGTAAAAGCTAAGGCAAGCCGTTTATTTTGTAAATGCTACATATTACACCTATTTTAGTGTCTTTCAACTGCACATGTCACATGACTATTTTGTTCCAATCATAATCGAGTGTTCATGGCCATAGTATAAACTAGGTTACTTTCCTTGGTTCAAGATGGATAACAACCCTCTTTAGTGTCCCAAATTAGTGGTAATTTAATAAAGAATTTTTCTTCCCTGTCTTTTTCTTATATATCCCTCCCCTCATAAAAAATAAAGATCTGAACCGAACTATGGATTAGGAGCATCGTTACACCCCTAACATTGACCCATTCATACAGACTGATGTTATACTGAAGCAATTAGGTTACAGCATTATAGCAAGATGGAAGCAGCATCTGTTACACTATGAGTGACGTTCAGGTAGATCTTACTCCCCTCTTAAGCCCCCTTGCCTCTCACCAGCTTTGAGTCCTGGTGACGAGAAGAGCAGACACCTGTATCAGCACCAGAAGCACAAAGTGCGCCAGCAGGCTACACAGAACCGGCAAGCTGAGCAGGCTGGCGGGGGGGCGCCGGGGGTGGAGCTCCGCACTGGGCCCCCCCGTACCCATCACAATGGCCAATGATGTGACCAGCACCAGGTCAAAGAACAGGAACTGCAGGTCGCTGAGGTTGGTCTTCACCTGAAAAGGGACAGATGCCGTGAAGCTCAGGTGCCTCGGATGAGTGAAGCTACTGAGCACAGACGCGTAGAAAACCACAGACGCAGAAATGCACACAGACACACACTCACAGTGTAGAGGATGAGGACGGAGGAGAACTGGATCAGGCTGTAGATCGCCATATACTTAAAGAGACTAAAAGACGTCACCAAAGAACATCGTCCTTCCCTGAAAGAGAAAGGCTGTACTTGTAATGCAGGAATGAAGACATTATTAGCTTAGACACTTTGGAATTTTTAACTGTAATGATCAAAAACCACATTCGTCTGGACACGAAGATTTTTAAATCACAAAGGTAATAATAACAATACTGATTTCTTCAACTCCTTGCCTATTCTTATTGTGACATTAATGTTGACACATCAGTAAAATGCTGGAGATGAGTTTCCTACCTAATGAGCAGCGGCACACAGCTGATGCTGTCAGAGCTGGACGTGAAGGGGGAGGCGATGGAGGCCTCCGCCTGGGACAGGGACACCCCCGCGTCGGCCGCCTTCAAGGCCCCGCAGTCATTGGCGCCGTCCCCGCACATTCCCACACAGTAACTGGCAGGTAAAAAGGCAATCCCTGTCATTTTTACTACACTCTACATGAAGATCCATCTTTTTCCCTTACTAGTTTATTCTTACATTTCTTTTAATAATGGCAGTTTATTTGGCCAATTAGCATTTATGAATACAGGTAAATGGGGATTATTTATTTTTTTGCATACCCCATCTGTCTCTCCTATCTGATACACACATGGACACTAGAGGTGTAACAATTCATCAATTATACTCAACATATCGATTGTTCAGACCACAATACAATTCAATTGATTCAATTAACAAATATCAATTAATATCATTAGACTATGATGATATGGCAAAATGCTTTTGAACAAAAAGTATCTGTGAAAGAATCTCTCAAAGCAATCTAGAGACTCTTCTTAGTAGAGATCAATAAATTACAATACACTTTATGTAGTTCAGTACACCTGTGTCTAAGAGTGAGCTATACATATCCAAAAATAGTTTTTTGTTGTTAAAGTACAAATACAAGACAGCATGTTTCTTGTGCAGACATGTTCTGTGTTTTTGAGACATATATAGTTTGTTCAACATATCTTGCTGAATGATCTTATGCTTCATTGTATTGATAATATTGATCGTGTAATACTGAATCTAATCAAATTGTATTGCATTTCAAATAAGGTGGAAACTGCTTCAATTCATCACATCAGATCAGCTCAGGTCAGGGTGGGGGCATGTGTTGGTGTAGACTTGGACCTTTGTCCTCTTGCAAAGATATCGGGAGTACCACACACCCCTTTCCAGCGACCTCATGACCTCAAGGGCCCCATGGAGATTCTTCATGCATTTTCTCTTCCTCCCCTTTCTTTCATTCTTTGTCCTATCCCTCCCTCCCTCCCTACCTCCCTCATTCACTCACTTGAGATTCTGCAGCTCAGTGACCAGCCGAGTCTTCTGCTCTGGAGTCATACGAGCATACACCGTGCCTCTCATCAGCACCTGTGTGTACGGGTGTGAAGCCAGCAGAGAAGGCAAAAGTCTTAGGCAGACAGAGGAAATGTTTAAAGCTATTTATCTGGGTAGTAAGTATATATTTGCTCAGAAAGTAGCACAATCTAATGCAGGGCTATTCAACTCAGGTCCTCGATTCCAAATCCAGGCCTTGTTTTCAGTTCTCCCAGGTAGTTAGTTTAATAATGACAGGTTCTGATTGGTCAGATGCTTTACACCTGACTGACAGGTAAAGGAAGGCTGGAAAACCAGCAGGGCTCAGCCCTTGAGGACCGTGAATTGAATAACCCTGATCTAATGTATGCAAATTAACAGTAACAATACAAGCTAACAGGAATTTCTTCTATTCCCCAAAAAGTTACTGATGGCTGGATGAACACCGCTTCAGTTCCTAGACCTCTCCTCTGGGGCACCTCAGACATTCCATGTATTCGTTACATTTCACCACCAGTTCTCTTTTCTCTTAATTAATTTACTCAATTAAATAACTCAGTGACATACTGATTAGCCATACAAGGTTTGCTAGTGGTCGAGTCAAAAAATAGATGGGCATATTGGAGGTTGCTGCAAATACTGGGGTGATATTGGGAGAGGTTTTGAAAGGGCTAATTATTCTGACCCACTTTGATAGACATCAACAGTTTAATACCAACATGGAGATCATTCAGGCATTTTCTTTGACTGCTTAAGACTTCTGCACAGTACTATATATAAAGGCCTCAGAGATGTTGCTGAACGTTACCTTGGGTAGGTGTTCAGGAAAGTAGTCGCAAAGGGCCGAGAAAGACTTGCCATTGATGGCCAGGTGATACCCGGAACTTCCTTGGTAGAGACCCTATGAATGGAAATACAGGCTTCATGAAGTTGCTCTCAGTGGATTGTGCAAGAGAAGCAAATCTGCTCTATCAGTTCAATAGTAAAATATGTAATGCAATTGTTAGGTTAGTGGGACACTGGTCCTAATTCCAGGACTGGGGTTTAAAATTCCTCCTCTGCTCTGGGTGTGAGGTGTATATTTCATATTTCATATAACATGAATGCATGGTAAAATCTAGGGATAAGTCATTGCTGAATATTCAAATAAATAAAACTGAATAATCAATGAGTCATTTTAAAATGATTTAGCAGTAATATAATTAGTTGTGATTCATCCGTCCTCTGTTAAATTTATTCATTAAGATATTTCCTTCCACTGTTTTAGCACGAGGTCTGCATCCGCTCTCCAAGCCAATCTATCATTTTTGCTCTGCCTCACTCATAATGTGGTGTGTTTGTGATATATTTTTTTAAAACGAGTGAGGTGAGCAAGCATACAAACAATGATCATTTGTCTTTCATTGTATAGAAATACGCTGGATTCATAGAGAGGATATTAAGGAAAAGCAAGCGGTTCGTCGACACCACTTTGTGTTTTTTGGCATGACTCGCGGGAACAAGTGTAAGGGAATCTGATTATGGTGCTGCTGTTAATTTTCTATGTACATTTAGATTATCATGGTTGTTGTAAAAATGTCCTTGAAACTAATGTTATTTAAAATATTAAGAACAAAATTTCACGGAAGAGTGTATTGTTAGTTTGCCAGTCGAGACTTTTCGCCGAGTTAACCAGAATGAACTACTGACTTGCTTTCCAAGTCCTTTTTAGTTTTATAAATATCGTAATTTTTAATTGCAAATATTTAAAATGTGTTTTTTTTTCTCCTATACCATTAAGCTGTGGTTTCAAGGCTAAACGCTCAAAATTCTGTCTCATTTTATAAGGAAATAAATTAATTGAGTAGCCTATAATCCAGAGATTATGGTTAGGATTGTTAAAAATAAAGAAATCACCATTTCCTGCAACTGCCCAAGGCGCAGGCTATTAGGCATTATTAAATGCTACTGCACTTGAGCTAATTTCAGATTCAATTTAATGTATTCAACCTACTTTTTAATATTTCAGATTATCCTTTTGCAGCAACAAGTAACCATTTTATACGGCAAAAAATAAGTGTTTTGATCTGAACTCTGCACACAGAGCTCACTGGAAGGGGTGGGGCGTATCAAATATTATTTGAATAATGACTGGCCAAATTTGAGTAGTAATTTTGCCTGAAATAGCCATCCCTAGCAAACTCCATTTATATGGGTTAGACAAACACTCCTTTTCACTGCTAACACAATGAAAGTTGCCAGCAATAATTATTAGTGCATTATTACCATTTTGACTTATCGCTTCTTACCAGTACAGATACATCTGTAAGGTACAGTTATATGTGTTTAATGCAACAGTGCTTAGGCTTTGATGTTTATCACTATACAAGTCATGTGTAAGCTGAAGCGATCTGCACTGAAGATTTGGTATAATGCAGTTATTAAGGTGAAATTACCTGCGCAGGGCCACCTTGCAGAGTCTCAGTGCTGTTTTCTCCCATGTGAAATCGTAGCGTTGCCAGTGAACTGGCACCAGGGGGGTTCGCTTGTACAAAAATGACTCTGTCATCTGATGGTACCATGCCACAAGTCCGGGCCACATTCACAGCAGTCAGGATGTTGTCACCTTTGATTCAAGCGTGGCACTATTAGAGAAGGCTCACTGGCGCATGTACCGAGACGGAGACAAAGTGTTTCAAGCAGAGCATCTGAAAAGCAGCCCCGGTTCTCGCCCACTCTCTCACCTGTGACCATGACAGTTCGAAGCTGGGCGTTCCTTAGAATGGTGATGACACCTGGCGTTTCCGGCTTCACCACGTTCTTCATCACCAGCAGACCCAAGAACTTCATTGAGCTTTCTACGGCTTCCCTGTGGAACACGACCGCAGCTGTGTGTCTCCCTGCTCTACACAGTACAATTATAAAATGCGTAACAAACACTGAATTTTAGGACCATTTAATTCTAACTGACCTCTCAATGGTCTTCAAGCACAGTGTTTCATCAAGTGGTTTATAGGCCAGAGCCAGCACTCTGAACCCATCATTTGTGAAATGACTCAAAGTGTCAGAAAATATAGCAGGCACTGCCAAAAAACAAAGGACATTTAAGAACTTGTCTGCTTTAACCATACCCAAAAAGCATGCATAAACCCAGTTTATTTTCACACAGATATCTGACTGTTAGACAGAAATTGATCTATCTACCTTTCCGGGCAAAATTTCCATTTTACTATTCAGCAGGAACCTTTATTCAGAGGGATGTGCACCGGCCACCTAGTGGAGGGCAGAATTGTAACCACTCACCGCTCTCCTTCAGGCAAAGGCTGGCCACCATTTCAGGAGCTCCTTTGAGGAAAGCGAGGGCACCGTGTCCTCCTGGCCCTACGGTAATTACACTCATCCTCTGCAGGGTGGATGAGAATGGGAATCTCCGCAGGATAGCCACTGGCTCACTGATGGACTGACATGAAGAACAAAATGAGGCATTTGACCAACGCATGTATAATAAATGAATAAATAAAATTAAACTAGATGCTGTCAGAATAACAACATATTCCCCTGAGGGCCCCTTCACATCTAATCTCTACTCTTCTCAAACCCCCCCCCCCCACCTCTCCAAAAGAATTAAAAGCCCATCTTTGTGTGACTTTGTGTCTCAGTGTAGTCTGGTTCACCAGATCTGCATCAGTGGCTGCCCATTCAGGTGTCGCAACAAAAAATTAGTGTAATTTTTCTCAAGATTAAAAAAGTTCCAAACCTCCTATACAAAGTTAATGTGAAGTTTGAGAAATACCTTTTGAGTTGCGCTAACAAGATCAACAGTCTGGGGCAGCCTTCCTGTTCGCTTCAAAAATGGATTACTTACAGATCTTCACCCATATAAATGTGCCTGCAAAGCAGGGATGGGCCATCCTATGATTTAAAACCTACTTTTCATGCAAATGTTATAAATGGTGACCTTTTACGTTCTCTATATAGGTTTTCCAAACTTCACATAAAAATTCCATGGCCAGTAATAATATGGATCTGTGCTATGTTCACAAACCAACAGAATTAGTTCCTACTAGATGGCTGTGCTGATTGGCCAAATTATATCGAGTGTCCCTATCGCAGGGCCTCTTTCATGCATGACATATTTGAAAAAACACAATTCAGTGTGAGCAACTGGACAAGCTGGTGTCAAAAAAGAATTCAACATCATAATGTGGTAGCGGGGAGGCTTAGCGCAGTCAGATATTTCTCAAAGCAAAGTTATCGATAAACTTCTTCGGGCAGTGGTCAGCACTTCCAGGGGAATTACAACAAATCTATTTAGTTACCTTAAAATGAAGAATCAGACACAACTTTGTGTAATATTTCAAATAAACTTTAACTCAGTCAACTAATGCCAATAGCAAAAACAGCGTCTTTAATGCAATATTGTATTTTAAATGGTGCTAATAGAGCAGTCCTTTGGCCTGTTCGTGCCTGATTATTTGTGACAGTACACTTCAAAATTAGGAAGAAAGATCACAATTCAGATAATGGATCGTGACTGTGTGTTAGATTTTTTTGGGAAGTTTGCCCACCCTTACTGCAAAATCTGGAAAAGATCTGTCAAATACTTTTCGAGTTATTGCTAACGAGTGTCTAAGGTAACAGTGGTGGTTGGCCAGTCACAAAGCTATGTGTTTTCATGTCCAGGAAATACAAAAATTCAGACACAATAAATGCTGCCATTGTTTCCGCTGGTAAACCAATCCCCAAGAAGAAAATTCCTCCTCATAGGTCACACGTGGTATTAGCGATCTTCAGCCTTCCCTTCATGTCTAAGGGCATACTCACACTAAGCCCAGTTGCCTTGTACCATGCCCGAGCTGACTGACTAACTAGCCCTCCTCCTCACTACTCGGTCCTCTAAGTCTGTGCTCACATTGCACTTAATGCTTGGGACACGAGCACACTTTCATCATCACAGTGTGAAAAGACTCTCAAGACTTTTGTGTTAATCATTAACGTCATGTCTGTGTTCCATACCCGTGCACAGTTAGCAATTACACTAGATCCGTACTGTGCTTGAGGCCAACTGTACCCTGCTCTGGCCCACCTCTTCAAGCAGACACGTGCATAGTTATGCGTATAGTGCCCAGGCTTGGTACAGATCCATTGGACTTCAAAGGTCAAATGTGCTTGGGCCAAACTCCCTGCCACCCCTTTGGAGATTACCCACAATGCCATGAGGCTGCAGCTCGGATGCCGGTGGTCTCATCACTGCCAGGACACGAAAGCTCCCAAACTCCCCCACAATCTCTGCAGTTTGTCCATCCTCCACGGGCTCCTCTAGCTCCTGAAGACACCAAAATAACCGTTAGGCACATGCTAGAAGTCAAGGGAAAACAATGCACATGGTGAATTATGTGACTGAAGAGTGTGGTCCACACAGCAGGCACCATTTGCTATTACAAGGACCTCTCACACAGACCCCCTTCACCTTATGCCATGTTTATTATTTCCCAACACTAAATACCCTTGTTGGTAAAAGAGGCCAGAGGAGAATGGCCAGACTGTCTGGAGGTGATAAAACGTTACGGTAACTCAGATTATCACTCAGATTATGAACTGTGGTGAGCAGAAAAGCATCTCAGAATGCAGATCACATCGAGCCTTGATGTGTATGGGCTAAAACAGCAGAAGACCATGTCAGGTTCCACTCCTGTCAGCCAAAAACAGAACGCTGATGCAGCAGTGGGCACAGGCTCACGAAACTGGACAGTTTAAGACTGGAAAAATGTAGACGTCTTGATTTCTGCTGAGGCGTGCAGATGTTAGATCAGAATTTCACCTTAACAACATGACACCACACACCCACCCTGTCTTGTGTCATCGTGGTATAACGGTGCGGGCAATGTGTTCTTGCCGAGCTTTGAGCCATTTGATACCAATTGATCATTGCTTGAATGCCACAGCCTATCAGAGCATTGTTTCTGACCCAGCACATCCCCCAAAGTATTCCCACCATGAAGATCAATCGTTGCTGTTTGTTCATAGGAAGTCAGTAAGCAGTCCTGGGGGGGTGTTCCACGAAGCAGGATTAAGGGAAAGTCTGACTTATTTCGACAACTCTGGCTCATTTAGGTGGGAGTTCCATTCCATCAACATGTCTTAAATGAATCTCCGCTGAGCTACCACGGTATAGTGAACAAGTCTGCTCTAGACCAGGTTAACAGTCTTGCTTAGATAAAGCATTGTCTCAAAGAACGTCCGACGTGTGGGAACAGATTTCCAAAAGATCGTTCTGTCAGACAAAATTCCGCGCTCCCACTACTCATGTCATGTAATAAATATATTAAAGCTTATAAAATCACATCTCAGTATTCCAATTAATTCCAAAATAATTAAAGTAAAAGCATACCATTATTACAAAGGCCAAACATGAAATGCAATGACTTAAACTGGAAAAAAAATCTGTTAAAATAATATGAACAGTAAGATATTTTTATATTTTTAGTCACTGTCTACTTTGAAAGTTTATTTGTAAAAAGCCAAGACAAGGTACATTTATCTGTGCAGAACATCTCACATGGATGCAACTGAACATATTTTACAGAGATAAAATAATACAGAATAATATTTTACTGAAAGAATGAGAGATGAACATAACCCAGAAGGTTATCCCATTGGTCATGGGGATCGAACGACAAACTTTCGCATTATAAGGCAACAGCATAAACCACTGTACCATCATACCACTGTACTAAGCACTTGGAACATTTACGTAACTTGTGCATTTAGTCTGCAATTTATTGCCATGCCAACTCCCTGTCTGTATTCATGGGCACAGTATCGCCTTTTTTAACGATTACACCTTTATATTTTTCATACAGCTCCTTCGGCAGTGTTTGTTCTGCAGTGGAAAAAAACACCGCTCTCATTTTACAGGCTTTCCGACTCATTTGGTCAATCTATCGTTCATCCATTAATTTGTGCTTCTTAAATATCGAGGGTGTGCGCACTAAGGGAGACCATGCAAGTCTGTCTTGAATGAGCCTTGATTAGTTAAAACTGAACTGCGTCAGTGAAACGACATGAGGCTAAGTTTAGAGATGGCATTAGTTTCAATCTGACTTATTTGGGAAAGTCTGGCTTTCTTTAGCTACTTCTGTGGAATACCCCCCTGGGCTGTAACATGAAACACTGCAATGGCCTGAGTGTATCACACAGCCAAGGATATGACAGTCACCACTGGCACTCACCCAGCCTGTGGACTCAATCATCTTGAGCTCCAGGGGGTCTCCGAATGACTGGGGCCCCAGCAGTGCCACGGAGTGGCATGACGCCATGGCCAAGAGCATGGGACCCTGTGGCAGCATGCGGGGGTCTGGCACGAGCTCTGCAAAGCCTTCCCCACCACCCTCCAGGACACCCCACACGTCAAGACCATCCTCCGTCAGCGTGCCTGTCTGCGGGCAGGGAAGGCGTTGAGGGTAAAGCACAGGAACGAAAGGCTATGATGTCTGTTATCTACTGCCCCAGCAAAGCAGCTTCTGAGTAAGTCGGACGCCACGCCTCCCTCAGGCCTACTGGCCGGCTGCCTGCTCACCTTATCAAAGCAGTAGAGCGATATCTTTCCACAGACATTGATACGGGGCGGACTGATGCAGAACACGCCGTGATGCTTGAGACGTCGCTGGGCGTAGATGGTGCCTGTCGTCATGGCAGCAGGCAGAGCGGGCGGCACCACGATGGTGACGATGTCCAAGGCCCGGATCACCAGCTCCACCCAGGGAGTCTGGAGCCAGAGGTCCAGATAGGTATGAATTAGTGTGTTAAGATGCAGCCTAACACATCTTACTGCTGCTTAATGCTTAAAGCAACGTCGTGCGGTTTCACGTCTCAGACTCACTGATCTTGCAAGTTTTAGGGAGCTACTAGTCAATTAACACCTGTTTGAAATAGTTCACAACAGACAGATCAGATCAAATAAATAAATAAAATTACTATTATTATTATTCGGTAATAATAAAAGTAGCTACATGTGGTACTGTACCATACCTCAAGTTGACGAATCGCTGAAACCGCGTTGATGATGTTTTTACAATCGCCACAAGTGCGTGTGTTCATTATTACAGACCATTATATTTACCTCAAATTTTTAATGCAACAAACTAATGGCAGTCCCTTTGTAAGTATGAATCCATAGGACCTTCTTAACCTGTGGACTGCCTGTAAAATAAAAACTGTACCCTTGGCACTACTGAGGGCAACATTTTGGATCCCAGTGCAGAAAAACACCACTAGCGTACCTAACATAGTGCTTTAGGCTCAGAAAGGTATCTGACAGCCCCATCCTTGAGCAAAAAATGTAATCTCATGTATTTAAATTACAGAATCTACCAATAAAATGACATGGTATGTGTTTGCATCCCACCCTTGGTCAGTAGGCATGAAGTCTGCATGTTCCCCCCATGGGGCTCAGGGTATCTCCAGTTATTAGCCACAGGGCTATCAGCAGGCCTTACTTAATATGTCAAGTGTAAAAATCAGTAGTGTTAGGCTCACCATGCTCATGCGTAGGATCACAATGCTGTAGATTGTGCCTATCAGAGCTGTAACATAAAACAAGGGGTATTGATGGGCAAACAAGCTCTACAGTGGTGTCACAAATATAAACTATTAGCATTAGAAACTAAATAGCAGGAGTAATTAATTCATTTGCAAGACCTAGAGCAGTATACAAACAGATGGCACCACTGCGTAGATGGATGGCTACGCTCAATGAGAAGAGAAATTTACCCAGTGCCCCAAGGATGAGCAGGAACTTCATGGAATCTTGGTAGAAGCGGAAGTTTATTGGCTGAGGGAAAAGTATGGAGCTGATCAGGTCACCCTTAGCTGTGAAAAACCCTGAAAGGCAAAAGCGATAAATCATACACCCACATAAGCTGTAATGGGAAAGAGCTTCGAAAATCTGTCGCCCTCACTAAAGCTGTGATTCACTGGCATTGGCTCAGAGCTGATTCGATACCTTATCAGCTACACTGGGGAGGGCTAACCCTAACCCTAACCCTAACCCCCTATGTTCTAAGCTTATGCGGCAAAGCGTGACAGGTCAGTCTGCATTTTTTCATCTGTTCTGACATGTCTGGGACCTGCAATGCTCGGCAAACCTGCAATTCAGTGCTAACTAACAGGTGCTCTCACATACTGAATCATGCCTTTCTGACATGCCAGCATGGGTCACTAATCACCTTTTGCAACTCATCCTGTCCCTCCATGCGGCGTACTACAGAAACGTTAAAATGTTAACATTAATGTTACATCGACACATCCATTCAGCTTCCTCGACCAACCATGGAAGGAATGGCAATGCAAAAAACTAGACTTTTCAAACATGCATACAAAAGCATGTTTGTGGTCGAAAGCCCATCTTAGTAAGCAAAACATATCAACTGCTAGCGAGGTCACAATACTGGACTTTGACAGCAACACCACCAAAACACTGTTTGAACCTACAACCTGAGGCAGCAATTTTACCTGCTAGCTCTCAGTCTCGTTTTTAACCTCAATGTCATGAGAAAAACATATCTGTTATAGTAATTTTAACTTTTATGGTACTTAAAGCAATAAGAGGCTCTAGCCAAACACAAACTAAAGGTATTCACTAAACATCATCTGTCATTCCATATAAAAGATACTGGTACCACAGTAAAGCTCCCGTTTGCCACACAAATGGTAGTAACTCATCAATAAAATGAAATCTGTTTTAACTTAAAATTGTCTATTAATAATTTACAAAGTGTTACAACCTAATTAATAACCAGATTATAAACCATTCATAAACCCTTTATATGGGCAGCCTTATTGTAAAGTGGCACCAAGATACTAAGATTTTAAAAATCAACAAGAGGCTAGGTTAACTTTCACAAACAGAATTCCTGGGTATGGATAATGTACTGTAGATATGCTACCACCTTACCTGTGCGTGTGACCACAGCAACACCTCCTCTACCCTGGCGGCCTCCCCTGGCCTGGAGAACTTGTGTACCACAGAAAAGGGAATGTCTGCGCTGAGAGTCAGGACTGTATTTGCCTGCACTGAATGGAAGGGGAGTTTTCATCACAGGCACGCTTTCACCTGAAAGAATGGCGGGGTTGCAGTGAGACGGCAGCCCTACTTACATTTACCAACATAAGGGGCCATAATATGCTTTTCTGGTCTTTCCCTTTCCTTTAGTGTGTTATACAGTTATTGTGCAAGTAAATGGTCTGCAAAGTCATAAGAACCAAACTACATGCCAAACATAGTAACCCTTACCACAGAAACCCCTCTTCTCTAATCTGCCTAAAACACCTCGTTGGAAATCCAACCGTTACTTCCGTGACACGGTGAGATCATCTTGTAACACAACCCTTATTGGCCGCCTACCTGCAAGGATCTGTCTGCAGACTGCAAGACAGGGGCGGAATGTGTAGGGCAAGCTGACCAATCGGGAAAGCTGACCAATCAGAGCACACTGGGCTCATCAGGGGTGGGGCTTTAACATAGCATTTCAGACAGAGGGTGAATAGAGATGGACAGCATAAGAAAAATAATGTTTTTGGAACATCAAAGCATGTAAACCTATTCTATTAGACCCCAAATATAAAATCACAAATGGTTAAAATGAAGATCATAGGACCCTTTAAGATGGGACTGCAACAGGAAGGTTAAATATCTGTATAATGAGCATGTAAATCTAAGCTCTAGGTAAACATCTAGGTAAAACAACTACAAAAATCATGACTAAATGTACGAAGGTCAGACAGAGTAGTATTTAAATAGTCGTCCAATGTTTTAAATGTAATATTCCAGAAGCATATTAAATCATAGGCACATTTGTAGTCAGCACAAAGAACTGCTTCACCTCAAATTATATTAGTAATTATTCACTTGCATTACATTATAAGTTTTACAAAATAACTGCCAAATATATAAAACTATTAGATTTTTTAAATTTAACCAAAAAAAATCTTTAAATGTTAAAACAAAAGAATAAGAAAAATTTAATCTCAAAATGCACAGCAAAATACGACAAAAAAAGCTTATTAATTACAGACAAACAATCTGTGCCTCACCAGTGAGCATGCTCTCATTGACCATGCACTCCCCAACCAGCAGGGCGGCATCACAGGGCATGAGCAGGCCCTCTGGAGGTATCAGCACACAGTCCCCAGGCACCAGGTCCACAGAGCTCACGCTCTCCTCCTCTACCGGCAAAAGGGACACAGATGAGCGAGTTTGAGCTCCATGCGGGAACAGGAAGGGGTAGTGACACGCAGGGCGGGATCAGGGTGGGGGTAGTGACACGCAGGGCCGGGATCAGGATGGGGGTAGTGACACGCAGGGCCGGGATCAGGATGGGGGTAGTGACACGCAGGGCCGTGATCAGGATGGGGGTAGTGACACGCAGGGCCGGGATCTGGATGGGGGTAGTGACACGCAGGGCCGGGAACAGGATGGGGGTAAATGACGCATAGAGCTAGGATGACACTCACCGCCAGTGTCCCTGCGAACCGTCACATTGACCACCAGGTGGGCCATTCTGCGCAGGGTCCTGCTTTGCTGAAACACAGGCAGCCCACCAGTCAGCTGCCCATCTCATGTGACTAATCACTCAATCACACATATTTCACTAGTGTCACGACAAATATTCCTGCCTTTAAGTGACTCAAAAATGCATGCAACAATGAAACTATTTTTGTATGCCAATCTGCAAAAACATACATCCTGGGGATGCAAAAATTGACATGATGCACAGATGACCTTTATACTAAAGCAATGAGATTTTATGCAGGCATGGTGACTGACTGTATATATGGAGATTTGAACCCCATCCCTGCTGTGTGTGTGTTTGTTTCTCCTCCCCCTGCTACGTGGGCCTCGTCCAAGTACCCCAGCTCCGTCCTGCTGTCCAAAGACGTGCATTTGGGAGAACTCAAGCCTCTGGATTACGCGTAGTGTATGAGTATCTCTCCATTTGTCTGTCACCATATTTTTTTTTGTGCTCCCCCGCATTTTTGCCCCTTGCAGTGTGAGATCCAGACCCACCCAGAACCCTGCACTGTAAACTCATAAGAAAATATGAAAGTTCACACTTGCTCCTGCTCCATTCCTCACCTTACGAATTTCATAGAGGGAGATGGCTACAGAAATAAGTGAGATGACAAGGATACAGCCTGCATAGTAGAAGTACTTGTCACTCATCCATAAGATGATACTGAAGATCTGGAACAGGTAGAAGGGATTGAGAACCTGAAGGGGAGGAAGTGAGAGTCAGCTGGACTAGCAGGACCAAGGGGATCCAGTAGACAGAAACAGACGCATGGATGGGATCCAGCACCTCCTCCACCAGCAGCCGAGCACAGGACTTCACAGGAACATCTATGAGGTTTGGCCCATACACCTTTCTCCTGCAACCGGACGCAGGACAGGACACATTTAAGCGTGAGCACAGAGATGAATGTAGAGGTGCAGATGTACATCTGTAGGTGCATGACTGGACATATAATTGCGTGGCCATCTGTATAAGGAAGAAGTGCCCGTTCACCTGGAGCTCTGTTCGTGGCAGCTCAGCCCCCCTTGTTGGCGGTATATGTCAGAGGAAGTCCAGTCCTCACTGAGGACACTGTGCAGAAAGACACCTTAAGACTTTCGCCCCCTTTTAATGCATGAACATTATTTATCGATCTTGGTGATGTATTAAAACCGTGGTTGTCAACTACGTTTGGGTTGCAACTACTTTTGGTTAAAAAATATGCACATCGTTTGTGATGTCTGGCTTTCGTGGTGGCAAATGATGCAAAATTCCATCCCAGAAATCGGATGACCCCACTGTCACCGTTTTTGGTGAAACAAACAAAAACAAACAAAACACTTAGGGTAGCAACTTAAATGACTGAGGAACAATGTGGATCCGCAGACTGGGCCAGTTGAGAACCACTGGTCTTAAAACTTTCAAGATTTTCGTGAAGTCCTTCAACGTGCCCCTCCCGTCAATCCTACCTTACTGGACAGAAGGCACCCTTCTTCATCATCCAAATGTAACGAATCCCCTCAAATATAAAGAAGCGAAGGGATGCTTTCTAAAAAAAAAACAAAAAAAACCCAACATGTAATGAAAAGGAATTCATGACTGACTGCATTCGTACAACCCCCCCAACCCATATCCAAAACAGCTCCCTGACCTGCTCCTTGTGAAGGTGCACTGTATCCCTCCAGTCAAATTCCTCAACATCACTGGCCGGGTGTTCCGCACTGGAGAGGGGGGGACACACACCTGCCTCAGTACGCCTCATACCCAGAGTAACCACACAACTAATCAGACATGGGCACTCACTCCTGCTTGCTGGGCTTACCTGCCATCATCCATCTGCAGTATCTCTACCTCTACAATGAAGCTCTGCCCATGGGAATTCTGAGACGGGGGGGGGGGCCCTTGCTGTGCTGCACCTACACAGGCTGACCTC
>JABFEB020000038.1:3793524-3806169 GCA_019775895.2 Stomatorhinus ivindoensis | reverse complement strand
ACAGTAAGCAGAGGAACAATCCAAATCACATTCCAAAGACACAAAACCATCTTCATTTTTCAGTCTCTAATCCATTAGCTTATCCAGAAATACCCTGTGCTTGGAACAGGAAAAGGCAACAAAGGTGCAGAATTGTTGCATTTGCAAATTCAATACAAGACAAGCTAGCAAGACATAATTATGAAATACTTAAAAAGAAGATGCGAACACAAAATACTTGACACTACAGGCTAGCTGGTCATGGATACAATGAAGCTGACAATGCAGGATGAAGCTCTCATATTTCTGCTAGTAGGAGTGCAGGGAAGGCAAACTTGACACTGAACTGGTTCTGCAACTTTCTCCACTGTCCAAGGTCTTTCAGTAGCTTCAGTCTAACAGAGTTTAGTACAATTCATCTTGTATAAATACTGTTGTACTCTGTTTGACTGGGGGACCAAAACATTCCTTAAGTTTTTCATAATGTATAAAATAAAGTTTGGGCCAATAAGCTGGCTGTGTTTACCACAACAATTACAGAACACAGAGTAAGAAAGAACAAAATAATGTTTTAATGCTCCCATTTCCAAACTACAGAAATCAAGTCAGATGCTAATGTTTAGCGGTCCCTGAAGTCCAATCTCACCCTTACGAGTAGAGTATCTGCCAGGGCCAGGGGACAGAGGTTACAGCGGGCTAACACGGCCAGACGGGGGCGCCAGTGGAAGAGTAAGAGCAGCAGGCCCACTGACAGCACAGCAAACACGCGGCACAGCCACACGCGCCAAGGCACAAGCCGGTAACCCTGCACATCCTGGGGGAGAAACACAGGAGGTCATCGGCAAAGGTCGCTGGCCTACACAGAAGCACAGGGCCAGCAGGCATGGAGAACACTAATGACCCAACACACCTATCAATACTTGTACAAAAAAAAAACCCAGCTAACACACTACACACAGCATGCTGCTAAAACAATAAACAGGAATTAACTTGGATAAGAACATCTCAATTTGAAATTATAAAACTGACATTTCAATTTTATTATTATTTTCTCATGGCTTGTCTGGTACCTGAATTGTAGATCATTTAAAATCAGTGTTAAAGTAATGAAGACAATACGTTTAAATGATGGATTTCACACTTTGTTCCATAAAACATTGCACCTCGGAATGCTTGTGTATGTATTGCTTTGAATTCCATCAGCTTGGCAACGCAGTGAAAATGTCCCAAGGACTGAACCATGTTTTTTTATGATGAGGTCGGCAGGAAACACACCATATTGGAGATGGTGCAGTGGCAGGGGTCAGCAGACCCGGCCAGTAATGGCTGACTGTTACCTGCAAATCAAAAAGAATTGTTCAGTCGCTTCAAGTTATTAGGGCATATGCTAGGATTATGCAACATCAACAAAGCAATGGTTGACAGCTGACCGCGTTAACCTGTACGTGCAAAACCGACATGTCACCATTTCAGCCTCACCTGTGTCAATTCTCCATCTTCACAATGGAAGAATATAAATCCTGTGGCAGTGACGATTCAAAAGAATATGTAACTACCTAAGCAACATAAAGGGAAATGTGCTCTCACACGGCAGTATATCGCTGCTGGGCGTGCAACCCCAGGCAAACATGTACTATGTACACACACCGGTTGGTTTACCACGCTTTTGTTTTCCCCACATACACTACAGGGTGTGTGTCCTCAGTGTCTGTTTTGTGAATTATAAGAATAGCAATCAAGAACTGCAATGCTGATTACACAGAAACGTTACTGGTATTTCATCAAATATGATCAACAAGAGCATCAAATGACTGTGACAGACTTATTTAACGATACAGCATAATTGCTGTCAGCAATCATTCAAAACATACTGGCCTAAGACCCACTGTTTTCGTGACTGACGGTATATTCTGATTGATACAGCACAAAATTTGATGGGGAAAGCGACATATCGGTCTCCCAAACAGCACTGAAACATTACTGCAATAAACGGTATATTATATTGTTCTGACTGCTTAAATGTCTTATGTTATAATATACCTAAAAAGTAACGCTGCGTTTTCATTTAACTCCCTGTTCGGGTATCTTCACAATTCAGTTTACGTGTGTGTGTGTGATTATATCGTAAATAGGCTAGTTGTTATTGTTGCTGTTATTGTTATTCAGGTATACTTTTCTGTGTAATTCCGTTTTGTGGAAGGGATTATTTGCATCGGACTTGTAAAAACGATGCAGAACGCAGGACACAAAAGTAGGAAACACAAATATATAGTTTCCAAATAATTACACTTCGATTTGCTCCGTTTACAAGTACTAATTTAAATGTAACTTGATGCGTCTTGCTGGTTTCTTAACCAGATGTAACTACGATACGAAGCACATAATTTTAATTACTGATGAGTGTCGCGCTTAGTCCAGTTTATCTTTTAACGACAGCCGGATTTCCGCGTTCAATATCCCCTACAACACACTATGGCCATATTACCTCAGTCTACGGCTTACTTCTGGGTGTCAGGTCATTGTAAATTAATTTTAAAAGACAAGCTATTTTTCTCCGGGCAGTTTTTTTCCCACCTGTTACGAATTTGGGGTAATCGCTCCTGTGTCAACAGACGTCTATTTCAGGCATATTGTGATATTGTCATAGTTTCTAATTGCGTCGATTTTTTTATAATTCCAATTTTTAAAATCATTTTTACAATTCCAAATACTGTACAAAAGCGTCGCCTGAAGGTTAACTAATTTGGCCGATTAATTTTTATTTCAAGTAATCGGAGTCCGACCTGGACATAGTAAAACCAGCACAGACGGTCGCGTCTGCTTATAAACTAGCACTGCAGGTTTTAGACAGATCAGTAAGTGTAAATAGTTTAAACCACATACCTTTAGCAAAGTGCTACAGGCTTCGGGTCTTCTGAATAACCGGTTCGCTCCAAATCGATGAAATTAAATACAACGATAATAAGCGACTCTCGAGGGCAGCAATAATCGCTGGTGTAACACCTGTATTTACTTCGGGAGCGTATAACTGCAAAAGCCCGCCTCTCCTACTGTTTGTTTCACTCTTTTTAAGTATCTGCACTGAACATCCATGTTTATATCCCTCATAGCCTCCAAAGTCTCTCTTTAAATCTAGAACGGCGTATTTCAAAATTAAGATTCAGTATAGTGTTGTGCTTATACGTCTGCTTATAGGGTACAACAAGTCTTAAGTTGCAGCGAGACATTAAAGAAAAAGCAAATAGGCATATAATGTGTAAAACATAAAAAATGTAAATTGCCAGGGGTACTTTCACATTAAACGCCATTCATTCATTCGGTTTTTTGCTCGCTTGCTCTCTCACTCTCTCACACACACATACACAGAGGCTATCGATGCATTATTGTTTTATCATTCAGACAGCAACTGTATGAGCCAGACAGGTACCAAGGCTCATTATTCTTTAAGGTAATAAAACCTCCCCCTTCAACCATCGACATACTCCACTCTGACTACTAGTTTTAATGGCGGACCTTAAAGCTAAATTTAATGTTTTTTATGTATAGCACAAACGTAAAGAATGTTAGTTTTTGCAATCTGCAGTAACACGTTTTTTGTTTAATTCGTTTTGTTTGGCGTAAGTTTTGCGGTCGCATTCCCTTAACTATATTTTTCCCATTGGATGTGTGTATTTTAGTAGGGTATGATTATAGTGAACGTTCTTCCAGAACACGATTTCAACTGTTGAAAATAGGAACGAATATTTTGGGATACTTGGGTAATATTGTGGAATCAAAAACTTGACAGACGACAAGTGAGTTCTAAAATCAAATAGAGTGAACACGGAAAACAGTATTTTTTCAGGATTTGGCACTAGAGGGCCAGCTGCCGAGTCTGACAGGCAGCTGATTAGGGAAGGGGATGCGCACGCGCAGGAGAGATTCTCCCTTCAGTTGCATTTTTTTCTATACCGGTATAAGGAATAGTAGTAAAGATGCCCCAATGTTCTTGGTTGACCATTTGAATACAGACAGTGTTAGCAATTTATGATCATGGGGGAAGTCAGGGAGAGGATGGGGGTTCCAGTCGGCACTACTAGGGTGCAAAGAAAGATAATACAGTGGCCAGAAAAGTGGCTGAACTACCATTTGCTCTTACGGGTAGTCTCCACCCTGTCCCATCCCTGTCTCTAGATCCTCACACTCCAGGTCACTCTTTACATGCAAACGCACTCACAACACCTACACACAGTTCTTTAATGGCGAGGGCATTTTGGGGTATAAAGTGGGATGAAGAACTGTCCTTACTTTGTATTTGAGCTGCCTTTCAATAACCAGTATATGTCTACACTGTACATGATATTATTTTTACTGTTCAATAAATCACCGTTTTGCCCAAACTGCAAAGACTGCAGGTGGATTCCTTACATCTTACTGGTGAGCCAGCCAGGGCTAACAACTGGAAGAATGACCTGGGAACTTGTTCTGGCTGATATTTTCCTCAAGAAGAGAGAAGACTGACCTGAAAACTTCATTACAGATGTGCCACCTTCTTCTGCGAACCGAAGGACCCAGAAAGAATCATAGTTGTGAGTATAACTGGTTTGCGATATCAGACGTCTGCTGAGATGAACAGTAAAATAATATAGGAAACTGGGAGTAATTCAAGACGTAGGCATGAGAATTCTCCTGGTTCTACCTGTTTATTAGTAATAGAGGGTAAACAGGAGGTGTGTTTGTAGAGGAAATGGGCTTTGGTAAGAAAGCACCAGCAGGGTTCCCCACATTGTAACCCTGTGTCCTTGAGGTGAACCACCACCATAGGTATATTGTGTAAGTTTATACTGCGAGAGTTTGAATTTATACTCAGAATCTACAACGATGGGGTGGGACATCGAATATGTTGCAGAGCATTGGAAGTAGGGATCGTACGGATCTCTCTCAGATAACTATGAGCCTGTAGAGTGGCTAGAGGAGCCATGTAGGGAGAGGAACACGAAATGTTCCAAGAAAAAGCAGAGGCATGCTAACATGTTACAGGCCTTGCTGGAAGGACAGCAAGAAATTAAGGGCAGACTGACGAGTTCGCAGTCTGAGTGTACTCAGCATAGGAGTACGATCAGTGAATGCAGGGATAGAATAGAGAGTCTCGAACAGGAGAACTCTGCTAGTCGAGCAGAGCGTCGGCTAGCTGCAGAAAACAGCATTGAACTGAGGCAACTGGTAGCTTCTCTTAGGCAGGGCCTGAAAGCGGCTAAGGAAGCTAATATATTCCTCCAAAAGGAACTGGAGAAGTGTCAGAATGCTTATGAAGCACTTTGGTCCAGAAGCATTAAAAACCCAGAAGTGCATAAAAGCGTGCTGGGGGTGAGGATACTGTTCTGAAAGGCAAATTAGAAAGGGGTAAGGAACATGTTGCAGCTTTGGGCATTAGTCTGCCGGCGGATTCTGATAGTGATAGTGACACTTCAGATGAGGGGACTAATGTGAGCCCAGTTAAAGTTGCACCATTTCATGTGAGAGAGCGTAGGGGACACAGAAGGGCAGCTGCCGAGGTTGAAGGGTTTACGGTTGCTGACATTACATCACACCCGCAAAAAACTCGGGGAAAACCGAGTAGGATGCGTTCCATTTGCCGCAGAAGTAGCAATACCATGGACCCATATCAAAAAGCAAGATCTTTTGCTTAGCTGGACAACTTGCAAGAATTAAGGTATTTCAGTTTAAATGGCCTTTATCTTTGTTCACTTGCAATTATATATTCTGGCAAAACACCTTTTCAGTTTTATGAGCTATTGTTACGACACGAGTATTTTGAGACTGCATCCCAAGATGATGTCTAAATCATAGAGGAACATGACTTATTGTGAAATAAAGCAAATGATTACACACTGATTTAGCTATGATTAACGGATCTAGGCTACATGTAAGAAGTCTAGTTTAAAATATTCAAAAATTAACTAAAATTAACAGAATGTAAAACTATGTACATTAGCATGCTAACCAGCTAGCTCCAGCCCGTCCTGACTCGTAACGTACTCCTAGCCAGTTATTACATGTAGCACCTATTTCATATCATATCAGATTAGTTATAATTGGTTATCAAACCTCATTGCTGCTAAGGTTTACAATCTAGTTGCCGTAAAGTTAACAAGTGACGTCAGCTTGTTGGCTTTACCATTACTTGGAGAAAATGAATCTCTATGCTGGCCTTTGCCGAATCCCACATTTAGTTATCCAGCAAGTTAAAAACCTCCTTTAGGGTGACCATACATCCTCTTTTTCTCAGACTTGTATTCTTCTTTGTGACGTAAAAATACCTCAAAAGTCTGGGATATTGTTATGTCTCATGCTGACATTTCCCTTCTATAGTCAGAATACTTTGTGTGTGTGTGTGTGTGTGTGTGTATCTGCGCTTTGATGCCTCTCTCTGCATCCTGCCCCCTTATCAACTTTTTTGCAAAGCAATATTTTGTCACCCTAACCTCCAATTAATGGCTCCCGGACACAGAGGTAATGAGGTATAGAGTGTTTATCATGTGAATGGCAGTGGTTAGCACTGTTGCCTCACACCTCTGGGACCTGGGGTCGAGTACCCGCCTGGGTTCCATGTGTGTGGAGTTTGCATGTTCTCCCTGTGTCGTCGTGGGGTTTCCTCCAGGTCATCCGGTTTCCCCCCGCAGTCCAAAGACATGCTGAGGCTGATTGGAGTTACTAAATTGCCCGTAGGTGTGCCTGTGTGAGTGAATGGTGTGTGGGTGTGCCCTGCAATGGGCTGGCCCCCCTGTCCAGGGTTGTTCCCTGCCTCATGCCCATTGCTTCCGGGTAGGCTCTGAACTCCCCGCGACCCAGTAGGATAAGCGGGTATAGATAATGGATGGATGGATCACGTGAATGGTGTGAAACTGAAAATACAAGTACATTCACTGATAAGTGAAAGGTTAGTACATTGTAGCATTTAACAACTCTAAATGCGGCTAAATGTAACAATCAATGTAACATTTTACTCACAGGGAATGCCTTCAAATGGGGATAACAAGGGAAGGTCGCAAAGTAAAAAATAAACGAAATATATATTTTCGTTTATTGTTCTTGTTTATTGTGTTTGGCGATATGACCTATTGCGCTTTGTGATTCAGGCCGCTAGATGGCACACGTTTCCCGTCCCCGAATGCTAAATGTGTCGCATACTAAGGTATAAAACCTCTAACCATAGGCGTCGTTAGGTCCGGTCACGCGTGGTTAGAGACCCAAGGATTTTAGCCCCGATGCCCCACGTAAACTTGAGTTAGCCGCTGATCTTTTCTATAGCTGGAAACTCCCCTGCCTCTGACGCTGATATCTTGTCCTTTTACTTTCGACTACGCGACAGCAGCGCAACTGGAGCTGATCGATCTGTAGTGTGACGCAACATTGAAAGAAAAGTTTAATTCTTTACAGCTGGATGGATTCTACGCCTCAATTAAGATTGAAAAGGGTACCGCCATTCGCTAAGCAGCACAGAAAGCCATTGTGCTATTCGGATGTACATATGCGTGTGACTAAAGGTTCTGCCTAACACGTCACAGATCGTAAATGAAAGAACCATTTGTGCTGTGTCTTATAGATCGCCAAGACACAGCTGTCAACGTATTTTGATGCTCTTGCGGTCAGCTGTCCTGCTTTCACCGACGAAAAATCATCGGCATATTAGTTACATTTAAAGTACACATAAATTGTACCCACCCTGGTTTAGTCCATAGTGTTTTGAAAGCATCCCACTTAATTGCATCACTTACTAAAAGCTGAATGTTTGACATTTTTAAAAGGACACAGCATTGGTCAGATATGATCATCTTAGTCAATTTTCTTTTAAGTTTGGTACCACTTGCCAAAGAGCAATCGGCTGCCACACCTAATACACAACACGATAAACTTGTCTGATAAACATCCGTATATCAGAAGGCAGAACTAATATATTTTATGTAGTGTATAAGTAAAAAAGGCTGTTTATCGCCAGTTAGGAAGCAGGATTGATGGATAGATAGACAGATCGGCAGGCAGGCAGATGGATTGATAGGACTGTAGATGAATTTCGATGTAACTATTGGTTTTAGAATTTCTTCAGGTATGTTCTTTAAGTTCATATATCTTGTTACAGTACATTAATTCATGCTACTGAACGTTTTAGCTAAGAGAGAGAGGGGTAAGGAGCATACCCTGATCACAGTGCATTGCCACACCCACCACACGACAAACCTCCTCAGGGATGAGAACCTGAGTGCAGCCATCTGGCGGGTGACACCTCAGCACCACACTGGTCTCAATGGACCAGTGTGAGTTTTTTTTTTCCCAGTGGCTGGAGTGCCAATCCTGCGACCAACCCCCAGGTTTTTCCCTGTAAGATGGAGGACCTGCTTATAGGGCTGGATGTAGCTTAACATCATTCTCGGGATGAAGCGATTGCAGGTTAAGGGCCTGATTAAACTCATCACATACATGTCAACCTAACTGCCGTAAAAACAGGGGGCTGGGTGATGGAAAATTTCTGTGAAAACTGTGAGCCATCAAAAAAAAAATTTAAGCTCGAATCTTTTGCTTTTATTATTATTACTACAAAATAACACTTAAAGTTAAACAGACACTGAAGAAATCTGACCAGTAGAATAGACCTATAGTAACTACAGAATATAACTGGATTCAAAAATGTAAACATTATTACTTGGGTGGCAGCAGAGACCCCAGAGTATTGTTTATAACCCACAAATGAATGCAGGGAGGATGGGGGGGGGCATATATTTTCATATGTAATCAGATAAGCCTTTGCAGCAAGTGATTTCTCTTATGGAAGTAAACTTTTTTGTTTGGTTAAAGTGCATGACATACCTGTGAGAGAGCAAAAACAGACAAAAACAGTGAAGTCGCATGTGTTAAACCATGGAACTTAACACCTATGTCACTGGGAAGGCCAACTCCATCACAAGATTATGAACAGTTCTGCCCATCCCCTTTAGGGGGCGCTATCCGGGAGACATTTAGCCACCTGCACATTCCACTGCAGTGTGCTAAATCTCATTACTGGGGATCATTCCAGCCTGCTGTCATCAGACACCACAATGCCTCCTTCCAACGTGCCACTCCCGTACCACAGCCATAACACCATGCTATCTGTTCTTTAATTACACATATACCACCAATTAATTTATATTTAAATATTTTTGTAATATTACAATATTCTGTTGTTCTGGATATTCTATTTGTAAGTACTGTGTACTTTTTGAATTTGTTTGTACCCTGTTTATTTGTTTGCACTGTGTACTCTCTGTGTACCCTGTTTACTTGTTTGCACTGTGTACTCTCTTTGCACCCTGTTTACTTGTTTGTACTGTGTACTTTCTTTGCACCATGTTTACTTGTTTGCACTGTGTACTCTCTTTGCACCATGTTTACTTGTTTGGCCTGTGTACTGTCTTTGCACATTGTTCACTTGTTTGCACTGTGTACTCTCTTTGCACCATGTTTACTTGTTTGCACTGTGTACTGTCTTTGCATCATGTTTACTTGTTTGCATTGTGTACTCTCTTTGCACCAGGTTCACTTGTTTGCACTGTGTACTGTCTTTGCACCTTGTTTACTTGTTTGCACTGTGTACTGTCTTTGCACCAGGTTCACTTGTTTGCACTGTGTACTGTCTTTGCACCTTGTTTACTTGTTTGCACTGTGTACTGTCTTTGCACCTTGTTTACTTGTTTGCACTGTGTACTCTCTTTGCACCATGTCTGTCTTGCACTATGTTTGTTTGTCTGTGCACAACGGTTTTGCTGCTGTATGCACCAGAATTTCCCCAAGGGGGTCAATGAAGTCCAACTAGATCTTTAAAAATGTAGCTATTCATTATGATTACCATGTGAGAACTAGTCAGATGATAACCCCATCACAAGAACCCCAAAAATACAAAAGAGGAACAGAGAATTGCTTTGCTGGCACAGTGGACTACACACTGCATATTTTCAGTACTGTATAATTACTGCATGTAATGTGACTTTTGTGTTAGTGGAATAGTTCAAATGTTGAGCTTGTCGGTGCAGCAGCAGACGAAATCCATGTTAGCCACCAAGCAGACTGATGTTATTCGTGGAAGTACATTTAATAAGCGCATTTACTTTGTTTAGAGAAAAAAAATTAAATATCAAGTGTAATAAGTGATATTTGCCTCTGTAGCAAACATATGTTGTAGTATAGCTTCATCCACAATACCCTTACACAAAACGCATTAAAAAAATTACAAGTGTAATTCCCAAATAATAATACAGCATTCTCGGTGTCACGTGACTTAGCACGCACGAATCCAGCCCTTTGCCTTGTTTTCATATGGCGACAAAGGAATCAGGGCGGTCTCTTAGGAGAAATAACATTTTATAATGATACGGACTCTGTCGACTGACAGTCATTGTAATCGCTGAATATTATATACGGAAACACCTTTAAATAGGATGACAGACCTGAGGATAAGAAAATCTGCGACGTAGGCTGGAGATCCAGCAGAGTCGCAAAGGTGGCTAACTAGCTGAATAGAAGGTAAAGGGACACACACCGAGAGGTCTACGTGAAACGCAATGTGCAGCCTCTGCGATAAGTCAATAGCCAAATAACTGTTCAACGAAGGGTAATACATACATTGAAAAATATTTCATCTACCGTAACTAGATAGTGCAGAAATGGCACGGAAGCTAGCTAATGATAATAATAACAATTATAGAATAAAGAACTGTCAATCGTATCCGTGGAAGCTGGTTCCCGAACTCCGATCACATTCTTTTTGCTCATATTATAATACTTCGCATTATTATGGGAAGTATTATAATATAAAAACAACTTGGCTCATTAAACAACATATGCACGTAGCATTCCGTTATTACATGCAATCGGAAAATCAAATTCAATTCGAAACATAATTAGGCAGCAATACTGGAAGGAAAAAGTTTTCTCTTGGTGTTCAGTCTGCCCTACCTGGATCCATATTGCACTGGCATGCGGGCCGGCACTCCGCACTCCGCTACCGAGCCGTTCGCCGCCACCCTGCTGCTCAATTCTCAACACGTGACCAGCGCGCCGCCCCAATATAGGGCAACGTAGCGGGGCGAGCAGAGCGAAGCCGGTTGGTGCATCCGGTGTGAGCGTAGAACTTTGATTGCCTGTATAGGGCTCATTGTATACAAAGGCAATCAAATTAGAGAACAAAAGCCTTTTTTGTAAAATACAAAGTCATAGCTTATCCGGATTCAAAATTATTATAATATGAAAAGTTTCAATCATATTTCATCAGTGTCAGCTATGCCACTTCACAAACAAGAAATTTGAAGAATGCATGCAATCAAAACCAGGGAACAGTTTTATTTATTTATATATGTACCTTACAAATGAATTCTGTCAACTTTCATATGGTTCAGAAATTAAAAGGAAGCGTAGAAGCCCTTATTCTCAATGACTGGCATATCGGTGCCACAACATAACCACTTTGTCACACTGCTCTGACTTAATGTCCTCCCACTCGTCTTCAAGTTACAATTTAGTAACTGTAGTGGGTTTGTTTACCGTAATTTTGTTGCCAGTTGCCTTCCAGAGATTCTTGATAGGGTTTACAGTTACTGTATGTAAAAAAAATTAGGACACCCATTAAATATTTAGTACTTGATTAAGAAATATCAACATGTGTATATTAAATCTTGTTTCAAATTATATTTGTAGATAAAGGTGATTTAATTGCATGACCGATGAAATAACAAGAAACAAATTCACTTGTTTCACAAAATAAATTAACTAAGATGCCAATGCCTGCTGAGGAAAACGTTAGGACAGCCTGTGCTCTAATAGGTAGCATTTCTCCCTTTGGCTGAAATAACTTCTATGAGACGCTTCCTATAGCCATCTATCAATCACGGACATCGACTGGCAGAAAGTTTTCCCCACTCTCCAATGCAGAATTCCTTAAGCTGTGTGATGTTTGAAGGGTGTCTTGCACACACTTCCTCTTCAAATCGCCCCACAGCATCTCAATAGGATTCAGATCCGCGCTTTGACTTGACTATTCCAGAACTCTTTCTTGTAAGCCATTCCTTGGTAGATTTACTGGAATGTTTTGAGTCATTGTCATTTGCATGATCCACCCCGACTTCAGCTTCAACTTTTGGACAGATGATCTCACATTGTCCTCAAGTACCCTCTGATATGATTAAGAATTCATAGTAGATTCTATGACGGTGAGCTGGCCAGGTTCTGCTGCAGCAAAGCAGCCCCAAACCATGACATTTCTACCCCCAAGCTTCACAGCTGGCATGAGGTTCTTTTGCTCAAAAGCTGTCTTTTGTTTACACCAAACTGTCCTCTGTTACTGTGTCCAAATAATTCAGTTTCAGATTCATCTGTCCAAAGCACATTGTCCCAAATGTCCAGGTCTTTGTCTAACACGTAATGGGGTGTCCTAAGATCAGGACTTTGGGCTGGCCATTTTATCACCTGGATGTTCTCAGCTTTGAGGAATTGCTTCACATTGTCTTCTATTAAAGTGATTGGCTGACTGAGTGATGCTTGTAGGAAAGGAACCTCATGTTGCAGAAGGAGGTTCTAATGCTCATTAGCACCTTACAATGTAGCCATATGAGAGGCCTGACTCCTGCAGCAGAGAACATACCACATATTTGGGGGTGG
>JABFEB020000038.1:3761610-3779735 GCA_019775895.2 Stomatorhinus ivindoensis | reverse complement strand
TTAAACACACACAGAGCAGTTGAACAAAGCACACCATGAGTATATACAGGGCCAATGAGTATATACAGGGCCAATGAATATATAAGGGGCCAATGAATATATAAGTGGTCACTGAGTATATACAGAACCAATGAGTATATACAGGGCCAATGAGTAAATACAGGGCCAATGAATATTTAAGGGGCCATTGATTTTAAAAGCACGCCTACTAAGTATTTACAGGTCCACTGGTTATATACGGGACTACTGAGTATTTATGGGGATGTATACTATTTCCTTTCTAGTGAATTATTTTGTTATGTATTATAAGAATAAATATTTTTTGAGTATCCCACCAACACCACTGAGACAGACAGGCCGCACTTGGTGTGTGTGTGGGAGCCACTGTACTGCACAGCTGGAGCAGCACAGAGAGCGCAGGCAGCCCAGCTCGCTCTCTGATGTGAACATGCATTAGCATAGAGGGACAACTCCAGATATCTGATGTTATTTGGCTCTCTTTTCACGATCTGTATGTCAAGCACGTTTCAGTCAAGATTTGCTCCTCGTGGTGTAATGCATTAAGTGCTAATCTTTTCTATGCTGTGTGATCTTTCAGCCACCCTAGAGGACCCTAGAAAGACTCTGTTTCACTCACGCCACCCTGCTGCAGGGGTGGACGTTTCAGGTCAAGAAAGCAACAATCCAGACCAAGATTTTGTTGCAACCAACCAGTAGAGCATAAAGAGTCACAGAATTCTGAACTGGGTGATTGAAATAAAATCTTGGTCTGGAATTTTACTTTCTGGTCCTGAAATGTCCACATCTGCTCAGCAGTAAGTGTAACCATGATGTCACCTACAGGCATAAAGTGACCTTGAGATGTCCGGCCTCCAAGAGGGTGGATGACGGGGACGGGATACACATCCACTCCATACTTTTTTCACATTCCACCCCACATTTCCCTTTCCAAAGTAATGTATGCAAATTCCCATATGTTTATTCATTTCCAGCAGTCTGTCAGCTGCAGGCCACAGACTACAGCCTGTCACAAACTCATCCTGCTCCACTGCTCTGTTTTTTGCTTTTGCTCACTAACAGCATCCCTGAGCAGCCCGACACCCATCAGCCTTACTTAGCTGCCAGATCAGTGGTGTGCTCATGTGTCTCTATGTTAATATGCTTAGGGTGAAGCTTGCCACTGGAGGCAGATTGTAGGTTTCAGGTGTCATGGAAGCAGATCCCATGAACATTATGCAAATATCCTTTAGTCAGTACAGTGTTACTAGAAAGTTTCTTTACTTCTGCATAAATATCCTCCTGAGATCCAGCAGTTAATTTCTGTCCTCTGTAGAGGACATTATATATACAGTATATATATATCTTTCATATTATACATGCCACTTGGTTAAGTCCTGCTCTTATGTAAAGAGGATGGTTTTGTGTAGGGGTGTGATCTTCCCAACTTCCTCTTTCCATCAAGTCAAAATTTTAATCAATATTTTAAAAAAATATAAAAATTTCCACGGGATAAAACAAAAGAGATAATGGTTGTCTTCACGAAGGTCCACACACACTGAGGTTCTGCAGTGGAGTTGGTCAGGAGAACCACATTCCTTGGAATACACGTGACAGCTGGCCTCACCTGGACCCTCAAGACCTCCTCCTTAACCAAGAAGGCACAGCAGCGTCTCCTTCAATGACTGATGAGGGCAAATCTACCTTCCCCCATCCTTACCATGTTCTACAGAGGGTGTCTTGTCCAGCTGCATCACTGTCTGCTTTGGGAATTGCAACATCTCTGACTGCAAGACCCTATAATGGATAGTGAATGCAGCTGGAACCCCCTACCCTCCTTTGAGGACAACTTCCTCACGCTGCGTCTTCAAGGCCACCAGTATTATGGAAGACCACTCCCTTTCTGTCACCCTCCCATCTGGCAGAAGGTACAGGAGCCTCCAAATGGCTGTTAGAACTCTGAGGTCTTTACCAGCCAATTATAAACCTGGCTTACCATCCGCATTAGCCACCTTATCCAGCGGTCACTGGCCAACACTGCATATTTTCCTAATCTGTGTCACATCTTTTGCATTTGTTCATTTATTATATATTCACATTTTTAATCAAGACTTCTAAAGTCTTCTAAAGCATCCCTGTGGGCTAGTGCATGTATTCTCTACTAATTATATTTATATCTATTTTTCTCATTTTCCTCTTATCATGCATTTGTCTTCTTTACAGTCTCTGCACTATGTATATATACACTGCACCTGAAGACCTTTGTTTTGTACCACTGGATGCTGTGAATTCTATATTTAGATGACCCACTTGATCAAATTTTCTCGGACGTCCTAAAACTTGATAAAGAGAACCCATTTAAACAATAACATTAATGATATTTCCCCTGTGGGGAGATTCTCTTCTCTCCTTCAGAAGACCTGGTGACCTAATGATCACAGATACTGATGTTCAAATACATGAAAACTGCCACACACGGCACAAAATGTTTTTTCTGGTTGCTTTATTTGTTGAAGAAAATAATCCAATATATACTGTATGTGTGGAAAAGGAATGTGACCCTTTACTGTCAGTAACTGGTGTGACCCCATTGTTCAGCAATAACTTTGAAATGAAATGATTATACTTTATTGACCCCTGTGGGGAGATTCTCTTTTCACCTACCCCATCTTGCTCTCTGTAAGTGACAGCAAGCATGGCGGTGAAGTGCAGCCACCTGTAGTGTTGCCCAGGGAGCTGGAGGTTAAGGACCTCGCTGAAGGCTCTATAGATGTACCAAGGCTGGGCTTGAACTGGCAGCCTTCTGATTACAGACACAGAGGCTCAGCTCACTGAACCACACGCTGCCCCGTTTACTGAGATGATTCCAGTCCTGCACATCGCAGTGGAGGAATCGTAGCCCATTCCTCCTTACAGAGGAGCTTCACTCGGGGACATTGGTGAGCCTCCTCACATGAACTGCTCACTTCAGGTACTTCTACAACACTTTTATGGGTTTAAGGTCAGGATCTTGACTTCCAGAACATAAACTTTGGTTTAACCATTTTTTTTGTACAACGACTGGCGTGTTTAGAGCTGTTGTCTTGCCTCTTGACTCACTTTCTCTTGAGATTCAGTTCAGGCATGCATACCCCATTCAGTATTCATTCTTCCATCAATGACTGCAAGCCATCCTGATCCAGAAGTAGTAAAGTAGGCCCACACCATGATACTGCCACCGCCATGTTTCACAGATGGAATAAGGTTCTTATGCTGTTATGTAATGTTTGCTTTTTGCTAAACAAAAAGTTTCTCCAAAGCCAAATCCATGTAACTTTTAGCAAACATCAGATGGATAGCAATGTTCTTCTTGGAGAGTGGAGATTTTCTCCTTGCAGCTGTGCTACGTATACCATTGCTGTTTAATGTTCTCCTGATGGTGGGCTCATGAACATTGACATTAGCCTTAGATGTTACTGGTATTGAATATTTTCTATTTGTACACAATCTGCCTGAGAATTGGTGGAATCCAAACTCTTTAGAAATGGTTTTTATAACCTTTTCCAGCCTGGTGACCATCAACAATTTGTTCTGAGGTCCTCAGAAATCTCCATTGATCAAGCCATGACACAAATCCACAGACCTCTTTTATGAAAATCAAACTTTGATCTTTGATCCCCCTATAGGGGCTAGGCTTCCCACACTCACACCTGATTGGCTTTAAATAAGGCTGGGCCTCCCACACTCACACCTGATTGGCATTAAATAAGGCTGGGCCTCCCACACTCACACCTGATTGGCTTTAAATAAGGCTGGGCCTCCCACACTCACACCTGATTGGCTTTAAATAAGGCTGGGCCTCCCACACTCACACCTTATTGTAATCCCAGAGACTGAAACACCTGACTCCAAAATTTCCACTTCAAATGAACTGATAATCCCAGAGGTTCACATGCTATTTCACACATATAAGTAACATTAGATCATTTCCCTCAATAAATAAAGGAACAAATGTAACGTTTGTGTCATTTGTTTAATTGGGTTCTTTTTACCTAATTTTGGGACTTACGTGAAACTTTGATCACAGAGGGTTCACAAACATTCTAGCACCATTGTAGCAGTTCCCCACAACACAGAAGTATGACTCTGCCCTCTGTCCATCTGAAGAGAGCTGCTGTGCATCTCAATGATGCTCCTCAGGTGAGGGGACATTCTTTGACGTCTTGAACGTGGTTCCCTATGGGGTCCTCCAGCGATAAGGCACACGTCCTCAGACTGCAGCGGGAACCTGCGCAAACTACACACAGAACCCGAGGCAACCATGCCTCCCTGCTTAAAACACCGACAGTCACATCAATGCGCTTCATCTGCACTTTTAATAAAACATTTTATCCTCACAACAGCAATGTCTGGACAAAAGAGGAAGGTATGAGATTGGCTGGTTGGCCGTTTGCTGGTATGATGTGAATATTTCAGAGCATTCTGCCATGGGGCTTGGAACACAATAGGGAAAAACTAAAATACATGCCCCCTGACTTCCTTTGCTTTCTATATGTATTAATGCTTAATTGATGCAGAAAACTCTGTGTACCACACTCAACCCCCACAATACATAAAAATAAAATTAATTAAATCCATTCAGTCACAATATAGCAAACATAATTATCTACACTATACACAACAATCTCTTGTTTAATTTTGAAATTTCCCTGTAGTCTATTTCTTTCATTTCACATACATTTTCCCGTCCCTTAACCCTGTCTTCTCATCTCCTTTCCTGTCTGCAACAGTCCACCATGGCACATTTTCTTAAAATGACCCCAGAAACATTCCTTCAGTACTCCACTTTCTCTGCCCAATGTATAAAACCTCCCCTCGAGTGTGCTAATATGAGCACACTTTTAAACATCAGGCATGGACAATGTATGTACAGAAGACCCCTCTTTGAAAAAAAGTTAAAAAACAAGCCCATTCCAAGTACAATGGACAGACGTAAGGTAAGCCTGTGTGTCAAAAAGTCATTTGAAAAGCTTCTGCCGTCATCCAGGCTGTCAAAAAGTGTCCTGCGGCTTCGGCAGGTCCTGTCAAGGGCTTGAGAAGTATCTCCTCAGAGGTGGGGAAGCCTGACAGTTACAGATGGCGGGGGCTTGGGTGCCCGTTGTGATAGAGCTTCTGTTTGATGTGCACCATGTTTCCACTGGAGTCTTCTGGCTGGCCCAACTCTGCACCCCTGCGCAGCTCTCGGAGATTGCAGAACCGCGGGATCCATGTCCAAGAAGGTCCGTCTGAGGAGTTTCAGGGCACGGTGGAGAGAGGAAAGGCCAGTGAGAAATATGGACGAGAATGAAATGAGTGAAAACATCAGACGGGTTCCATTGTCCATGTTTGTGCAGAATGACTGTCTCAGTAGCATTTTCATTAGGCAAAGCTTAACATGTATGTGTATGTGCATGTGTGACCACAATTAAATGACACTGTTGTTTGTATTATTATATTATTCTCTTGTTAATTTCTCAGATATTAATTAGGTATCGGTTTATGCAGGGAATGGTAGTAGAGCGCACGTAAAAGTCAGTGAATATCCAATACTGTAAATCACGTTTAAAAGGAAAATTTCAAAGCATTGCGAAAACATCATTTTCAAATTGAAAAATTAGGTCAATTTTAGTAAAACCTGGGAGTCTGGACTACAAGAAAGACAAAAGCACAAAAAAGGTAAAGAAATCGAGAAATCAATCAAAAGTGTGTCGTATCCCAGATCTGTGGGATACAGAGATGCTGTAAGATGGAGGTCTTTCCATGGAGGACGATGGCTTGGACTCCATGGCCGTCATGATGCTTGGAAGGCAATTGTGCTCGATGAGATGCCAAGTGAGCCTGAATATAGCTTAATCGATTCATTCCTGTTACCGCATCCGTTATTTTGCCAGTTTGATGGATGCTGCCTCATTCAGTGGGCAAGTAAAGCCTGGTCTGAATTAGGAATGAGCTCAGCAGATGGCCGACATAGTGGAATATGAGGGAAGCCACACGGAGGATGAAGGAGCGAGAGGAATATCGAGCTGAAAACAAAGGCAAGGATGCCGCTTGGTAATCCTCGATGCAGAGTGTAAATGCGCGAGCCTGTGTGTGGAAGGGAAGACTTTCACATCTCTGGCTCTCTCTCTCACCAGCGACCGCTCCTCACTGGGCTATTTATAGCTCAGAAAGACAGAGAGCGCAGGGGTAAGAGTGTTTGTGCATGTGTGTGTCGTCTGCATGGAGCGTGTGTCTCTCCTCCGTTCTGGTTGTCTGTCACACACTGCCCACTCTGCAGGGACTATGACCCATCAGTAGCATGAAACATTCTAGGAACCTGAAGATTTACTTGACGTATGGAGAATGTACCTCTAGTATATCGTCACAACCCAATTAATAATACTACTTTGAGATCCTTGTCTGAAACGGCTCCGCGTGTTTAGCAGGCCTCTCCACCAAACTAATGATCCCAAATGCCTGTAGAACAGATTCTGGCAAAGCAGAGTCACGTCTATCTCTAGCAGGGCATCCCCACCAAACTGACATAGCAATAATGAGTAACAGAACAGCAGCGTATCTTTGCGTGTGCAGAGTAGAACACCTATAATAAATCTACGGATTTTTCTTTAGGGACGACAGCCCAGCATGCTTAAGCCATAGGCCACAAACTCTCTAGCTGTCCCTGACCTCCTACCAATAACAAATAACGTGTAGCACTGAAGTAACGTCTGCTATACGCGCCACCCATTCGTGTTCCCCTCAGCTGCCACCAGACTCCACCCCAGCTCCCTGTAACTTAGCATCTGCCCATGCATGCTCACAGGCTGCCAGCTGGCCTTGCTATTTCACAGCCCACACTCAGGTGTCAAGCCCTGGAAGCCGTCTGTGCAGCATCCATCAAATTGCCGAGCACTGCACATCATACGTCATATCAGGCCAATTTTCACTTTCCTTTCACGCAGACACAACCTATGTGGTGACCGTCCACTAGTTCGTTTAATGTCAGGCATATTTTAAAGACGCAAAGCCGCCACAGAGAAGAAAAGATACACATTTTCACATAAGAGCTTCATATCCTACACACATCAGGAGACTCTGTTTCTACATCTTGTGGAGTTAATATGAGACTCATTAACAGAAGTGACTTTTTGACCATGACTATGAATGACTTTGAATGACTATCCCACACTTACAAAACATGACTTAGTTCTGCAGCCCAAGTCAGCTCCCTACACCAACTGATACCTTCTGCGCTTTGAGTTCCATTGACTCTCTTGCCCTCTTCAAGTCGCCTCCTCCACAGAGCATTGCAGGCCCGCTCCTACTCATCCCGTACCTCTGCGGGTGATCCGATCCCCCACCATACTTACCGTACGGTCCGCTGCTCCTCCAGGCCCGCATGGCGTAGTGCAGAGCGCCATCCAGCCAGAGCAACAGCCAGCTGATGCAGAAGCCCAACAGCAATCCTAACATCAGGTCCATCTCCTGCTTGGTCACACTCTCACTCACAAAGTAGTTCTCGGATGAGTCCACCAGAGACTGGTCCCCATCGTAAGGAATCACATAGTGAACGTGATGCCTGCAAGAAGGCAATGTTGGGAGAGATGTTTTTCATAAAATGTGAAAACAGCTGAAGAGGTGATACCATGCAGTGTTGGCCACAAGTGTAAGAGTGGCGACTGGAGCAGTCTTTGTCAACTGAGCCGGCTGGACCTAACAGAGTCGAGATGGTCGACTGACCCCAACTGCATAACACAAGTGCAAGATAAATAGACACTGCGCTAGGAAACGAGATGACGGCAAGAGGCACCACAGAGAAGATGAAGGAGGGTGATATTAACAACAAAAAAAAGTCTTAGAAGGAACAAGCTAAAAACGATGAGCTTGCCATTAATGGTTTGATTCCATTGTCTGTACATGTTAATTGGACCTGTATTTTCATGTATAGATGCACCCCTTCACTTTTTACCACCTTCCTGACCACAAAACCCTTTCAGGTGCTTGAAGGCAGGATGTCAGCCTGAAGGGAGTTTTATGATTCCCTTCGTACCTTCAGTAGACCTGTTATTACATCCGGAGGCAGCTTGGTGTAACCTCACATCTCCAGGCCTTGGCTACTGACACACGCCTCTAGTGCTGTGTGTGTGTGCACAGTTTTGTCTGGCAGACTAGACGGCATCTCTCCATGTTCTATAACGGTCCGGTAACCTGTCCAGGGGGCTCTCTCACTGCGATCCTGTTCAGGATGACTGGCATGGAATATGGATAGATCGTTTTACCTTTGATATTGAAAATGACAATATCAATGATGAAGTTCATCAGTATGACATATATTTATATAAGACATGTCCGGGATTAATAAATCACTCCTGGCTTAAATGAGATGAGTATAAAACACTGAGTTTACATCTAAAACACTACATTTTCATTGCAACTACTGATGCTGTAATTGTGTTGATGACCTGTTTGAATGCACACACTGCATGCACTCTGTAATTAATATAAACAATAGCAGCACAGCACTCTGCCACATGGGACAGATGTGAAGTAGGGACATCAGACACAAATATCTCTACCGACATTCCTGTAGTATATCATGTACCATACAACTTTTAAGATGAACTGAACAAACATTAAACACAATAATATTTGCAGTGTGTCGACAGAGAGCAACATCAGCTAAAATGCCAATTCTAAAACCTATTGCATTTGATGATTCGATTCCAGTTAACTTTTTAGCAAAAATAGCATTATTACGTCAAAACTCGAGGACTTATAAAAACACCATCAGTTTTGGTCTATATTTTCTATAGTTCTACATTTAATGCCTAACTATGTAGCAGTTACCAACATTCCCTGAAACATCCACTAAAAATCACCTTATATTGACAAATAAAACTGTTTTACTGTTGCACAACAATCACTTCCAACTACACACTTCATTTATATAAATAGGAGGAAGATTTACCTAATAGTCCCTTCTCACAATTCAAGTGTTTAATCTCCTTCATGAATTCCGGCATACCAATACTGGTCTTTTAAATCACATTAAGTTAAGTCAAACACTTTCTCCTTTTTCTCGTACCTCATACACAGGGCATTTAGACCATGGGTAATGGTGGACTAAGCAGGGCCCTGTCTGACTGGGCGGCAAAGGAGAAAGTGTGTGCTTGTGTGCGGGGCCGTTGATTGAGGGCCCGGGCATACTACTGTGTCCAGGGCCCAAAATTTAGTGCCACATATATATGTATCCATAAATGCAGTACGTCCCACAATAAGCATGTATAGCATGAAAGAGCAAATTAGTGGAATCAGTGAATGCTATTCCCTATGAGATGTTATGGGCCTCGATCATCTGCAATCAAGGCCGGACTTATGCATGGGCTAACCTGAGCTGTAACCCAGGACCTCAACTTGTATGGGGTCCCCAGGTATTTTTCCTGGTTTTACAGCAGCATGCGTGCTCTTAAATACAACTGACCAGGCCGAACACGGTAAGCGCTGCTGTCCATTAAGAGTGCTGGACTGATTAAGCTAAGCAAAGAAGTCATTCATCTTCCAACGACATCAAGAACGTCTCTAATTTATATGACATTATGTAATGTTATTTTTTTGAGACGTCGAGCAAATAAAATATGTTACTTTCGTTATTATGGGGCAATTTTACCTTCCACAGTTGCAATGACAGACGCGGTCCTCCCCTCGTAAATGCGGTAAGATATAGTTGTGAAAGCGATCCAGTAGTGCGTTCATGTCCATTAAACACGCTATCGCCTGCAAAGAACCATTTGAGTCAATTGGGGCAAAGCAAGCAGTATTCCGACAACAGCAACCCCCATACGACCTGAAAAAGCGGTTCACGGGAGACAAATGACATAGATATCTATAAAAATCCACAAATGATTAAAAAAAAAAAACCAAAAAAGTGCTCCAGAAAAAAATGTCCTTCGTTTAAGTATTACGAATACTGCAAATACACTTCAATTAGTCTGCATGCATTCTCAGAATCCTTATCTTCGTGTAGTTTTCTGTGCCAAAAATGTGCACTCATGTATTTTCAGAATTTCAACCAGGCAAAAATTACATTAACACCTTCTTTTGAAAATATCATAAAAGGCGTGAGGCATGGGAGTGTAGAAATTCTTCTTACCATCACCATTGCAGCCCCCAGAATCATAAAGATCATCGCGGAGGTAATCATATGCATTAAAACTTCCCAAACTGATTTTTCCTCCCTGCGTTCCCACGTTCAGTCCAAGGTTTCGGTCAAATCAAACACCCTGCCACAAGCAGCGACTCTCCATAGAGGTTTACCGCAGCTGATACCTCGGTACCTCCTGGCTCCCCGGCAAGGACCGCAATGTTTCGCCTCATAAGGTGCCTTGATTTCCGCTGCTTAAGCAAAAGTCTTTCTCCTGGTTTCACTATGCGGCGACTGTATCCTACGATGAAGTTGAAATAAATGGTTTCCCCGGAAAGAGAATACAGGTTGAGACGCTGGTCTGGGTTAATGTTTCTTTAAAGATTTTTCTTTAAAAAGATAATGCATTCCTTTCCGTTTCGTGACCATTCACAAATCTGAGCAAGGTCGAAGGAGGAGGTAAACCCAGTGAAGGGTACCACTACTCTGCCCTGATATGTATTTGTTCCTTCAAATGTTGTCCAATTGCTTTCTTAATGAATTCCCTGAATCATCGCCTGATCGGCGTCTTTCACTAAGTGGTTTTCTCACTTGGTTAAGACTAATCCTACTGTCCATTTGATAGCTGTCATTAATGCCGTAATTTCAGTAACGGCTCTGTGTCCGATCGAAGGATTGTTGGAATTGGATCCTCCCCTTAATCCAGTGGAGATGCTGCGGCGGCTTTTGCATCATCGCCCGGGGAAAGAGATGTCCGTATCCAATCTCCTCGCTCCCTTCATCGTGGTCAGTTCCTATGTACGATTCTCCGTGTGTCTGAGAGATATCAAAGGTCGATATACTTTACGGAAGGATGCCCTAGTTTCCCCCCCTAAATGTTGAGATGTAAAGTAATGCACAAAACAGACGGCGAATTACCCCCCTCACGCTCGATCTCTCCCTCTTTAGTGCGTGACATTGCAGGTCAAATTTGTATTCTGCGCCATTCCGTAGGGCAGGGCTTGCTTTGTGTACGGCTCTCAAACTATCATCGCCGATTCGGATCATGAGCCATATGGAAAGGCAATTAACCACGGGGAGCGCTCAAATTATACAGAAACATTGAGAACCAGGTCGCCCGTACTGTCATTTAGTTTCAAGCAACTACATTGAATGGAAAATCCGGCTACGGGCACATGTCTTGGTGATTCGTAAGGTAAGGAAGAGGATGGTGCACAAGGGACTGATAGGCTGGCTATATTTATGTTTGACCTATATGCCTTTTGAAGAAGGTGTTGGAAGGATGGCATATAATTAAGTTGCAAATTGTGAAACCTGGATTATCCGTACTCGTGGGCTCATTTACGGTTTCTTATTGAAAGAATAAAACTAGAAGAAACAACTGAGAACCATATATAACGTAATTTAAATAATGCTTACTCGTGACCGTTGCTACTTCTAGTGTATTTTCATTAGAGAATTGAAATGGAAGCTCCGTATGTGATACCACGTTTTAATTCGAAATGGGGTTTTCTCCCAGTGGTGGTGGTTCCTACTGAAATGCACTTTCCTGTTGTCAGCGGCATCTTAGAGGGACAGCACTGTGATCTTGGTGTGGCTGGAGGATGGGCCAATCAGAAGGCAGCTGCACAGAGACGCTGACATTTTTAGTGGATGTTTCAGGTGATGTTGGTAACTGCTACATAGTTAGGTATTAAATCAATATCTTACAAATGTTAAAATATTGTGTACATTAGGCAGAATAACTCCACAGCTTACACACGCATTAACAAAACTTCCTAGCATGTGAGCCAACAACAATTGTTTGCCCACATCTTTCCATGGCTTAACCAATAGATGGCTTACACTGAAGAAAAAAAAAACATTAGTCAGATCACATTAACTTCATTTATGCAACAGTGTACTTATGCTACAGTATTTATATAACACATATAATTGATTTTATCTAGGTTTACATCAATATAAAGGAAATTTTACATATAGCTATTAAGTGAGTCATCAGACAGGTACACCCAGGCATCATCCTAAAACTGAAAAACTGTACAGACTTTCTTTTATCTTTTACCGTTTATAACATTGCACCCAGAAAATTAATCAAATGTTTGTGGACAGAACTGTTGCCTCATATTTTAATGGCTATGGGATCAAATCCCACCTCTTCTCTGTGCATCTGGACTTTGCATGTTCTCATTTACCTGGGTCTCCTCTGAGTACACCAGCTTCCTCTGGCAGTTCAGCTGACTGGCATTTCTTAACTGCCCACAATGCATGATTTTGTGTGTGTGTGTGTGTGTGTGCTGTGGTGTGCTGCCATCCCATCCAGGCTGAACTCCAGCCTTATTCTTGTGCTGCCTGGGAGAGACTCCAGGGTCTCTCACTTCTCTGACCAGGATAAATGGTTAAAAGACTGATGGATGTGATCTATTTAACCTTACAATAAGCCAACGTAATGATAATGCAATCCAATCCAAACAAAGGGAAACAACCCAGTCATTTGAAAAAAAGTTAAGAGACAGCATTACTGGAAGCAAGGCAATTTGGCTGCTCAGACCATGATGTGCATGAAAACTCACTAACTGGTCAGGATGTGATTTTGACTCTGCACCTCCACATTAAATATTACCTTTTAAATTCTTTCCAAATGCTTTAAATTCTGAGTCAACGTCTCAATAGATGCATTGTGACCATGGAGTCAGTATGGCAAACAATGCATGATATAGAATAAAGCAAAGACTTTAACCCTTTTTAATATTAAACTACACTTCAAGTATTTACTGTCTCACTTACAGGAAACTCCAAACTTGAAGATTTTGCTTGATTTATTAAACCTAATGGAGCTAAATCGACATTTGAGTAAATTTCAAGATTCTCAGATGTAAACATCAATTTATAAATAACTGTAATATATAAGGTTTTAACCCTGAGGTTTTTATGGTTCATTGTTGATCTGCATTCTTATTAATTAACACTGAAACACAAAAAAGGAATCAAGCACTCAACTGAATACACCTTGCACACATAAAGACACACTTGTCAGTCTGATAAAAGCAATAAAAATAGTCGTTTCTTAAAGAGAATTAATAAATAATGGTTAATTTATGTGTCTGTCATCGTTTCCCTTGCTCAAGGACATGAACAAACCAGCAGCACAGAAGACGACCTCTCACCTCACTCTGTCACTTTTCCTAGAGCTACAGCATGTTATTTGTCATGAGCGTTTGACTCAACAGGAGGTGAGAAAAAGACGGGCCGACGAGATAAGATGTATCCCACTGGCTTGGTTGATACACTGGGAAGCGCACTCCTAGCTGGCAAAGTGCACACAGTAGGGCATCATGCCATCATCTGAACATATTTGCCAAGGTAAGAGAGACTAGCAAATGTGCCCAGAATTAGTTTAAGGCAACTAGGTGCTGCTCCCCCACCCCTCAAATGGCTGCTCCACGAATCTGCGTGATTTAAAGCAGGTGAGCGCGAACACAGTGGCACTGCAGGTGCAACAGAAGGAGATACTAATATCTCAGTGCAGTGCAGTTACCAGTAGCTATGTGCTCATGCTACAGTACAGCACAGTCACTGGCTGCAATGTGTGACTGCTTCAGCACAAGGGTTAACGGAAGCACTCAGTGCTAGTGCCTCAGTGTTATACAGTCCATATAAATGGGTTTCTGCATTAGTAGGCGAGTGACAGCAAGTGGATGATGTGCCTCTTGTACAAGTTTCAGCTGGATGACACAGCATCAGTACTTGAATTCAACAGTCAGTAGAAACAGACAGTGTGCAGGAAGGATCGATTGCTCTTTTCCTCGAACTCCTGCAGCAGATCATCCATCTCGTTCTCCATGTCATCGGTATTCTGGATCTGTCAGAAATTGTCACAAACACAGCCGACACTGTAATATTATTTTGCATATCTTATGGTTTAATCCAGTGGTTCTCAATCCTGTTCCTGGAGGACCCCCCTGGCAGAATGTTTTCATTCCAACCCTACCTTAATCAGGCACAGATAGTCCTTAATAGGCTAGTAATGAATGTGGCAGGTTGAATGTAGTGTGGGCTGGAATGAAAACATTTTGGCAGGGGGTCGTTCAGGAGCAGGATTGAGAACCACTGGGTTAACCCGATGCTGTTTTCAAATTCACCATTTTACACGTTGGGAAATTTTCTTGAAGTAATGAGTTATACACCTCGATCATGTGATCAGGTGCTGTGAGCTTGTTCGGAGGCAGGTGGGTGTGTGCATGTGACAGTTGTGTATGAGGCTTTTTGTGTATCTCAATATGATGCCCTCTTCAGTAAAGATAAGGAAGGCAGTATCCTTAATGTTACAGCTACTTTTTTTATAGAGGATATATCAAGAATATGGAAAATATTTTGTGAGGCAGAAATGTTTAGCACACAAACACAGCGCAGTGTGGGAGCTTGATCCATCCTATTTTACGAAAACAGGACACTGTTCTCTGATTCACTCACAAGTGTTGCGTAAGTATATTAAATCTGAAGAAAATGCAGCATAAGTGCAATTACATCATGTCTCAATTAGAGTAATATAGAATATAGTCCTGGAAAATGATATGGCAACCTTCATACCGCAAGGCCATGTCACTCAGCAAATGCTACCTGCTTTGCCTAAAACCACAAGTCTCAGTGTCAAAACATTTTCATATGTCAAGCAAAAAAAAATATTGCTACTTTATGGAATAACTGTAGTGAACTACAAGTTCACTTAGTGCTGAGAATAAGTAAAGATCATTTGTAGAAGTTTATCTTTTTCAACATTTATATGTGTATATAGTAAAACTTGTTGTATTGATAGACATAAGTGAAATCTAACAAAACAATGACATTTTGATATCAATAATTCAACAAAATTCAACAGAAAATTAATTTCTGTGGGGAAAAGGTAATTAGTTACACATTTATTATAACTATCTCAGATTTGAACACTGACCTGTAGATTTTGTTCCCATCCCTCTAAGCATGATTCCACTAACTGTGTGATGTCGGGGGTATCCTGCATGTACAGCCCTCCTGTAGCCCCACCCACTTCAACTGGATTAAAGCCCAGACTTCGCCTTGCTCATTCCACAACCCCCACTCCTTCGATTGGAGTCACTCCTTTGCAGATTTGCTTGTACATCATGTGAGGACCAAGACTGTCATATTCTCCTAAAGCATTGGTATGATGCTGGACCCATTGTAAATGTTACTATGACTGGTTGTTACGGCCCTGAGGAGCCAAAGCCTCCCCAAAGCAGAAAATGCCCACCACCAAGCTTCACACTTAGGAGGTTCTTTTTTCGCAAATGCTGTGTTTCTTTTCTCACAAAAAATGTGAATGTTCATTATATATATACATACACACACACTTTCTAACAGTGTGGTTGAAGTTAATATCTAAAATTTGTCGTTTGTTGATTTTTTTTAAAGGGGTGTACCGACTTTTTAATGGCACTGTAAGTACACATTACCAAGCTAGCACTTTGACTAAACTCAAGCAGTTACCTAGACACAGACTGATGCTACCAGATTCAAACAGAAACAGGAGACCCAGTGATTTGTTTGACTCTCAAACGTTAAAACACAGGTAAACTGACTTTTTAATGGCACTGTAAGTACACATTACCAAGCTAGCACTTTGACTAAACTCAAGCAGTTACCTAGACACAGACTGATGCTACCAGATTCAAACAGAAACAGGAGACCCAGTGATTTGTTTGACTCTCAAACGTTAAAACACAGGTAAACTGACTTTTTAATGGCACTGTAAGTACACATTACCAAGCTAGCACTTTGACTAAACTCAAGCAGTTACCTAGACACAGACTGATGCTACCAGATTCAAACAGAATCAGGAGACCCAGTGATTTGTTTTACTCTCAAACGTTAAAACACAGGTAAACTTAGGAGAGTCACTTACACACTGACACAGCTCGCAGATGACAAAGGCGCCCAGGGTTGCTTCCTCTTGGTTATCCTGGATGTCCACGTTAATGACATGCACTGGCTGGAAGGTTTCCTGTTCCCGAGAGTTCAAGTCTGAAATGGACAGGAACATAGAAAGCAAACTGACAACCGTACATTTACATGATAAACCAAACTGGGGACTATAAACTGGATGCAAAATTGTAATACCAGTACGGTTTGCAAATGGGTTCACTGACAGACTGACCTTCCAACACCTGATCGTAGACCCGCTCCTCACACGTGATGACTAAGTCAAACTTTTCTTTGCAGTCCTGAAAACGCTCAGGTCGCTGCTTGATGCGTTTGTTGCGTTCTAACATGTGCAGGATCCCATTTTGCGTGTATCTGGGGCATAGTAGGTCAAGGAAGACCACATGTCAGGGCCCTTAAACAGCAAACAACCCACCCAGCAATCCATCGTCCATAGCTGGTTATCCATCAGAGGGTCACAAGGAACCTGTAATCTATCCCAGGATATGAAAGGGCACAACCTGGAGGAGTGCTGCTCAGGGCTTGGCTTGCAAATGCTAAGGAAAATTCATAGACACAAAGTCACCAAACTGCATGTGCTTGCACTGTGGAAGCATGCCAGGACACCAAGAGGACACCCACGCAAACGCAGGGAAAATGTGCAAATCTGACACACAAAGCAAGGCCAGCAATCAAACGCCCTGGAGGTGTGGGTCTACTGTACCAGCTCCCAAAGCAGCAAGCACTCTGACTAATATGCAGCATGTATTTCAAGAAACTGTTATTTCAAATGATAAATTAATGACTCCTGGTGGGACCCATATTCATAAAAGATAAAACTAAATAATACTGTTCAAGATGAGTCTTACATGCCCCTATTTCCATCCAAAGAAAACACAGATAGCAAGCCAACTGTATGCAATAACAGATGTATAGGGCCTTCTGAATGTGTACCTTCTGGGTCTGATTAATGAGACTGTAAAATTAACACAGTTCTCCAGTTGTCCTAAATGAGATTAGCAGCAAAGGGTAGAAAAATGCAGCATCTCTCATCGCACTGTTCGGCATTCAAATGACGTCACCGCTGTGCGACAGACATGAGATGGGTGCAGTAAGTGAGCAAGAAAAACATTTAAACACATCTAAGAATATTTTAATTTAAATTTCAGAAAATTGCATTCCCTACTCAGGCCAATCAAGGTTTCGTTCACGGTCTTTCCTGCTTAAATCATTCTCACTTAATCCATCCCCACATATTCTGCCAAATCCCACTACATTATGTCCAAGTCTGACATAGGAGGGTAACCTGAAGGGCAAAGGAGAAGCTGTGTGGGTTTTTCTTGGAAGTGAACAGTGAGAGAGGCAGAGAATAAGCAAGGGGGACAAGGAGAAGACAGTGACTGGAGTGCTGGTGTACTGTTCCGTCTGCAGCGCCAGCAACCATCCACCTACCTTGCCTGAGTCACACACACACACACACACACACACACACACACTTACTTCATGCAGAGCTGTGAGTCACTGATAGCCACACACACATATATGCACACAGCAGTCCATGTATTCATATCTTTGTGAGCACTCTACATTGGGTCCCCACAAAGTAGTACATACAAAACCACACACACATACACGTGTGCGTGCATATTTATATCTTTGTGAGGACTGTCCATTCATTTCTATAAGCATAACCCTAATCTTAATTATGACAACCCAAACAGCCCCGTAACCTTAACTAGTAACCAAACAAACAAGATTCTTGGCATTTTTTGTTTTTTTTGATTGCATTCGCAGATTTTTATGAAATTGGGTTTCCCCTTGTGGAGACTGGAAATCACACACACACACGATAAAAAATTTATCTACTCCTGTGTTATTTGGTCTTAAAATGGCAACTGTAATGGGTTACTGTGGAAAATGGTTGAGGGATCATTAAATCAAAGACAGCATTATTTATTTACTTTTATTTAAGTTCTTGATGGGAGAATAAACACCATTTTGAATAACGGCAAATATATATATATATATATATATATATATATATATATATGGT
>JABFEB020000038.1:3731919-3751104 GCA_019775895.2 Stomatorhinus ivindoensis | reverse complement strand
TATATATATAATTCTGTATATATTTTTACATAAAACTTGATAGTTTTGATATTTATTTATGCAAACATTTTTATCATGCTATTTGCATGTGTCATCTTTGCCAAACAAGTGAATAAAATATGCTCGTGTAGGTAATGAGGTAATGGTTATATTTTAATATGAATACATTTTAGGTATGTTTTTCTCAGATCTGTCCAATTCCTATAAGATCCTTAGTTTTTCTTTTTCAAAATGTATATCCATAAGATTTTTTTTAAATGGAGTAACTGGTTTTTGCCTTGTGGCTATGTGAGTTGGAAGTTAAATTTGGTTCATGTTTCATTTATCAAACAAGTGATGGAAATCTGATCATTTAGGTGGTGAGAGAATGGTGATGTTATACTACAAATACAGCTTAAGTATGTTTTTTTTTCTTCTGAGGTTTTCCCCATTCTTAAGCTAAATTGGATGAATGTTTTATTTGAAACTATGTTTATTGGACGTTCAAAGCTCTAATTTAAAAACTCTTTCCACAGATGAATTACAGTGAGAAACAGATTGGAGGAAGACCCCTGTTGGAGCTGCCTGTGGTATACTGCACAGGGTTTGATCAACGCCGTCTGAGTTTACGCAGCAGTGAGCGTTTGTGTGTGTGAGTGCTCGGGAGCAGTTGCTCTGGGGTGGGGGTTGCGGGTAGGGAGGGCTGGACGACGGTACCCCCATGTCGACCCGCAGCTGCCCAGCCAGCGATGTGGACTGCGGCGTCTCTGAGGAGAGCCGCCCCTTTGGTGATGTGGAGCTGACTGAAATGGGGCCTCTGCTTGAAGAGGTAATGTGTCTGTTCCAAGGCAGTGGTGTTGTCAAGGTTCCCCTATATGAAATGTGTGTTTCACAGAATAAAATGCAAAAAAAATTTTGCAGGGAAAGTGGGTGGCTTGGGGTAGAGCTAGTGGCTTGTACCCTTTTTGAGTGCTACTCTGTCTGAAGTTGAACTGATGTCCAATGAAGATCTTGCATTTATTATTAGACGTGTCTGGAACTTCTTTGGTATACTAGTGACCGCCTTGAGGAAAAAGAGGAAAACCTGAGGATGTTTATGTCACCAGGGGTCCGCAGAACAAGGAGGCCCCTCGGACCTTCAGGACACAGAGGACGAGGAGGATGAAGACAGCGTACGGGTGATCACATTGCCTCTGCAGGCCCACCATGCTATGGAGAAGATGGAGGAGTTCGTGCACAAGGTCAAGTCACCGCCAGTCGTTTGGGCTTTTTTTTTGTTGACGGCAGCTGAGGGGTCAGTCGGTTACACTGGGCTCTTCTCCCTTTATTTGTGACAGGTTTGGGAGGGCCGCTGGAGGGTCATCCCATACCACCTCCTGCCCGAGTGGCTGAAAGACAACGACTACCTTCTGCATGGACACCGGCCGCCCATGCCCTCCTTCCGCGCCTGCTTTGGGAGCATCTTTAGGATCCACACAGAGACAGGAAACATCTGGACGCACCTCTTGGGTCAGCAGATAACTCCCACTTAAGCCAGTGGTTCTCAGACGTTTTCTGTCATGCCCCTATTTGGGAGTAGTTGACCTGTCATCACCCCCCCCTAGCGTTTTTGGATCAGTCATTTTATTTCAGTCATATATATATATATATATATGAAATGCACAGGTGTTTTGATGTTAGGCTACAGTTGAAATTCAAACGTTATGGAGATTTGCTTTGTTGGCGTGAACAGTGAGCGATTTCCTTGGAGGAGGGGTGGAAACTGACTGGAGCAGGGAGCAGTCTGCATTTGGGGGGGGGGGGGAGGAGCATACTGCTTCATGTGCGATGAGCTGAAGTTTTAGCACACTATACTGTACCTTATTATATTGTGCATGCATGATGTTTTTTGTAATTCTTCAGCCTCAGCCTGTCTGTGGGTCCTTGAGCAAGGCCCTTGACCCCCAGCTCCCTGGGCGCCGCTACGGGTGGCTGCCCCTTGCGGACATAAAAAGGAATTTCCCCATGGGGATAAATAAAGGATTGATTATTATTATTATTATTATATAAATATTTGTATATGCATATTTCTTTAACCACAACTACAGTAATCATTATTAATCCATCTGTTATTATCAACTCTCATACATTCAGTATTAAATCTGGAATTGCAATAATTGTATTGCGGTTAAATGAAGAGTGATTACGTTAAAATGCCCTATGAGCTTTAAATGAATATTTGTTTGAATCTAGATTATGTGACAGAGTATCCTCTGGTAAGTGGATCTGTGTGCTGAGGTCTCTCTACACAGTTTGAATTTGTCTTGGTGTCCCTGTGTTTGCAGGGCTGATCCTGTCCCTGTGTTTGCAGGGCTGATCCTGTTCCTGTGTGTGCAGGGCTGATCCTGTTCCTGTGTTTGCAGGGCTGATCCTGTTCCTGTGTTTGGGCACTCTCACCATGTTGAGGCCCAACATGTCCTTCACGGCCCCACTGCAGGAGAAGGTGGTGTTTGGGATGTTCTTCTTGGGGGCTGTGCTCTGTCTCAGCTTCTCCTGGCTCTTCCACACAGTCTACTGCCACTCTGAGAAAGTGTCCCGCACCTTCTCCAAGTATGTCTCTACCCTCCCTCAGGAATTCTGTTACTCTGCAGAAATGCATGTTTGGAAGGATCGTCTACTGCAGGCACATGTGTGTGTGTGTGTGTGTGATATGATGACAGTCCTGGCAATCAGTGATATTAGACAGCTAACTTGGTGTTTATGTCTGACAGAGATTAACGATCAGTTATCGGCATTGTTGAGGAGGTAGGCTCAGGCTAAACACTAAGCATGATAACAGAAGAACTTGTGATTTGACCAAGCATACGTTTCCAACACAGTTTAAATGAAAAAAAAACATTCACAAGCATTGTCCATTGCAGTAATAGTGTATTAACTGTTCTTCTAAGTTGTGAAGTTCGGCATTGTCATATCAGAACTATTGACAATTGTGCTGTGCAGACCATCCTGTGCTGAGAAATAAAATGCTGTGTCCTGCACTGATCCACGAAAATACACGATTTGTCCTGTATTTTCCTATTCATTTCCATGGAACCCCTAATGGGACATGGAAGAAGGGGGAAAAATAGCAAGGTCTTTTCCAAGATCTCACAAATCAATAAACCATGGGGGGCATTGTATGTACCATTTTAACTTTCAGATTACGTATTTTTATTCATTAATAATATTTAAATTAATATAGAAATTTAAAATTTATATTACCTGGTAAAAATCTGTACTTTAACATTAGAATCGATTCTCAAAATGAAATGAAGATGAAAAGATTCAGATTTTAAAATTTGACATTTCAGTATTGATTCACACATCCCCAGTTGATATCCTCCTTTAAGTGCAAATAGTGGAGCGTACTCCAGAAAGCGGGTTCAGGTTTACACCTTAACTCCGAAGGCATGGTAAATTTAGTTTTAGATTCAAAATTTCGTTTTCCAGTTGTAATGTCTTTCAGCAAAAACAGGCAACACCCTTTGGTTTTTTTTTACTGGAAAATTTGAATTAATTTTTGACTGTTTGCATAAGCACTTCACAATTAGTAGTTGTCATTCGCTTATAGTTACCAGTGATGAATGGATACAGTGCAATATAAATATACAATATAAATACATAATCTGAAAGTTAAATGGGGTACATTGTCTGCCTAGTTTCATGCTTAAAGACCACTTTACCAGAAATCTGTCATTTAGTTTTATAATTATTAATTTAGTTGCACTTTGTACATACACAGTCCAGCTATTAGTAACACAAAAATATTGGGAGATTCTGTATTTTTCTTTCTTTTTTCTCCTCATATGTCCCTTTAACGCCCCCCCCCCCCCCATCCCACGCCCGACAATCTGTATTATGCATTCTCTTCACATCTAAAAAAATGCTTAAGTTAATGTAGAGCTTTGACCGTTAATCTAAAACAATGAATGATAATGCATGCTTTTTTTAGAAGGGGTGTTGGACAATACTTAATTCTGATATTTTTAAATAAAAATATTCTATATTATTTTAAAGACAATGCCCAGCCATACTTAGCCCAACCCCATCCTTATTTCCTTCTTAGTTTTTTAGCTGACTTGGTCTCAGGTCAGTGATATGATTTTCTGTGGATGGAAGTCTGAATTCTCCCTTGTTGCGGTGCCTCCCAGGCTGGACTACTCGGGCATTGCCCTCCTCATCATGGGCTCCTTTGTGCCCTGGCTCTACTATTCCTTCTACTGCTCCCCACAACCACGCCTCATCTACCTCTCTGTGGTGTGCATGCTGGGAATCGCCGCCATCATCGTCGCTCAGTGGGATCGCTTCGCCACACCCCGCCATCGGCCCACTCGTGCAGGTGATCGGCAACCGGCGCGCTTATCGGACAACGTGGCTCCACATAGTTTCATACTTAATGTCGTGCTTTTTCTTTAGTGCATTTTTATTAAGAATTTTGTTTAAGACCCAGTTAATGCTCAGCTGTATGATTATGTGCGCCCCCTAGTGGGATCCTGCAGTATTAGCCAAGACAATCCTTTTGGTTGGGATGTGGGAGGGAGTAAAAATGTGGATCGTCTGGGGATCCCCAAGGACTGGGTTGGAAAAAACTGCTCTAATGGTTGTAGCATATATGACATCTATCTGCCTTTGTTCCTCTCAATCACAGGGGTCTTCATGGGTCTGGGACTGAGTGGGATTGTACCCACAATGCACTTCACCATCGCGGAAGGCTTTGTCAAAGCCACCACAGTGGGCCAGATGGGCTGGTTCTACCTGATGGGTGCCATGTACATCACAGGCGCAGGGCTCTACGCAGCTCGTATCCCTGAGCGTTTCTTCCCCGGCAAATGCGACATCTGGGTAAGCCTGCCGAGGCTCTCCAGCTTGCCCTGTGTTTCTCGCTGACGGCAACCCGCACCTTCCTCACTCACTCGGCCTTTTCTCTGCCACGCAGTTCCAGTCACACCAGATCTTCCACGTTCTAGTGGTGGCAGCTGCCTTCATCCACTTCTATGGGATATCCAATCTGCAGGAATTTCGCTATGGGCTGGAAGGAGGATGCACAGATGACTCTCTGCTCTGAATGATGCCTCTTTCCCCTCCCACAATCTCCCCTTTCAGTGAAGAAGGCCCTGGTTCTTTACCAAGTGCCTCTCAGGTTATGTTATCAACATCGCTCCTCCCCTACTTCTTCCTACTGTGGCTTTTTGATGACCAACATTTTGGGCTGATTTGATCTGCCCTTCCAAGTACTCTGGTGTTGGTACATAATGGTGGTGGGTTATCTTACTGCTGCTGGGTAGAAACTAGACAGGAGTGGGAGGACATAGGGAGGAGGGTGTTGCAGTGCGGCTTCAGCACTGCATGTTCCATCTTTGTTCTTAGTCCTGAGGGAGTTGCTTTGGTGGGAACTCATGTCTATCATGGGAAAATATAAGAACTGGGGAGCTGCATAAGTAAGTACTGAGGACTTATGCAGCACAGAGTAAGTATGAAAAAACAGAAGCCATGACTAGGGACTGAAGTTAGCAGATGAGTACTGCTCAGCTCTCATTCCTGCAGCCTGTAGTATTGCAGGAGCTTGTTAAAAGAAAATTCTATTCTCTCTTTTTTTTTTTTAACTGATTTAGACTGTTTCACTAAACGTTCTCACTTGGTAAATAACTTGATAAGGCCACTGCCTGTTCTGCATGAATTATATGAAGAAGCTGGCAGTCTTCTGCTCTATGCATTGAAGTTACTGTAGTACGCGGCCTTACAGGAATGAGAGTCGAGCAACCCTATGGTACGCACCGTCTCTGAGGAAAAAGTCCAGGAACTTTGGTGCCATTCTTGGCTCATACTTGCTGTCCCTCGTCACAAATGTTCATAGCAAGCTAGTTTAGGGTTAGGAACCAATCTGTCACGAGTCACAGTAGTTTGTGACATCCTCTGTGGTGACAGGTAAGTTTTTAATGATTAAACTGAGTGGAACGATAGCACTCAAGGTGACTAAGTAGCATCAAACAATAAACTCGGTCAAAGTAAATGTGAAACTTTCGAAATTAGCATTGTTTATAGGCATATAGGGGTTTACACTTATTATGGTGAACAAGTACTGCTGAACATAAAAGTGAACATATTACACTTAAAATATGTTCATGCAATAATTGTCTGGTGTGATTTCAATGGTGTTAGGCACACTTAAACGTGTTGAAATATTTGACAGATATTTCAATGGCTGGAATTGTGGGTGCAGGGTCATTGCATTCCCTACCCTTGCTCTATCGGTAGTTGTATTTAAGAAAGCATCTCTGCTGAAAATAGCAAAATCCGCAGTATCGGAGGCTTATCATTCACCTTTGTTTAATGTTGAATCTGCTGTAATCGTGTAAAGAGCACACCACTATAAATGTATCCATTCCAGGACATTGTTTTGCAATAGATTTTGTCACGCATACACAGTTCGAACTTTCGCTGAACGGTAATGTGACCGATATCGCTATTTCAGTATGCAGCTACACACCTTTGCTACTCATCTAACGTTTGTGCATAGTAAATAGAAATGTTGATTTAGTGAAGCTAACTGTAAAATACAATTGAAAATGTATATCGTATATAATTTAAAAGTATTTAAAAGATCTAAATTTAGTACTCCTGTGCCTTATGCCAATGAAAATAAAGTGTGTTTATTAGGGGAGAGGGAGACTTTAATGGCCTGATTAAGTGTTAATGGGAGACGATTCTGGTTTCAGAATTGATAAAGTAGGTCAACCTTAGCTATTTGGAGGAAATGTTTCTATTTTATGATTTTAATGCTTTATACCCAAAATAATAGCTGATTGAAATGACAAACCAGTGGTTGAAGTGGGGAAAAACGGGTGCTGGACCTCTCCTTGTAATTCAGCACCAGCAGATACTGAAAGATGCCAGTACTTTGAAGAGAAAAACGAAGAGGCGCGAGTACTGCGTACCGGCGAGTACGGAACCACTTCAAGCACTGACTGAAACACAAGCTTTCCAACTGTTGTAAACTGAGATTTTAGGATTGTTAACAATGACTCGGTTTGTGCTCGGTTTTTCGTTGTCGATCAATGAACGACTGAAATACGTTGTCCACACAAGTGTAAACCGTTACATTAAATATTTAACAATAGCAAAACAACGAGTCGTTTCTTTTTTATAGCAAAAGCTGAAGTTTCTCCGTTTCATTTAGAAGGCACCCAAGAACATGTTTAATACACGATAGGCGGTGGAGCGTGGTGGTTGAGTATTTAAGCAATGTGGTAATTTTCTTGTGTTTTCTTCCATCGCATTGCGTGGGGGGTGAGCGTTCACGCGCCCCGGCGCGCGCCGAGTATGACGTAGCTGTATTGGTGTTTGTGCGTGAGAACGTTTTCCTCTGTGGGTGTAAGAGGCACATTCTGTCCGGAATGCTCGAATTACACATATAAAACACTGAATGTATTTACGAAAAATAAAACGACAAAAAGCCGCGTAGGTTCGCCTTAGTTTGTGGTGACTTTCAGTGAAAACGTAACCTTAATCTGGTACAGGCCGCCGGGAGAACGTACCAGCATTCGGAGTGGTGGGCTCGACGGAGAATGAAGTACAATCATCGGCTTCTGTAACTGCAAAATTCCGGACGTCTTGATTACTGCAGTTTGTATGTAAATAAACATTTCGAAACTTCCGAATTAGATGTCAAATTAAATCGCTTTATTGCGGCATTCTCGAAAGCCATTTACCTGCATGGGGTTCTTAACTAGCTTGCTAAATGTTTGCTAGCCCGACAGCTGTGTTGTAAACCTTAGCTGCCTAGTTTTAGGTAGCTGCTAATATTACTAACATACTGAGGTACGACATTATCGGTGAACAAACGTAATTTGCCGAATTTCTAGTGCCGTATCTTTCCTTTTTTATTATGCCATCTATATATAGAGTATCTGGATAGCTAGCAAGCTAGGTGCGCTTCGCGAATCACCATCGAAGGTTTCGCTGAGTTTTTTTTAAGGATTTGCTTTAGTCATGTATGTTTTTTGATATGGGGTTACATAGACATGTAGATAAATTTTATTGACATGGAATCGCCGCCGTCATAAATGTGGTTGCTTATTTGTGGCTGTCAATATTGTACACATGCATGACATGCATATAGTTATAGTCGTGTCATACGGAAATATAAATCGGGTGTCTAAGGTTGGAGGACTGTAAATGGCCTGTTATATGCGAGCTCAGAGTATCCTGCTTTATGGTTTATGTGTGAGGCTGAATCACCGTCGACACCTTCACCGCACCGAAGTCTGCGCTTATCATGCTTACTGAGGTCATCGAAGAAAACGATGCTAACTTGAATACTAATCTGTCTCAGTGACATTCAGAATGGCCAAGCTGCTGAGAGAAAGATAAAGCTTTGCATTTTTGTTGCTAAAGGTAATACCTGCGTAGTCGCATATTGCATATTCGCTTACCTGTGTATGGCCGCTTAAGACTTGGTTAGTGAATTTTGCATTAAATATGATGTTTTTAGCAGAGCTCGCAGAACAGACACTAATCAGCAATTGTGGTTGAAGGTTCATAGGTGATATTCATATACCTAAATAAATGGGCGGGATCAGTACTCCTCTTTCATAAGGACTAAGACCTGTCTCTCTATATTAAATAAGAAATACAATATTTTTTAAATAATGACACACATTAAGAATCTTACATACTTAGTCATTGAGTAGTTTGAGCTTCATATTCATTACATGGCATTTCTGGTTAAATGTCAATTTTTGCTGAAAGTCCGTAGTTGGCCTTAGTAGATCCAAATGAACAGACAGGACCAGTATTTTTGCTCCACACAGATTTCTCTTCCCTGTCTCTCCATGGCCTTTTGTGGGGCATTAGCTCAGGCCCCGAGGTCAGGTTCCCTGGGCTCCCTTCCCCACACCAGCATGGCCCCCAAAGATATCATGACGAACTCCCACGCCAAGTCCATCCTGAATGCCATGAATGCCCTGCGCAAGAGCAACACCCTCTGTGACATCACGCTGAGGGTGGAGAACACAGACTTTCCTGCCCATCGCATTGTCCTGGCTGCCTGCAGCGACTACTTCTGTGCCATGTTCACCAGTGAGGTAAAAGTGTCTGCCATCGGTCTTAAAACTCCCTCCTCCTCATACCAACCTCTATAGAACCAACATGACCGCAGCCATCCTGCACTAAACGGGGCCTGGCCTTGGTAAATGCTGATTGATCCGCTTGTACCCACATTACCGACAACACCTGGCCCCAAACACTGGGAAATCTTACTGCCAGCACTCTACATGTTGATTAGCAGATAATTGACATTTTTCATTCTTTTTTGCTACTCTTTTGGCTTCAAAAAGAGTAGTACCCTTGTCGGACCACCTAACCATGTCAGCCTAGAGCCCCCAGAAAAGTTAATCTGCCTCTGTCTGCCGTCCCACAGTATTATACTAATGTGTTTATCAGTCACATACTTAACAATAAGATGTTTTTAAAATAACACTTAGAAAAATTGAATCTAGTGATTTAGGATCTTGTGACTTGGGACTTCTGCAGGGCTGCTTGGGTCAGCAGTTACTGAAAATGTGTTGGGTGGACACCCTGAGAAAATTAGACTATTAAGATTCAGGGAAAATCCACTTTTAGATCACTGCTTATACAGTGGGGAGCTATACAGAACTGCCGTACAAGTCAGAGATCCATAATCAGAAACAGTGAGTGTGACTAATTTGGTGACATATAGCAATGAGATGATAGTAGGAGGGAACTATAAATATTAACTTTGGGGTAAAGATGTGATATTTCAGTGTTACCAGTAGATGGAGTAGTCACAGATAATTTTTTTCCCTGAAACAGACACTCGAAATAACTCATATTTTGTTGTTCATAGTTATATCACTTGTTGTTGTTATTGTCACTTTGCAATCACAAGACAAATTTTAACAGAACCGCTTTCTTGTGCTTTTTAAAATACTTACTGTACATTGAACAACAATATTGACCTTGTGGTGACCTTTCTGTTTAATTCCAAAGCATTAGGTGATAAGGAAGTGCATGAAGAGAATGATAATGACCAAAATGGCAATGAGTTGCCAGATATCGGGTTGCAGTATTAAATTGCTTAGTAGATACTTTTCACTACAGATTTAATTTTTTTACATTTTAAAATATCTTTACATTTTCACATTAAAGCATTACTATTTTTACACTTAATACATGTAAGCACAGTTTACTTAAGCAAAGTTAAGTTTGTATATTGAAGAATCATGTCAAGTATTGCTTTACAATTGAGTGTTCAGCCAAATCCCTAACAAATAACAAGAAACAAAAAATGATAGATAATCATTCTGAAGTGCAGTGAAAACATGACTTGCTTCCTTTGTAAGTGGCTCAGGTTTGAATTAACTTTGGTTCTTTGCAGCTTTCGGAGAAAGGGAAGTCCTTCGTAGATATCCAGGGGTTGACAGCTTCTACTATGGAGATCCTACTGGATTTTGTTTATACAGAGACAGTTCTAGTGACTGTGGAGAACGTGCAGGAGCTGCTTCCAGCTGCCTGCTTACTGCAGCTGAAAGGTAACTCTAGAACCCACAGTGAAGCTCATTTCTTTCCATAGAAGAGCTTAACTGGGTTGGTTCTGATTTTTTTCTCTATATTTTAAGACACCCGCTCTCAATGTGACTAAATCAATAAATAGGCAGTATCCAAATAGGCAGTCCAGTGATTGCATCTATCTTCTCTTTCCTGCACAGTGTTGCTTACCTGATTATCATAAACACCCAGCTTCTTGTTTTTTGTGTGTGGTTCTGTTTTTTTGTATTTATTACATATGTGTATGTAGTAGGTGAATGCTGGAATTTCCCAAATTACTGCTTGCCACAGTTCCTCCTATGGCAACTTTCATTTGGATTCAACATAAGGGTTCAGATATTAGGATTTTTGTGAGGTTCCTTAGTTAAGATGGACCAGTATTTACTGTGTGTGATTATGCATGTGCAATTAAATGGTATATAAATAGATGAAATTTCTGTGGCAGCTGTAGCAACCATCTGACTTGTTTTGGCAGACCGCTGAAAGGCATATGTGTGCACATGTATGCATGTCTCTGAATATGTGTGCATGGGTCTTTTTATGAATCTGCGCTCATCCGTGTGTGTGCTTTTCCTCAGGGGTGAAGAGAGCTTGCTGTGATTTTCTGGAAAGCCAGCTGGACCCATCCAACTGCCTGGGCATCCGTGATTTTGCAGAGACACACAACTGCCTGGACCTGATGCAGGCGGCCGAGCTCTTCTCCCAGAAGCACTTTGCAGAGGTAGTTCAACACGAGGAATTCATGCTGCTCAGCCAGGAGGAAGTGGAGAAGCTCATCAAGTGTGACGAGATCCAGGTACTGCTGCCTCACACAATCCACCCCATGGGAGACATGAATCTCTGCAGGACAGAGTAGTAGGCTTGTTAAAAGGTAATTTCTATTGGCTGTAAATGAAGTCAGTAAACAATATTTCAGGAAGTGACCAGATATTCACCAGACATATAGATCAGACAAAGACTATAATTAATAGGCATCTATAATTAAATGTTTTTTCGTATTTCTTCATGTGGCTTAAGACATTTCATATGCTTGTTTACACTTCCATACTTTCAAAAAGCACAAAGGAAAATACATACGTAGTTCCGCCCACTTCACCACACTCTATTCCTGTTGACACGCCCACTAACCTTTCGAAATGTCACCGGACTGCAGACACCTATCCCTGCTCCATGGGGATAGCCACCCTGTTCACCACAGTCCTAAGATAAGCAATAAATAGAGGGCAAGAAGTGTAGCTGAACATGCCCAGCACCCACCTACCAGGGGTATTTCCTTTCATTTCTTTCTGCAGTTGGGCTGGGGGGTGAAACATGAATCCAAACCATTTTCGGATAGGGGGTGTGCTTAAGCCTTCTGTATTCTCAGAAGGGTTATGGTAGCAAATGAACTAGCCAAATGAATTATGCATGTGATATATTGGTACGGCTTTCAGCAGTTGCTCCTTGTGGTGTCTGTGTTCGTCATGCTTCTTTAGATAAAGTGTGTTAGTTATTCAGCGTCTGGATGAAGGTGGTTGTGTAAATGATCATTACAATTATTTTTAGCCAAATAAAACTTCTTAATTAAGAAGAACAGCTGTAAAAGATCAACTTTTAAGCAGCAAATTTTTTTTTTGAGCAATGGGACTCATTCACCAATATCATCCTGTTTTTTCTTACATTTGTTCTTGAGAAATGTCCTAAGAAGGTCTTACGAAAAATCTACGTCAGATTCATCACGTGTTCTTAAACCACCTAATTGTTCACTAATGTGTTCTTATTATGATGAATCCCATTGTCCCCGTGAATTGAAAGCGCGTGACAGCCGTTCTTAATTATGATAGGTAAACGCCCCACCAATCCCGGTGCACACTTTCTGTGTCAAATTGCTTTGTCATTTCCTGTCTAGACCTTTTTGTATAATGTATAAACCAATGCCCCTGTATGTACAAAGTTACTACTGTACGCACTGGGAGCACTACATTTTATTATTAAATTATTAAATATTATTAAAAATGCTAAATTAACAGCACTGAAAAGTTCCAGAGTTACTGCGAGAAACGTGAAATTCCACAGTTAAGAAGACTGCTAACATGAGTGAGGCTGATTACTGAGATCAAAATGCATGGCGTACCCAAGTCAAGACTTTTAGTATTAAAGATACAGTATGCCCTTACACTAAGAAATATTACCTATCACTACTGTTTTTGTACATGATTTTATGTGATCCAGACTATTTTCAGTATTGTTCAGTATTTGTCTTAGTTGAGAACTACATCCTTTGTGGAAAATTGTATTTTGTGTTTGTTTCAGAATATATAAAAACTGTTGCTGATATCTGATATTGTTCATTTTGATTTACATGCACATTAAAAAGCATTGTTGACAATTTTTCGAATAAATCAAAGTAGCATCTGCGTGATAATTAGGAATGCATTGTATGAGGAGGGGAAATTTTAAAAAGACTATGTCAAGATGACATATGATTCAAGATTAGATAAAGATCTTAGATTCTATGAAACCTGCTGAATGGATTCTGACTTGATGGTATCATTACCTAGATCTCCATGTCGTCTATCAGCTTGTTAGAGATTTCTTCCACAAAGCCACATTCTCCCCACCTGTGCCTCCAGCAAAAACTACAGGGAGGCTTTATTAGTTAAAATTATGCTGACGAGTTAATTCTTGCTGCTTTCAGAGAGTATTTTGAAGCATGTAAATTATAGGAGTCAGTATTATGAAAACAACATCTAGAACTAAAACCCTTCTGTGTGTAAAATCCAGCAGGACTGGTGTTTAAAGTCGTGATTAACCAAGCTGGCATCAGACTTTATGGGACAGCATGACAAAGGATATTTATTTGTTTGTTTTTGCATTTCCCATTCTTAGCAATTTATTGGGGGTTTGAGCTGCTCTGACAAGAAAGAAAAGAGAAGCTACGGCGAGCTCTGCACACACAAGCAAATGATGTTAATATGTAGGCATACTGGTCGAGAAGGCAACCATGACAGGTCACTAGAAGTAGGCAGCCCTAACCCTCCTCCCCCAGCATTCTCACACTGGGTAGCGGACATGGGTGCGTATGTCACATGAAAACCTACCAATGGCATCATCTCTTTGAAAAGGGAAACCATGTACAATACAAATGAGCTTTTGGTCAGTGGCAAGTAGGCTGTTATCCTCAATTACCAATAATCAATACTTTATCCGGCAAGAAACCCAGTGTCAGCATCTGACAGTGACTAATCACTCTCAGGGATGCAGGCTTAGGCTACACACAAAGCAAGATAAAGTTTTACGATTTGGCCTTCAGTCCTAGCCGTGCCAACACTCATCGCTATCTTTTTGTAACACTTTGTATGGCACACGAAGGTGCCAGTGGATGTAAATGTCACCCATAAGGGCTTATTGTGGCCACTGGCATATCGGGAGTGTAATGCTTTTTGAGGTGGAACGTGATGTAAAACGTTTGCGAACTAGTTTTACATGACTTGTAACATGTTTTAAGACAATTAATTCCAGCCCACTGATCATTTTCCACAGAGACGACAGAACGATGGTCAGCACCGCCCAGTCACCAGTGTATTTTATATCCCAACAACTGGATTTTGCTCTACACAAACACTACAGTCTTAACCTGATTACCCTTATGTTGTATACAAAGATATGTTTTGGAGGCTTACATGACATACATGACGCATGATATTGCATGATTTTTTTTTTTATCTGTGGAATGTAAGCATATAAAATGTACTTGTTGTTACCGTTTGTGTATAGTTATTCCATAAATGTTAAAAATGTTTAAAGCGCTACAGCACCACAGACATTTTGGTTCCGAAAGATGCTTTGCAAAACTTAGAAAAGATACTATAATGTTAAGGATGTTTCCTGCATTATGTCAGTTGTCTATATTGTTTTTACTTTAAGTTGTTAGTATCTGCTGTGATGAGCCATGATCCCAGCAGAGACAGGGTGTGTTTTTTGATGTGTGTGGGGGATCATGCAGGTGGACTCTGAGGAGCCCGTGTTTGAGGCTGTGCTGAACTGGGTGAAACACAAGCGGAAGGAGAGGGAACCCTTCTTGCCTGACATGCTGGAGCATGTGCGCATGCCCTTGCTCACACCTCGCTACATCACAGACGTCATCGATGCAGAGGTGAGCTCTATTGGACCGTCTCTTCGGTGGAACTTTCTGCAGTGTAGGCAGAAGATTAACCAGTATCCGATCCAGGATCAGAGCTGATGCGTACTTTTGGTATGTTTAGTAATAGCTGTTCTTTGGAAAGAGAATTAGAAATTAAGTTCCACAACCGTTACAGTGATTAAAAGAAGAGTGCTTTAAATCAGTCAGAGCACCACTGTGTACCGAATTTTGATTCCAGCCAGCTACTGAGTAGCTTGTTAAATATTACCTACATGTTGCAATCTCAGCAGGCACCAACTATATTATGAGTAATATGTGCCCTTCTCAGCCTTTGCACCTTTATTGTTCTTTAAATTATAATTGTTTTTAGCCCCTAATCCGATGCAGCCTTCCTTGTCGAGACCTTGTGGATGAAGCCAAGAAGTTTCATTTGAGGCCAGAATTAAGGAGTGAAATGCAAGGACCTCGGACCCAAGCACGATTAGGTATGTTCTAACACAGCGGGGGTATCTACCCCAGAAAATAGACAGTGATGCAGCTGAAGTACAATGTTTTGGCAGTGGTGTACTAGGGAAATTTCTTGTGCACCCAGTGTAATAAGAAGTGATTTAGTTGCGTAGGACACTTTGCAGTAGAGTATATCTCAAGCAGAATACCATGGTTTCAGGAGCAAAAGAGGTTCTTCTGGTGATTGGAGGATTCGGCAGCCAGCAGTCACCTATCGACGTTGTGGAAAAATACGACCCCAAGACACAGGAATGGAGCTTTCTGCCAGTATGTGAAGTTTAACGTCTCCCAAGCCGGTAACCATACCTCAAAATTGCACATTCCTGTTAATGTACAAAAAAACAGGTAAAAATCTGTTTGTACTTAAAGGAAGAAGTCCATTACAAACTGCGTGTTAGAAGGATATAAGCTGAGAAAATTATTAAATTGATACAGCTGCTTTGGTCAGCATTACCAAGTGAATAAAATATTACCATTATAGTATGTCTAATCGGCAACATATAAATTGAAATTAAAGCCAAAATAGATCTTTAGACGACACCACAAAATACTGGAAATGTAATTTTGACAAATGGGAAAGTGGAGTTCAATTATTAACTGCTATTTTTAATGGTAACGAAATACTCTAAAAAAACAGATTTTTGAGAGCCTTGGATTTTTCAGAGCCTCAAGTTTTCAAAAAATAAATCATTTATGAATCTGACAGGCTCTTTCATAGAATACAATCTGCATATATTATGACCTTGACCTCAGTTTTCGACTGGAGAGCCAAGTGTTGTTAAGATAACAGAAACAAGAATTTGCCCCCCAGTGCCGTTTCACCATACTGCTTTCCAAACGTGCCTCTTGAAAGCATTTGTCTCCACAGAATATTGCCCGGAAGCGCCGCTACGTGGCCACCGTGTCCCTCAACGACCGGGTGTACGTCATCGGGGGCTATGATGGGCGCTCTCGCCTCAGCTCAGTGGAGTGTCTGGACTACACAGCAGATGAGGACGGGGTGTGGTACACAGTCGCCACCATGAACGTGCGGCGTGGCCTGGCAGGGGCGACTACCCTGGGAGGTAGAGAACTTTTGAGCACTGTAATCACTGCCTTTTTGCAGAAGGCGGTTACTGTGAAGTGAAATTTGGTGTATATTCCTTATCGATACATGTCTGTCACTAGTAGCAGTGTGAAAAAATGTTAAGTCTGTCGGCTTGACGGCCGTTTTCAGTCACGCCGTTTCTTATTGACAGACATGATTTACGTGGCTGGGGGGTTTGACGGCAGCCGTCGCCATACCAGCATGGAGCGATACGACCCCAACATTGACCAGTGGAGCATGCTGGGAGATATGCAGACGGCCAGGGAAGGGGCAGGGCTGGTAGTTGCCAGTGGACTCATTTACTGCCTCGGTATGTGGTGGGTGCTTTTATCGTTAGTGCGCATCTTAAATGCACCAAAGTGCCTGAAATTGATTCTAAATGTGGTTTCTTGTGATTTCAGGGGGCTATGATGGACTGAATATACTGAACTCTGTAGAGAGGTATGACCCTCACACGGGACATTGGACAAATGTAACCCCTATGGCCACCAAACGCTCAGGTAAATTTGGTGTAGGGCATCATGGCGTCATCTGGGAATATCTGATGCTTACTCCTGGCTAAGTGCCTAACTCCTCCTGATGTCAGGGGCCGGTGTGGCTTTGCTCAATGACCACATTTACGTCGTGGGAGGCTTCGATGGCACGGCCCACCTTGCTTCTGTGGAGGTCTACAACATCCGGACAGACTACTGGACCACTGTGTCAAGCATGACCACACCACGCTGCTATGTGGGAGCTACTGTGCTTCGAGGTCGGCTCTATGCCATTGCTGGGTAACGTACCACATATTGTCTCATTCACAGTAGTATCTTCATTTCTATCACCAGCTTAAGCTGCTCCATTAAATTTTAAGAGCGAATATTTTAACACTGATCGGTGGCAGAGGCCAGTTTAGAACCCATCTGACACAGTAGAAGAGGGAATGAGATTTTTTGATGCCACACTATAGGACTGACAGACTGTATCTATGCTGCACCTCTATCTTGGTCCCTAGGTATGATGGGAACTCCTTGCTCAGCAGCATTGAATGCTATGACCCCGTGATTGACAGCTGGGAGGTGGTGACGTCCATGGCGACCCAGCGATGTGACGCCGGTGTGTGCGTGCTGCGGGAGAAGTGAACAATTCAGGAATGCCACATGCCTCATGACAGAAAGGATAAACGAACTTATCAGGCACAGAGCATTGTTGGATGATGCATGGTAGTATGTCCTGCCATGAGATGTTTGTTCTGTGTTGGAGGTCAATGTGCTCTCTTCTCTAATCTGCTTCTACTTCACCTTTGTGGGACTCCCTGCTTCCCCTGTGCACTGATGTAATGCTGTCATGAGATTCCTTTTGAAAACAAAGGGGAGGAGAGCTGCGACGTCGAGCTTCAGTTTCATTCCTTAAGTTGTGGTCCTCTCCGGCAGCAGCCTCTACGTGTGGCCTTTGCTGGGTGGCTGTCCGTGATGCTGAATCAGCGCGGTGTGTCTTTACTGCCCTCGTTAAACATGACATGGAGGGAGAGAGCCTGCAGCCTCGAAGCTCGAGCCTTACACGTGGAGACAGACTCTAGCAGCCATGCCCTAGGACTGCTGTTATGTAGGACTAGATGTCACAGATCATTTTAATGTCTTTTTTTTAAAAAAAAAAACAACTGTCATACTTCTAAGTATGTGACGTCCTCAGCTGTGTTTTTCTGAGTCGTGGGCAAATCCGTGTTAATTTTTTTCCATGTAATTGTGCTGGGGTAGCATTTAAAAATAAATGAAGAAAGTAAATAATGCTGTGTTTGCATTTTGTAAGATAAAGCTACTTAAAGGCAGATAGTTGCCGATGAAAACTGCTTTGCTGCAACTACAGTGAACTGGTTTAAAACTATCAGCTATATCTAGGGAGTTATGGGTATTGGGCGTATACTTGGAAGCTGAATCACTAGTTGGAGAGTGAGCTAGCCATCCTTGTGTAATACAGTTCTGATGCGGACACCTCTATGCACACTTTTCATATTAACATTACCTACATGAAATGGTGGTCTGGCCCCCCATCCCCCCCCCCAGGAACAGGCAACCTGCCAACAGTTATAACCTGAGACCAGGGTGCGGCATTCTAAGAAAGCACTGAGCTGGGGGTGTTAAGTCATGTGCCACAACATGGATGATATATGTTTACTTAGTGCCCATAAAATACTATTGTACAATATCTTGTTTATTATCTTGTTATTGTAAGTGCTGTATGGGTTAGTATGTGTTTGTTATCCTTCAGAGATTGCATGAAATCTGAGAATGGTTGCATCCTGTGCATTTCTGCATGCATTCAACTAAATACTAAAAAAGAGGTTTGGTGTAACACTGGCCTCAGTTGACCTGTGAAAATGTATAATAGTGTACAATATACATGTAGTATATAGTATCTAAGAGGTGAAAGTAGAAGAGGCTTCATTGCTTACCTTGCATCTCCTTTGATAAGCCTATTGCACTTTTGTAAATATGTTAACTATATGACATAATATAAGGTACCAAATTTTGTCCTGAGTCATTCAAAGAGAAAGCAAATATGCGAAATTTCTTAGCAAGGAATCAAGAAAAAGTGAACATATGCATTAAACATGTAGGGCTGAATGTGTTTTATTTTTCTGCGTTCTTATTTTTGGTAAATATTTGTGATGTTGAAAGACTATTTTTTTCTACAAAAATCATTTACGGATCAGTAATTTAAAGGTGGTCTGTACATGTTTTTAACTTGACAAAATTCCTTATAGCAAAGGTGGTTTCATGGGAGTATTGCAATAAAGCAATGTCACCCCTGGGGAACATGGTCCCTAAACCAATATGTCACCCCTGGGAAACATGGTCCCTAAACCAAAATGTCACCACTGGGAAACATGGTCCCTAAACCAATATGTCACCCCTCGGGAACATGG
>JABFEB020000038.1:3702268-3731819 GCA_019775895.2 Stomatorhinus ivindoensis | reverse complement strand
AACATGGTCCCTAAACCAAAATGTCACCACTGGGAAACATGGTCCCTAAACCAATATGTCACCCCTCGGGAACATGGTCCCTAAACCAAAATGTCACCACTGGGAAACATGGTCCCTAAACCAATATGTCACCCCTGGGGAACATGGTCCCTAAACCAAAATGTCACCCCTGGGGAACATGGTCCCTAAACCAATATGTCACCACTGGGAAACATGGTCCCTAAAGCAAAATGTCACCCATGGGGAACATGGTCCCTAACCAAAATGTCACCATGGGGAACATGGTCCCTAAAGCAAAATGTCACGCCTGGGGAACATGGTCCCTAACCAAAATGTCACCCCTGGGGAACATGGTCCCTAACCAAAATGTCACCCATGGGGAACATGGTCCCTAACCAAAATGTCACCCATGGGGAACATGGTCCCTAACCAAAATGTCACCATGGGGAACATGGTCCCTAAAGCAAAATGTCACGCCTGGGGAACATGGTCCCTAACCAAAATGTCACCCCTGGGGAACATGATCCCTAACCAAAATGTCACCCATGGGGAACATGGTCCCTAACCAAAATGTCACCCCTGCTGCTCACATGCTGCTGTCTTGAGGTCTGCTGTGTACTAAACATAGATTTTCTGAAAGTGCAAAAATATGTTTTAAGTTTTGTCTATGTTGTGGTCGCTTAAGATGCAAGGCTAAGTAAGGTGTTCTTTTGAAATGTAAAATTCTTAAAATGAATAAATTTCTGCTACTTTCATATCCGTTACTTAAAATGCTTAAAATTTTGACTTTGTATGAATTGGACGAGTGATTTTATGACCCTGGAGAAAAATTTCAACATACACAACCAAAAATATATACTTGAAATGTGGCACATACTCTACATATAGACAATAGCTTCATTTTATGTTTTACCAATGTACGTCTCCTTCCCCATAGCTATTAGTATTTACAGGTGTATAAATTGTAGTTGTTTCTTCATAGATTACGCATGTTTCTATATAACCATGAATTCACCTCTAATTTGCCAAGTTTTCAATGAATGTTTTTTGAAGCATTTAAATTACGAATAAATGTATTATAATATGTTAAATATGTAAAATATTATACACTACATAAAATAGTATTATGCAAGATGAATTTAAACTATCGTTATAAATGCTACTTCCCATCCAATGTGGACACAGCTTAATGCCTGTGATGCCTGGGTCAAGCTCCTCTCTGAGCAGGATAAAAGGTTTGAAGATGGATGGATGAATGGATTATCAATACTTAAGGCAAATTTTATGTCCCACCCCTCTCTCGTTCTCTCTCTCTCTCTCTGTCTATCTCAACTAAGTATAAATTAATAAGCATTCCTCAGCGCACACCTAAAGCTATAATTCTTTCAATCTGTCTGTCATGTACAACCACTTAATGGAAATAAGGTTTAAGCTTTAAAATGCGGCATTTGGATGAAACGCGCGAACACCCCGATAAAGTTAAAAAATAAAATAAGATGGGTCTTCACCATGTCCAATCATGCTATTAGATTTCATTTCTCTGCGCCAATAGAAATTGCCGGAAAGGTTTTTTTTTTATTTGATCTGTACCAATTGTGTTGTTCGGAAGGCGGAGTATTTCGATCGCAATATAAAATACCTTCTTACCATTGCGCCTCGGCATTGCTGTGTTGGCGTAGACTCGTTGCATGTCTGATGTCAACGGAGTACACTGTCGTTTAAACTCAATCTTATTAAACCTGTTTGTCGAGTGATACATTTCACCAGCCTGAACATTAAAAATGGTAAGTTTTTAAAAAAGTCTTATTTACATTCTAAAAAAAATTTAAAACAATGAAGTGGTATTCTGATTGTGCAACCGGTAATCTTAGCAAAAATGTAGTCATTCCTTTGAAAGTTTTTTTGGCGTTATTAAATTTCTCTGCGTAATTTGCTTGAAACTGTTAATAGATAAATAATTTCCTTGATTTTATTATACTACTTGCTTTTTACCACTTAAGGTGGTCCTTATGGAATTTATCCAGCAAATTCTTACGGTTAAAAAAACATTCTGATTATGTGTACTTAAGCCATACTTTTCCGTTGGTGGAATTCGAAGAATGTCAGTCCTGGGCCACAATAGCCTCTAGTGATGAGGAAGTGGGTAGGTGGGGGTTATTTCACGGCTGGGGGAAGGGTGGATACGTCGAAGCGATTTTACAGGTACAGTCGCCTGTTTCTCTCGGTGTTTTAGGCCTGTTCGTGTTTCACTTTTCCGCGTGTTATTACGGTCCGAGCACAGGATGAGTGACGCAACTTTCGTCATCAATGGCATCCGGCGGACATTGCGCGTACGCTTGTACGCGATTTCCAACCAAGTCCCCGTAATTCACGCCCTTGATGTGATTTCATAGGCCGGAGGGACGTAGGTGCACATTGTGATTGGCTGTGGAGAGATATCCCCGGACTGTGACCTAATCGAGTGATCGTGAACTGTCTAGGTTTCGTCTTGATTTGTGGCTTAGCTGCGTTAACAGGGTTGGTTTGTTAATTTCACCTCAGTTTATAGTTAACAGCGCCCGACGAACGACTGACGGCACACAAATAGTATTGTCAACATTAATATGGCAAATTGACTACAGCGAAAAATGCAAACGACATTGAAAAAGAAAGTTGACGGATGATCGTTTTTCAGTCTATAATACTTTATATTAACAGATGCAAACGCAACACAAATTACTGAAACCAATGTTTCATGCGTTAAGCCTATTAACTGGCGTCACGGTAGAGTTGGTGTGTTGGGGGTAACGTTAGCTGAGAGGATCGCCAACTTGTATCATTGAAGGTTGCCATTGTAAGCTTACTACAGATCTAGACAGTGTAGCAACGACTACGGAAGAGACATACATGCATAGGTGCGAAAAGACGTTTTGAGCTCGGGGTGCTCAAGGTCGGAACGGCCACAAAACTTTACTTAAGTTCTTTTATATCATCGGTAGCTATCAGCGGTAGTCTTTCTGGGGAAATAATCACAGTCGCCTCTGAGCAATTCTTAGATGAATAACGCTAATACGGATTTGCTAACGTTTTTCTTTGAAGAAATCGACAAGGAGTGTTTCAGCATTACAATCCAGTCGGTATTATCAGCCGATGTGCGCTAATTGGCATCGGCGTTTATGACTGCAGATGAATGACAAAGAGAGGCGGTGACGGATGCCTCAACCGTGTTTATAAGTGTTGCGTAGTTTGTCCACCAGAGGGCACACTGGAGCTCACGTCGCCAACACGTGTTAGAAACATACATTTGAATATAATTGAATATAAATAAAAAATAACTTTTTTTGTACTTTTGTTCAGAGTAGTATTTATGACAAAGTTTTGGGCCATTTTTAAACTGCATTATGTCATATCTAGTGAGGACGTTTATGTGACGGCACATACATGTTAGGGAATTTTTGTTAGCCGGATATGAGTATCATTATCGGTTTTTAAAATTCTTAGTTATCGGGAAATCCTGTATTTGGTCGGCCTCTACTCGGCACTTCTACTTTCAGCACTACTGAGTACTTGGCAAATTACTTCAGAGTGGTTGAGGTTTAATGATGGTATGTCTAGCTCAAATAACTGCGAACAAAATATTATGAATGAAGGTGTCATTTATAAGATATGTTGTTCACTGGGTTCTTGGGTAGCAATGTTCTATGTACGTGACATGTATTGATTAGTTACACTCTTGGTTGAAGGCACAACAATGAAATCACTGCTGACCATGGGAACGAGTGACCTAAACCCTGAGCTACATGCTGCCGTCTGAGGCCTATTCACTGAGTCAAATGTGAAGGCAGAATGAGCTATGAATAACCAGCCATTCCCCTTGTACCCCCCACCCCCATTTGTGTATACTAATTTAGCGTGAGTGCATCTCCATCCACGTGGGCCAGGCAGGAGTGCAGATTGGCAATGCATGCTGGGAGCTGTATTGCCTGGAACATGGAATCCAGCCTGATGGAAATATGCCAAGTGATAAGACGATTGGTGGCGGAGATGACTCCTTTAACACTTTCTTTAGTGAGACAGGCTCAGGGAAACATGTTCCACGGGCCGTGTTTGTGGATTTGGAGCCGTCTGTAATTGGTGAGTGTGACTAGAAATGGGTCAAGGACCAGGGATCATCCGTCTTTTCACACTTGGAGACCGGTGCTGGTTGGTATACCGGTTCATATCGAAAACTGTTTTTAAAAATAATTATGATATGAATTTTTCTTATACCGCAATACCAGTTTAAATAGCCCGACAAAACGTTTAGAAATTGGCGCAGCTTGAAACGGTTTAAGGGGGTACCTTTTTTTCACTGCTGCACCGCTAAAAATGTACCATGAAAGATCGGAAAGATATAGCTGATGCTGGAGTTGAAAATGAGACACTGGGGTTGTCAAATCAATTCTCAGATACTAATTGATATTAAAAATTAGCATCTGATTACTCATTCACTATTATTGATATCAACAGTGCAGCTTTCGCCTCATTTGCCACACCTCACTACAGCCCAGGCGCACGTGCATGCACACGCACACACTCGCGCAGCCCCTTCCCTCCTCTCAATAGTTTTTGACATTCATTTTTTTGAAAAGATGGAAAAATTCTTGTCTTCCCAATTCTGTTGCAGGCAGCTTTAAATTTATGCGCAGTTTACATTTATGTAAAGTGAACTCCATGGATACAGAGCAGTTGTTCTGCATTTGAGTAGTGATCTATGGAATATGTGACTTTATTTTCAGATGAAGTCAGGAGTGGCATGTATCGACAGCTGTTCCACCCTGAGCAGCTCATTTCTGGAAAAGAAGATGCAGCCAATAATTATGCCCGTGGCCACTACACTGTGGGAAAGGAGATCATCGACATGGTGCTGGAGCGTGTCCGCAAACTGGTAGGAAGTAGCGTTAACTGGACTTGTGTATGGAGATCCTCCAGCACTGTGAAGTTGTCTTGCTATTAAGATGTATTTTCTTTGCAGACTGATCAGTGCACAGGTCTGCAAGGATTCCTCATCTTCCATAGCTTTGGAGGTGGAACTGGTTCTGGGTTCACCTCACTGCTCATGGAGCGTCTGTCAGTTGATTATGGCAAGAAATCCAAGCTGGAGTTTGCCATCTATCCGGCCCCCCAGGTGTCCACAGCTGTAGTTGAGCCCTACAACTCCATCCTGACCACTCACACCACCCTGGAGCACTCTGACTGTGCCTTCATGGTGGACAATGAGGCCATCTATGACATCTGCCGTCGCAATCTTGATATCGAGCGACCTTCCTACACCAACCTCAACAGGCTCATTGGCCAAATCGTGTCTTCCATCACAGCCTCACTGCGCTTTGACGGTGCCCTCAACGTGGACCTCACGGAGTTCCAAACTAATCTTGTCCCCTATCCCCGCATCCATTTCCCTCTGGTCACCTATTCGCCCATTATCTCTGCTGAGAAGGCCTACCATGAGCAGTTGTCTGTTGCAGAGATCACAAGTGCCTGTTTTGAGCCCTCCAATCAGATGGTGAAGTGTGACCCACGCCATGGCAAGTACATGGCCTGCTGTATGCTGTATCGTGGGGACGTGGTGCCCAAAGATGTCAACGCCGCCATCGCCAACATCAAGACCAAGCGTTCCATCCAGTTTGTGGACTGGTGCCCCACAGGCTTTAAGGTAAATTATCTTTCCACTCTCCTGGAACAAGATCAAACTGCGTCTTTTCAAATGATCTAAACTCTGTTCCCTTACAGGTGGGTATCAACTATCAGCCTCCCACAGCGGTGCCTGGTGGGGACTTGGCCAAGGTCCAGAGGGCGGTTTGCATGCTCAGCAACACCACTGCCATTGCCGAGGCCTGGGCACGTCTGGACCACAAGTTTGATCTCATGTATGCCAAGCGTGCCTTCGTCCACTGGTACGTGGGAGAGGGCATGGAGGAGGGGGAATTCTCAGAGGCAAGGGAAGATCTGGCAGCTCTGGAGAAGGATTATGAGGAAGTGGGGGCAGATTCAACAGAGGGAGAGGAAGAAGAAGAATACTGAATGTCTCTAAATATCTTTAGTGCCCTTGAAGCACAAGCTAACAGGATAGTAATGGTATTTCTGTCAAGTGATGTCTTGCATGGAAGAAAATAAGTGTTCTTGCCAGTCACAGTGAAGCATTGAAGGTATTTCTGTGGTACATCAAAACCTCACACTGGTCTTTGTATGCAACAGGCAAGACCCCTGTTGGCAAACTCTTTTATTCTGTTTTTTTCTACTTATGAATAAAGGTTGTACAAACTTCTGTGTGTTTAGATCTGAGAAGCAATAAGCCAGACATCTGCAATGGCTCAGCACGCAAACCCAAATACAACTTTGAAGTTAATGTCTAAATAGCATATTCTTTGCTTTGTGGGATGAAACTAGTATTTGGGGAAAACTCACACAGAGTGGGGGGATGTGCCAAATACAGACAAAGCTGGTGCCAAACATGGACCTTTAACCTGAAAGCCTAATGCAGAAATCTTACTCTACCATGGCAGCTAGTTCAATTTCAGTTTATTCAGTCCATATGACCACTTACAGTACTTAAAGTTTACTGGTTTTTCAAGATCATTCAATTCATTTAAGGATACTGACTGAACCTGCTTTCAACCCCAAAGTTTTCTTTCTTTTGTAGCTTTGAACCAAAGTAACCACTGCATAAATAATATAAATTCCCCATATTGTGTGGGTGTGTGTATGTCCTGCTGTGGCCTGGATTAAGATCCAGGCTACCCTGTGATGTACTGGGAAAACAAAATATTGATGAATGGGCATTAATAGTATGCATAACTTTAAGTTCACATAATGCAGGAACATTTTAATTTCTGTATTTGTCATTGGCACTCTGAAATAAAATGCCGCCAAACAAGATAAGTATGACGTCAGGCTAAAGTAGTTCATATACAGTAGCATAACTGCCCAGAAGATGGCGTTTCACTACAAATGAAGGAAATATAAACAAGCCATTACTGAAACAAAAATAACGTCGGTTTTGTCACACCATCCATACCCGTATACTGTAGCCGTTACCCCAGAACCACGGTGTAGCGTGTAGTTAAATCAAATATACTTAATCGTGAAATCATGACTTAGAATAATTCAGGATGTGATGTTTATTTGTATATATACCCATGAAATGGCAAGAACAAAGGGTAGGATTATACTCGGTCGCACATGCTAGGCCTTCTAGCAACAAAAATTCAGTCAGATGGCTGACTGACATTTATAATAACAGGTCAAATTATTTATATAGCTTGTCAGTTACTAATTCACGTAATTAATCCGATTTTGTTCTGCTCAAGTTCATACATCCTTAAGGTTACCTAAGAACAAACGCCTACCTCGCAGGACACCTCTAATTTCCAAAAAGTGAAACCCAATCAGAAACGCGGTGGCGACTATTTAAAGAAAAAGTCCCGGTTATTATCGTGCGGCCTGTCACCTGGAGTATATCCATCCGCCAGAATAAGCAAAGAGAAATAATAGTATTTTAATATATGCGATTTTGCTGATGCAAATGCAAAAGATCTACATTTTGATCTCAACATGACTTATGTTGTCGTAGGCCTTCACATTAAGCGAAAGCCGAATTAAAATTAATCAAAATTAATCATTCAAAATTCCAGTGTATGAACCTTTTGAGCCATTGGCCATCAAAATGACCGAGGCTTTCCTCCAATGTTATGTACTTAAATCTGGATTTAGTGTCTTTAACGTGGCGTCTTTAACCTTTAATGGAGCTTCTAACTTCTCCATTGATAGCCACAATTTTGTGACGCAATAGGAAGAATCTAAACGAAGAACCGTATTTATGTTTTTTTTAAACTTAGAAATAACAAGTACATCTGAAATAAATGCAACGGAATAAAACTTAAATGAGATCGGGTATTAATACAGCACATTTAATATAACGATAATGTATTCAAAATTAAATAAATAAAAAAACAAAAAAAACGATCCACCCTCCATTATGATAAGTCTTGGGTACACGTACCAGGATGACTTTCTATGTCACATCTCTTTGGTGAAACCTTGTATACATTTAGTATTCTGTAAACGCAAGAAAGTACAAAATACATTATATAAGGTCAATTTAAGTGAAAGAACAAACATCTTACAGCAAAATACAATAAATAACTGGAGGGAATTCCTCCATAGCAATTTTATATACACCGCGTATTGTTTACTTCATATGTATTAATAAGGCAGATAAGAAAGAATATCGAGACATCTACATTTACAATAAATTTTAATATCAAAGGAATCCAGACATCAAATCTTCGGCCACGTTAATTAAAAAAAAATGACAATTATGACAAGGTTTCTACTTTCTGAGGCGGATGTGCTTGCGGCTCGCGCCGTGCGTGCCTTCGCCCGTGCTGATTGTTTGAGTAAAGCGAAGCCATCGTGTGAGTAATAGGCACTTTGAGTAATAGGTACGAAGTTACACGCTTCTACTACACTTGGCACTTTGACCGGTCACTACCAAGATTCTGATCACAGCATCGTTCAGTAACTGGGAGACCGCGATGACCCAGCCTCGGTGCGATGAATTCATTCTGCCTCCAGAGTGCCCGGTTTTCGAGCCTAGCTGGGAGGAATTTGCCGACCCTTTTGCCTTTATCAACAAGATAAGACCCATTGCTGAAAAAACGGGCATCTGTAAGGTCCGGCCGCCGCCGGTGAGTATGGATAATGGATGGAGTATGGTCCCGAATGCTCTAGTCCGGATATATCATGGACGTTGCACATTTTCTTTAAGCTTTTAAAAAAAAGTTTTCAATATGGCGGCTTAGACTTAGGAGAGGACTTGCACATAAAACCAGGTCTGGTTGCATAAGCTGGTTGGTCGTATGGTTAACAACTAGCCTCAATGGGTAGTTCGGTCAAAGCTAACGAGCCTGCAAGACGACAGTTGGCCATTAACTTGAATTGAGCGAATAAAAAGACCCGAAAGCTCTTCCTATGGAAGACAATGATCATTGAATCCAAGTGCGACCCAAACGCAGATGGGTGAATGAAGGCCCTTGCAATGAATAACCGCACGATAACGGCTGTAAACTACAAGAAACGATTTAGTGAGTTTGTCCTTGGAGGAAAACATAATTAAATAAATGGTAATACAGCCGAGTTTAATTTCTAGTTGGGGCTTTAAGAATTTTTTTTTTACCCATTGAGGCCCAGATACATTCTATTTTATTTATTTTTAACAGTGGGGCAGCAGTTTTTATGGATTTATCAAAATAAATTGAGCGATCTTACATTAATAACGACTCCGTTGTTTAGTATTTGGCATGCTGCAAATTACTGTTGATTACGCCATTGCAGTTCAGCTGTCTTTCAGTTTTACAAGAAGTATTGCGTTTTTGGAGTGTGGATAATATACTTAGTTACCCAAACCTAAATGCCAACCCATATTTAATCAATTATAATATAGTAATCTTTCTGCTGCCACCGTAGCTCAGACAGAATTAAACAACATCTCATATAAAATATTTGTTTAACGAAACTGGTTTGACGAGTGCTGTTTATCGGGTCGTTTCACATAATTATATAAAATAATATATTTTCAGATTAGCGCACGTTTAGGTATTTTGATTAATATTTATCATACTGGTTAAGAAGTTTTTCCAGGAAAACCACAGTACCCCTCATATGGGTCTGTTATCACTTGTAGCTACAATGCTTGATTCATAACTAATGCTGCATGGAGGGACAATTACAGTAGAACAAGTACATAAGAGGAATATAATCAAACAATTGCTAGCATGGATATTTTAAAAAACACTTGGAGGAATACACTTTTTAAAAATAATGTCTTTGTTGGAAATGTTACCTAAGGGGAATTGCTGTCTTTCAGGTTGTCTAGATATAATTCTTACTTATTAACATGCAAAGCACCTCTGACTAGTTTTGAATGTACAGAGAGAAATTGGTAGTAAAGCCATTGGGTGTTGTTATGGAAGGGATCATCTCATTTTTTGCACCATCCTTGCCATGCAATGCGTGAGTGAAGATGTTAGACTGCTGTTAAGATAATTCTTTCATTTGCTGTATGCGCTGGATTTTAGAGATCACGACTTATCTTCTGGTGGCTGTTTCTGTCTATTAATTAAGCTAAGTACTTTTTCCTTGCATATTTTTTTTTGGTTTTGTGAGACTCGTGAAATATGCAGACTTTTCAGTTATACAGGATTATTAATACTTTAAGCCGTTTCATTCAGTAGGAGGGTTGTTTAAGCTCAACAGCATGACTTTTTTCATTGCTAGAGTTTCAGACTGCAGTGTCTTCTACCCTTTGTCTAACTCATCTTTGGCTTAATTGAAATGTTGTTCTTCGGTGGCTCAGTGACTGGCACTGTTGTCTCACATCTCTGGGTTTGGGAGTTTGAATTTTCCTTTGGAAATATTTTGGATTCCAGGGCCAACAGCGCAGGGAAGGTTTTGTGGTGGGTCCATAATTGAAATATAAAGCTCTATGTATTGGGGGTGGACCCAAATTAAATATTTGGAGTTCTTGTCCCATTTGTACCCCACCCCCCCCTCAGTTTCTCCTCCTGCTATATGCTGGCAGATGTGTAATTTTGAAGGTTTATGGATGGGTTATTAGTATGCCAGGTTTATTGTGCAACACATGGGTTTTGTATTTTGAAAGGAAAATAAAATCTTTCGTTTTTGGAAAAACTACTGAATCTTATTGTATTCAGGTCTGGAATATCTGGTGGGCAAAAATGCTGATTGAAATACTGCACATCTAGCCTGCTTTAATTTGTTCAGGTCATTTGTTAATGCATTCCTAATTTATAGAATATTTCACCCTTTTAATAATTATTTATTTAGCACCAATATAGCATTTGCAAAAACTTGTTAATTTGTGCCTGATAATTTCAACCTTCCACTAGCATATTTGTGAACTTCAAACGTCTTAAACATCTTAAAACTGTAACCTAACGTTTTGTTCCTTTATGATACAAATGCAGGATTTCCTGTTCACGAATGCACATCTATCACTGTTCAGTATAGACATTTTTTATATTCCAAACAGAAGTCTCAAAATAAAGACAAAAAAGGCTTTTATGTGTTATAGTTGCTTTAATCTCCACTATGTCCAGTCCACCAACACGCCAAAAAAATGTAAATCTAAAACCTATTTGGCTAATGGCTCTAAAAACACAAGCCTGACGACCACAAAATTGCACTTAACTGGACAGATCCTCATTTTAAGGTATAAGCAAGTTGTATTTTTAACACTTTGCCTGCTTTTAGAATGAAACAAGCTAAGTAACAATGTCTTTCCCCGTGAGACGCTAACTGAATAGATTGATTATAATCTGTGAATTCTTGGATTCTGTACAACATCATGACTGAAGTGCTCATATTCTTTGCAACCAGGAAGAATAACTGCAGGTATCTATTGAAAGTCTAATTTTAACACACACTAAGTACTGTAAACAGTACAGTCTCATCTTGTATCTTGTTTGAAAATATGTTGATGTATCCTAAATATTCATTACGCTGCCCAGCGCTAGGTCCCTGACAATAATGGCGCTTTTCCACTGCCACCAAGAACCGAACCATGCCGACCCTTACCGCAAACTGACAGTTTTCCACTGCAATGTATGCAAGCCGTACCTGAGCCATACCTGAGCTGTAACTGCACTGACATGGCCCTACTTGCTACTAAAGGCCAATTCATGCTTTTCCATGTGTGCTTTCAGTTGCAGATGAGGGGACGTGACGTAAATATCATCATCGGGGGTCGGCTGTGGACGGCCTCCCAGATTTTTACGTATAGTGGAAACCTTGCGTGTCGACTACTCGTATACAAGATAATTGACTAGGTATATCCAGTAGGTGGCATATGTCAACTTTGTTCTTTCAGTTTCTTCATCTGAAAACAATAACTATCAAAAGCTTTGCAAACCTCTGATCATCTCTATTTGTTCAACATTAATGATATGTTACTACGGAGCCCCTAAGAATTCAGGGTGAGAGAATTTTTTTAGTTTTGCGTTCCTTCACAATAGTTTTCCGTTACTAATAATAACTTCTGTCTCTGTTTAAAGTACAAAACATAGAATTAATTGACTAATAATTATAAACCTAAGTGATAGACAAATAAGTTAGTTAATTTAAGGCTTAAAGTTTGCGTTAAGCCTTAAATTATGGAGCACAATACACACCATTTAACACATGTATGTGTTTTTATGTTTACTAATAATTGTCAATTCACCACCTGTAATATTTCAAATATATTTTCCCATTCTAACCTCTTACAGGCTCTGTATATTCCACCTATGTCTTATCATTGATTAAAACATAAAAATCATATTTTCTCAAGAATTGAATAGTACTTTCAACGAGAATCATGATTGGGCAGTATTTATGGTCCAACATCATTTAAGTAATACAAAAGAAAATAGTTTTTGTTTTAAAAACCCAAAACTTGCAGTAATAAATCGTGCCTCATCCTGCTCATTCACACCTGGGAGACGTCATCTGCCCTCTGCTGGTCTGGAGGAATATCATTACAATATGCATGTGCCTACTGCAACCATCTGCATCCACAGTATGAACATAAGCTGCTGCGTGGTTGGGCATCCTCGGACCAAAAGCATATGCAGAAAGCGTAAAGTACGACCTAGGCTTAAAGTGGAAAGCATGACCAAGCTGGTTGCATCATCACCATCTGGTTGGTGGAAACGAACGTAGATTCCGATGTTCTCTGCATGCAGTATCTGAAGAAAAGAAATTCAATGCATTCCCAAAACTTGGAATTTGAACATTTCCAACCTACTTTAAAATGGCTGAACAGAATGGATTCGTAAAGAAAATTTTATGCAACCGAATGCTAATTCTGCTAGTGTTTGATACTCGCATAGAGGGTTGTCACTGTTGGTTTATACCAATAATCAAGTAATCTACTGATTTTAATCTGATTATTTGCGTAATTGTATGTGTAATATAATTAGTGCGAGGTAGTAATCAACCACCCAGTGCAGGGTGCACACTCATTGGCACAAACAATCAGTTTAAGCACACTCGTTCATTCAAGTTGCATGTTTTTGGACAGTGGAAGGAAACTGGAGGATCCACAGAAAAGCCACCATGCAGGGTGAACATGCAAACTCCTTGCACACAAAGTGGCCATTCTGCTGCCCTGACAGGCTTGCACAGTGTGTGATGTTAATATCAACATGGCATTTCATGCACATGCAACAGTCACATTGCAAGGACTGTGGTAGTCTGCTGGGTTAAAGCTTCAATAAGTTGCGCTAAAAGTTTTTTTTTTTTGTTTCTTTAATGACTTGATCCCTGGAAACAATTTAATAAGCTTTATTTTAATGATTGTCTCGTTCCAAAATTATCTAGTATATGTAAAAATAATAAATAAAATGAGTCTTTAGTTTGCCTCTGCTGGTTTTGCTTGAGCTCTGCATGCACATCTTTGTGTTACAGGGTCGCCAACTTAATCTGGCGCGACACGCTTTTAGACTCTCATACCCACATAAGAAATCTTATGGCAAATCTATATTACTCCATCATAAACCTAAAATTAGTTAAAGCTTTGGGGTAGTTCGCAACCCTTTATTGTTTCGTCTAGTCCTGTGCATTTTTCACGTCAGTCTGTCGCCCAGATCTGTCATTGATGTTTTCCCCATGTTGTGTTCTGTCTTGCAATACCCCCCCCCCCTTTTTGTTGGATTTCTGTCTGATTCCTTGTTCCCTGCTTGCTCAACCTACACTAGGTTACAACAGTAACAAGTAAAATAAAGTGCAATAAAGTCAAATAAAAAACATTGCATGGACCGACATGTAGAATGAGGAAGATCAGCATGACTTACTTCTGCAGTGAAACAAATATGTCAGTATTGTTTGAGAGGTTTTTTTAAAAAGAAAAACTAAATGGTCAACGTGTTCAGGAGATTGTGTGCTCTGAGCATAGTGTCCTGTGTCACCTGCCATACTAAACACACGCTCTGAAGGTACGCTAGTTTGCGAGCTACTTATAAATGATCACGTGAAAATGATCTACCTAGTAAAAACATATATATATATATAATCTTTTATTAGTAAATTATTAGTATTATTATTAATTTCCCTTTGGGATAAAGTTTTTTTTAATTGAACTGAGATTTTAGTTCCTTCACCTTTTCTGTTTTGCTTTTCGGAGGGAAGTTAATGTTGTGGTTTTTATGAACAGTCCGAAAATGCTGCTCCACATTTCCCTTCTTTGGAATAGCAGTGGTAGACTGAGAGATGAGGCAAATGCACTTCGAATATGACATGGTAAAAAAAAAACCAGTCCTCCCCCCCATTCCATATGGAAGTGGTAGGTTTTTGGCTTCTTACTTGGTCCAGCTCCCCCATTCATTTTTATACCCGTTCTTAAGTTCAGTAGAAATAAATTGGAGGCAAACTAGGCGACTCGGTAGCTTGCAGCAGCTGATGTGGTTGAACGCCTCATCCATCCTCTGTTTTTTTTAAATTTTTATGCCATATCATCTACCCACACTACCTTTGCAATCGACCAGTAGATCACGATCGAGGTATTGGGCACCCCTAGTGTAGACCATATATACGTCGGAGTAGATTATGAAAACAATACTGCAACAGGCGAGAAAATAAAAACCCATGTTTTGATATTTATACGGTCACATCGATGCATCGAATCGTTTACCGTTGAATCGATATATTGGTACAAATCGATGTATTCTTACACCCCTAGTGGTAATGTTTAAGTTCTGCTCTGCAATACTTAGACGACTGCATTTTCATTCGTTTTTTATGTGAATATAATTATCTCAACCCTCCTACACGTCTTCCGCAATATTGCTGCATAATTGAGGAGGAAAATTTGAATTGATGCTTTTTAGTAATCAAGTTTGAGTAATCACGACCTCTCTAGTTGCATCCCACTGACATGCTAGTAGAAGGTGTCACACAATAAAAAAAATTGCAATTGTATACTGTGTGAACATTAAGTACGCGTCTCTTCGGTTTAACGTAACTGACGCTCTCCAAACCCAGCAGCGCCAAAACTGAACCGAGCTGGAACCACACTTTAACCAGTCTCTGATCGCGGTACCAATGGTATGGGTTGGTTCTTGTATGCCAGTGGAAAAGCAAAATATATTTTTCCTTTTTATGTGTGGAAATCTACCAAGAACAGTATAATATGTTTGAATATATGAAAGTTAATATAAATGATTGACAGTTGTTCTTTTTCTAATTATTTAGGGTTGGCAGCCTCCCTTTGCTTGTGATGTTGAAAGACTTCACTTTACTCCACGGATTCAAAGGCTCAATGAGTTAGAGGTACCCTTTTTTCCTGGTTTGTTTATGCTGTGTCCTTAATCATGATTGCTTGAATTAATATGTTGCATAATGATGATATACAGGACAGTTCATTATTATCTCCATGTTTGAATGCATGTGAATATGAATTCTTCAAAATGGATTTATTTTTCTTTTGGAAGGCCCAGACGAGAGTCAAGCTTAACTTCTTGGATAAAATTGCCAAGTTCTGGGAACTTCAGGGATGTGCTCTTAGAATCCCACATGTTGAACGTAAGATTTTGGACCTGTATCAACTGAACAAGGTAGGTGCTTTGGCAGTGTTTGGTAATGAACTGAACCACAATAGAGGGTGATGGTATCTCAGGGGCTCGCCCTGTTGCCTCACACCTCTGGTTTCCGGGGTTTGATAATATGAATTTTGCATCTTCTTTCCATGTTGCCTGGGTTTCCTATGGATACTCTAGTTTCTTCTTGCTCTTTGTAAATTCTGTCTGTAAATTGCCAGCAGTTTTATAGCATAATTTATTGTGTTGTGATACCTGTAGAGTACGGTCTTTCTCCTTTGAAGAAGTGACAAATCTTCCACTGCAAGCAACCTGTCAAATATTGGTGGGAGATGATAGTTTATCATGACTGGTTGCAACTGTAACCACATTAAGTGTTTCAGAGTTATGGCAGGAATCACAATGCACTACATTAACAATTGTTTTTATTTAGCCGACAGTTTTATCCAAATCGACCTAAGACAAATAGCAAATTACAAACTGTCAGAGTGGACTAGGTATAATGGCAGTAAGAAATTCATCCCAAATTTTATCTGTTGCACACTCTTTAATCCTGGCTGTTGCATAGTGAGCTGTTATGCCAGTGCTTATTCTTGCATTTGAATATAGAGCAGTTAATGTTTTGATGGTATCTCGTGGTAATGCTCCATCACATGTTTTAAATCTATTACAAAGTGAATATTGCTATTGAATACTGAAGCTTGTGTATTGAAAATCAAATCCCAATTGCAATATCTGTCATAAAAATCACAATTAGATATTTCCCCTAATTCATTCAGTACTACCTATCACGGTGATCGTATGTTCACAGGCTGCAGTGGTACCACAAGTAACAGACTGACATGAAACGAAGCAATTCCAGAGCTATCTGTCATAGTTGTTTAACTAAAAACTTGACAACGCGTGATCCATAGACAGGTCGGCTACACTATCAAACAGCATGCGGCATAGCTGAAGAAGAATAATTTGTTCTAAAAAAGGTTCTACTTAGATTGTGTGGAAATGCATTTGATTTGCTAAATCTGGTGATTACTAGTGTACTTTTAATTTGTAAATTTTGCAAGATACCAAGGAATTAATATTATTTTGGCACCAATCAGCTGCCACCGCCGCAGACACTTAGCTTAAGATAACCCGAAAACTATTTGACAGGTCTTTTTCAAACTTGGCAAAGGCATTGTATGGGTGCCGAAATGAACCTGATTAAAATCTTCATATGGATTGATCCAAAATTGAGGCAGTGCTGCTTCAGCAAAGGGTAGGGTAAAAGTAGACAGCATTTGACATTGTAAGTGTAATAAGTCAAAAAGTGTTTGATGGATCCTGCTTTACAAAAACATTATATAGATGAAGATCCTCATCTGGTTATTTCCAGACAAATTGCCCCAAAAATGAAGGGGCAGCTGTAGAAGACACTTGAACTTGTGAACACAGTAACTGTAAAAGTATTTTACGGACCTTTTCAGATATGTTGTATGGGTGAAGATTTGGACCTGTACTAATCGCATGACAATCTACACTAAAATTGAAGTAACAGTGCTTGGGAACAGCAAAGGGAAGAATGAGATGATTAGAACATTCTTTGTGAACAGGATCACTGTTATTACTGTATTTACTGTATTTGATCTTTGATGGGTCTTATTACTACTTCACAAAAAACATTATACCGATATAAATCTATACCTGGAAATTAACATGCCAAATCAACACAGGAAAACTGGTACTGTGAGACAGAGGGCAGCCAGGAGTGATACTGGAACCTGCAGCTGTCATCTAAATGTATTATGTGGATCTTTTTCTGTGACTAGAATAGGTTTGCCTGTTTCAAGTTTCTAATGGTGTTTTGTGTTCCTTTTGTATCAGTGCTAACTTGCATTTCATACTAGTTGCTCATTGTTAGCTTAGCCTAGCAGCAGTTGTGCCTAAGTATGTTCCCTCACTTTGGATTAGGGCTGGGCGATATCATATCAATATTATATTGCGCATGCATAGTAATCACCCGGGCTTCACATGACCGACGCCAGCTTTTCAGTGCTATACAGACATTTTATGCCCATAATTTGGTAAGAAGATTAGTAGTATGGCTTAAATTTTAATGAGATGCGTTTCGTGATACCCAAAAGTTAGTAATCTGTATAAACTTTTTCTTAAATTCGATTAGCACACCTCATAATACTGTTTTGGTATATTACGGTTTGGTATATTACGGCACGGTTTGGTATATTACGGTTTGGTATACCTCAGTGCAATATGCATTGAAGTCACGGTGAAGCAGAGCAGCCATGACATCTTTTAAAAGAGGAGATCTGGTGGATAAACAAGGTAGAACGACGTCAGCGGTGTGGTGGTACTTTTAGCAGTTCAAAGTCTGACATTTATTATACATAAGGATATGCTGTATGTTCACCAATAATGACTTTTGGGCGTCATACAAAGCCTCATTAATATTTTAGCCATACCACTAAACTGCTTAACAAATTGTGGGCGTAAATGAATGTCCGTTGCTCCCGTCATCTGAAGCCCTGGTGATCATTGCACATGCGCGATGCAATATCGATATGCTTTCGGCCAGCCCTACTTTGGATCTAAGTGTTTGCCAAATGTTTTTGCTAAATGTGCTTTTCCAGGACACTTAATTCACTAGACTGCTACCTTGTCCAAAGAATAAAAGTGTAACACATTCTGTAATAACTTATAACCTTTGGCTTCCAGTGTTTGACAGCTCTTGGTACTTTTTTTTGTCTTTTCACAGCTTGTGGAGAGTGAGGGAGGTTTCGACATAGTCTGCCGTGAGAGGCACTGGACAAAAATAGCCCTGAAGATGGGTTTTGCACCTGGAAAAGCTGTGGGTTCCCACCTCAGAGGACATTACGAAAGGATACTCCACCCATACAGCCTGTTCCAGGCAGGAGCCAGTCTTTTGGTGGGTGAGCGTCCCTCCCCCAGCAACAATACTGCCCTGCTTACACAAACAAATGGCTCCAGCAAAAGCTTCCAGGCAGCTGAATAAAACCATTCTATGTTTGGACAATTACATTAAAGCTTCTGTATATTCCAAACTATTCCAAACCATAGAGTGAAACCCAACATAACTGGTCATCAGTCTTCAATACCTGCTAGCTGGGAGGAACAGTTAACGGATGGCAAAGACCTTTCTCCTGATATTTATTTGAACATTGTACTAAAACATATCGCTGTCTTGAGTTTGAACAAATTCATGGTGTGTTTTTCAGCAGATGAAGTAGAATTGTACACATAATATTCCAGAAGGAATAGTATACTTAAAGAACCTGTTGAATGTTTGATCTAGTTCTATTTATGTATCTCATCAATTTCTAGTATGTCGCGTATCAGTAGTGATATTTTCACAAGAACCAATTCTGCATGCTTGAGCACTGGCTAAAATGTCAATACTTTGTAGTATCACTTGGTCCTGCAAGAGGATATTCACCAGAAATGTGGCGTGTACATAAGATGTTGTCTTATAGTATTCTATAACTTTCCTAGCTCTCTCTTGCATTAGGCGCCTGAGCTCACTTCTAAACTGGTGCAGTTAATGGGCGACCCGGACAACCCGGATCCAAATGCCGATACAGATAAGGTATGCCTGTTTCTTAGTGATGTTCACAGACCATTTAATGATATAAACTAATCAGGTAACCACTATCAAAGCATTGTTCTTTATTTGTTTCATTTGTTGGCACATTTTACTCAAGGTTTCAAAACCTTCACCTTCTTCCTCTGCCTTTCCCACCCACCAATACTTGCATGAGAGAGGTCTGCCGTTTTCACTTAGCAAATCTCTGGTCGTCTTGCAAAAGCCTCTTTTTTTTGGGTAGGAATGTTTTTAACATGGGAATGTATAAAAAGATTTGAGAGGCTGCTTCAATACTTAAAACGTTTAAATACATTCCAAGGTTTTTTTTTTTTGTATCCTTTTCCATTCATCTGTCTGTGCACCTTGTACATAAATAATATTTATTTCTTGCTTCTCCTGTGACATGAATAATTGCAGTCTGTAATGATTTTAATGGCATTCTGCTTGCAGAGTATCCAGAATGCCATCCTGACCAGTGACATCAAAGATGAGGAGTATAAACCACATGAGTTAGCCCAGAGGCAGTCAGTCCATCCAGCAGAGACCTGCCCTCCAGCTCGCAGAGCAAAGCGCATGAGATCAGATGTAAATCCTTTCAGCTGGTGAACCTGAAAATAAACCTGACGAATATTTGCATAGATTAAGCGTCAGTTGCATTTTTACCCAAATTCCTTGATAATCTTTACCCCAGGATTCTTCCTGTGCTTATAGTTTTACAGATGGTGTCAGATGAATGGGTAGATGTTTACTAACAGTATTGGGCAGAGTATTATATGGCTGCTTTGAGAGTATTTATAACTAGAATGACATAATCTGACCTTTGGCGCCATATTGGTAGCATTTTCAGGTTAGGGATTGTTGGTCCGTTTAAGTAGATTTGTTAGTTTGTGAAAATGGCTATAAATGTTTTTCTTAACTTTTCTGATTGACTGACTGGCACCTGTCTTTGCCCCATAGGTAGGCCATGTGAAAACTGATCCAGAACAGCCAAATCCAAACCGACCAAATCTGAGGAGGAGAACAGGATCTTCTGTCCCTAAACCAGAGCTTGGTGTGACCCAGCCTGCGATTCTCCCAGGTTCACACCAAACCAATCTGATTCAGAATGTTCTGGGTCAAAGGTCAGCAGCCCTGTTCACAACAGCTACAGGTTATTGCTCTTCTTGCCTATTTGTGATCTTTCTGTAGGAAGATATTAATTTCTCACTGATCTTTATGAAATTAATGTTTAATTTAAATATTTTGCTCATCGCGGATGAAATGACCGCAGAGCACAGTGTGTTAAAAAAATTTCTGACCAACTAATCAACATACATCATACAATTATTTTAATCCTGCTGATAATGGTGACCGCAATTCAGCTTTTTTGGCCATGTAAGGTGCAAAATTCCTTGTCAAGCAACTACTGCATCATGTTTTTTTTTTTTTTTGGAACCATTCCACCCACTCAGTTCAGCTTCTGCCTAACAGGGAAGGAGGTTCCCATTCAGGTGAAGCAGGAAAACACTGAGACGGAGTTGCTGAGCCAGGCAGTGAAAGATGTGCTACAGGAGCGCGGCAGTGATGCCATGGTGAGTGTGGTGTCTGTAGCACATTGGCTTTTGGTTGGCAGCTTCGTGGGCATCCCTGCTGGTTGGCGGTGTCAGTTCTACCTCCATTCTGTGTTTGTGGTTGGCGTGTTGTTCTGCAGTCTCCTGCAGGTGATCCCACAGCCTTTACCCTCTGGGGTCTAGGGGTAGGAAACCCATCACTGACTGGGGCATGGTCACACATTTCATTCAATATCATAAACTTAATTCATGGCAAATAAATTGCTTCTTATATATTTGTTTTGGCATTAAACTCATCTTAACCTTAGTGTACTTTGTAAATATGTCAGATTTATGTTAAGTTTGTAATTTGACATCAAAGTATAGACATTGCAAATTGCAGTTTCGAACACTTGCAGAAGCATTATAAAAGTACATAGTAAGCAATGGTGGCAGTTTGTTTGATCCCAGATATCTGATCACCAAAGTCTCGGCTACATGAAGATGACTAAATGGTGTAGTTGCAACATTCAGTTGGATAAATAAATAAGAAAACCGAACTCATGTCACCATTTCTGGTCTCCTTCCATGGAATATGTAGGAGCTCTCATGTATGCATGAGCCGTTTGTTTATGGCGCTGATGGGGGATATATCTGGTTCGCGTTTCACCATTGCGTTCATCAAATTGCCATGCGAATGGGATTTGAATATGCAGTAATATGGCTATTTTAGAATGTGAATAGTGATTTTCACGAGGGCAGTACTACACGCACCCGATGCAGGTAAAACAAAGACAGGTGACATGGTTTGGTTTTTTGCCTATTTAACCTAATTTTAAAAACTTTCATACTTCCAACAATGGACGTTTTGAAAAGAAGACAGATTACGGGTTTAGTCAGCGTTTTTTTTCATGTTTGCACAATATAGATTTCAGCGAGATATGAACTGAAATACACGAGAAACATGTGTGGCATCGCCGACAAGGCCCTCGTCCCCAGAAGGTTAAGACCAGAAAGAGGGCTAATTGTTGTCCCTAAGTTTCCCGTAGAGTATTAGTGTGTGTGTGCGTGTGTGCTGTGATGGACCAGCATCCCAGCCTTATGCTATGTGCTGCCCAGTCATCCTGACTTGGATAGAAGATGGATATTAGTTATTGTTTTATTGTGGGCAGATAACATGCTGAAAGTGCCTCTGTTTGTGTGATCTGAGACACCAGGGTACTGTCTCCCCCACTTTTTGTTCTAGTTACAAATACTCTGACTCTGCGAATGACCTTTTTTGCAGTTAAATGTGATGGAATAGCTTCCAGACCTGTCAGCCCTGTGATTTTTACCTGATGTACAGTAATGACATTTGAATTTGACCATATTGTCTTGCAATAACACATACACACATGCACATATACACACACAACCCTATTTACAAAAAGTTGGGACAGTGTGGAAAAACGCAAATAAAAGCAAGAACTCGTGTGGGCTGCTTCAAATTAGGACCCGAGTGCCACGTGTGACACCTCAGCTCCACAACAAAGGTATATGTCAAGTTTGAACTAATTTGTTGTGAATATGCGCTCTTTCTAAATGTGATGCCTATAGCATATTCCAGCATATTCCTTTAATACCCAATCATGATGTCATCGCCAGTTACCTATTCACCTATTCCTGACTGTAGATGTAAAAAAAAAAAAAAACTGGTGCTAGGAATTGGCATCACATTTAGAAAGAGTGTATATTTACAAAAATAAATGTTCATGTGTTCAAACTTTACATTTAATGTTTTTGTAGTTTGATTTCACTTATTTACTTACCAGCGTGCACACACTGAGGGCAGAAGTAAAAATCTGAGTGACTTTAATAAAGGCCAAATCATTCTGGTCAGATGACTGGGTTAGAGCATCTCCGAAACTGCAAGTATGTGGGTTGAGTTAGCCAAGGTGAGTACCTACCTAGGAGGGAAAAACCATGAACTGCTGATTGTGTGTGTGTGTACGCATTCATGCCTGCCTGTGTAATGCAACATATCAGTTTGTGTGTCTAAATGACAAAATGGTATATGTGAAGTAAATTAAAATGCCAAAATAGGACTGTATGGTCGCTATATATCTGTAGCGATAAACACTTTTTTTTTAAGCCCAGTTTAAATTTCTGGGCAAAATTAGCTTAACATTACAGCCACCGTAAGAACTTCACACAGCTCTCTGTGGGAGTGGTTTGTTGCAGCTGCCCACAGGGAGGCAACATGCATGATGACGGGGACGGAGGAATGCCATTGGCAGTCTCATGCCAAAGAGACGAAACCTCTGGAGAGCCGATGGGGTCAGGCCTTTTGGGGACCTGGAACTGGTGCGGTGCTGAGGTGTCGCACGCTGCACGGCAGCACTTTGGTCCTAATCTGAAGCAGCCCATCCGGGTCGGCGTGTGGAGCGTCTTGTGTGTCTGGCCGAATGACTGTTCTCCTCTGCTGCTTGGTGGAGCTTCGTAAATTGCATTTGTTGCGGCACTCTCAGATGGCTGCCGTACTCAAGACACTCTGGGTGTCTTGTCTGTTGTCTGTGTATGTTCCGACCATGGTGAGGGATGTCTCAATGAGGCAGACGTTTTGTTTGCAGTTGCCCATGAGATGACACTCCTCTGGTCATGCACTGGCACCGACCAGGCTGGTTATGAAGTTTCAGTCCCCACAGGTCTGGCCGCCGTGGTGAAAGTGGCTCCATGTTCTTTGCTTCTGCAGAAGGTCCGGGGCTGTGGCACACTTAGATCCTGGTCTCAGCACCTAGAGCTGCATTCTCGAGCTTGTGATCCATTTCCTTTGCCCCCGTCTTTGAGGGCAGACACTGGAGGCTGCCGCAGAACTGCAGAGTGCCCCGTTTGTGAATTCTGACCACAGACTTGTTGCTACTCTGAAGATTCGGTTTAGTTCTAGTAGGCTACCATCTACTAGGAGAATGAGGCTGGAACTGGGCAGACTCCAAGATAAGACTGTCTCTAATGAGTTTGCATGCAGCTTGTGTGAGGAACTTGCAGACTTTGGTGCGACTGCCGATTCTAATTTGATGTGGAAGACCTTCTGTGATATGACCCTGAAGGTTGACGAGGGTCGTGTTTGTGATGCTAATGTTTCCAGAAGGAGGTATTTCCCATTTGTTGTGTATTTCTGGCTAGGGTTCCTGAAGGTGTGACATGATCTCTGGATTGGGGTCCAGGCATGTGTCTGGTTCTGCACGTCTGAGGTTCTTGCCATGTTTCTAGGTGGACCAGTATGTGTGCTTGGTGTGCTGCAGTGGGAGTGAGGAGGAACGCCTGCTGTTATGCGACGGCTGTGACGACAGCTACCACACCTTCTGCTTGCTCCCGCCGCTCCACGATGTCCCCAAAGGGGACTGGCGCTGTCCCAAGTGTGTGGCCCAGGTGAAAAGCTTCACTATTGTTTCTGAAAGTTGTAATTATACTCAAATCCAACAAGAACTTTGGTTCCACTTAAATGCTACGTGGTTGTATCTCAGATGCCCATTAATTAGTGAGAAGGACAGTTCTTGCAATAGGGTTCAGTAGGGTTCTTACAATACAGTATACTCATGATTCGATAGATTCAGGGCTCATAGTTCAATGCACTCACCATATATTCACAAAAAAAGAGTGGAACCAGACTAAGATCTCAGTTCTCATTTCCTTTTAGGCATGTGCATTTTCAAAAATGTTGTTTTCAAACCATTTTTTTTTCCTTGCAGATTTTTCCTTATTTTGCTGAACCCAGTGCCAAATGCAAAAATGAGAATGCCGTCTGTGCCCACTTTGTGTTAACATTACTAAATGATTTTATGCTGCAGTACAGTCCTATTGTCCAGAAATGCGTGGATGTGCTAAACTTTTTCTAACTTATTTGTGACAGAAATGAAATTGTCAAAGCAAAACACTTTTTTTTTTTTTGTTGTCATTTGAAATTTGTATGTAACATTGGACAGCAGATCCTTTGCACTGGGGTTTACTTAGTTGCGAGTGACTGGATGTTCCTTTAACATGCGGCTCAGAATTGTTCTTTAATTCCTTTTAAAAAACGTCTTTGACAGGAATGTAGCAAGCCTCAGGAGGCGTTTGGCTTCCAGCAGGCTCACAGAGACTACACACTCTGTGCATTTGGAGAGATGGCGGACGCTTTTAAATCGGACTACTTCAACATGCCAGTCCATGTAAGTGAGGCTGTAGAAGCTTATAAAATGGCTGCTTTACCTGAAAGGCATTGTTTGGAAACCTACAGCATGGTTGTCATTGTTCGCACGACTAAACAGAAGGCTGTGTAGCTCGTTCCTGCTGTACTATACCTTATACATATTTTTTTATAAAAATGATAAATCTGTGGTGGTGTGTGTGTGTGTCAGATGGTTCCAACAGAGCTGGTGGAGAAGGAATTCTGGCGACTTGTAGGTGCCATTGAGGAGGACGTGACTGTGGAGTATGGTGCTGACATTGCTTCTAAGGAGTTTGGCAGTGGATTTCCAGTCAGAAATGGAAAATTTAAAGTTGCCCCTCAAGATGAGGTAATATAGCCCAGTGTGGTATAAAGTTTTTAGTATTCTTGGACGAATACTTTATAACCATAAGATGTTATTTGGATGTGTACTTTACTGGAGTATATTAAGTGGTTGCAACTATTACTTTCATGTAGCTACATTTCATAGCCAAATAAGGACTTTAGTATAAAAACTTTAGTACTTTCCACACGATTGTCGTTACCCGTAATATACTATTACATCTGCACAATTTTGGGTATAATATGAATCAGAATTGTCACTCAGAAAAAAATCAAAATCCTGATTATCTCATTATTCATGAGAAATACATTTGATCCATGCATTGCACAGACCAAAGTCCTGAATTTCTGTCATGTCTGTTTAACATTTGATCAGGGGACGTTACGGCTATTTTGACATTAACGATCATAGGCTGGTGGTTCTTCTGTTAGACTTACCTTGACTGTGGCTGGAACCTAAACAACATGGCCCTCATGGATCCATCAGTGCTGACCCATATCACGTCTGACATCTGCGGGATGACGCTGCCCTGGCTCTATGTGGGCATGTGCTTCTCCTGTTTCTGCTGGCACATTGAAGACCACTGGAGCTACTCCATCAACTACCTGCATTGGTACATGGAACTCCTTGCTCCTTAAGGCTGTTTGACTTCCAATCATAATCATTTTGATAAACGTCTCCCTCATGTTAAATTAAGTGTACTTTGCAGTGATTTTCAAAACGAAAAGGATGCATTGAGCAATCTGTGTATTTACCAGTGATACCCTTTACTTTGTGACCGCCAGGGGTGAGCCTAAGACATGGTATGGTGCCCCCGGTTTTGCGGCGGAGCAGTTGGAGGATGTGATGAAGAAGCTGGCTCCGGAGCTCTTTGTATCCCAGCCAGACCTCCTGCATCAGTTGGTCACCATCATGAACCCCAACACCCTGATGGCCTATGGTGTTCCAGTAAGACCTTTTCTGCAGCCTTTGTCACTGGTTTGCAGTGCGTCTTACAGTATGATGCCAATCCGACTGCTAATACCCAGTGTATTTGCTGATCTGTGATTTAATTGATCTAGGTTCCCTTGTGTCTGCTGCCTGCTATGTTAGATATTTTTTGGTTTTCTATAGATAACATACAAGTAAGAATTCATATGTTTGGTAGCTATGACAATTTGGCATCGATAAAATATATTGTGACTAAACATTTATATCATCGATTACAATATTGTATCGTGATATAGCCTACACACCTGTTTTCTTGCACAATTAACAATGCACTATTTTTACCTGAATTCCATCATGCTGTGAGTCTAATGTTGGCGTAACTTGTATTGTCTCATGCTCCGCAACTCTTAGTAAAACAATTTGGTCGCCATAATCAGAAAAAATCCCATCACAATTTACTGTTTTCTACACGTGAATTTTGTAATTTCATGATAAATATCAATTTTGTGAAAATCTCTGAAATGATATTGTTAGGGCCTGTCACCCAGACCTAGTGACAGTGTATACTCTTCGTTTGAATCCTTGGTTTGTAGATCACTTTATGGATAGTGCTGGATTCTCGCGTTAACCTTTCATTAACTGTATTCTGGATCCCACCATAGATATATCACACCAACCAGTGTGCTGGGGAGTTTGTCATCACCTTCCCCAGAGCCTATCACAGTGGATTCAACCAGGGATTCAACTTTGCAGAGGCCGTCAACTTCTGCACTGTGGACTGGGTAGGCAGAACTTGTTGTATTTGACGGTCAGTGCCATAGTGATTCTTCCTGTGCGTGGCTGACAGCGGAGATGGCGCCGTCATCGGTTATTCCAGATGCCTCTAGGCCGTCAGTGCGTGGACCATTACCGGCTGCTGCGTCGCTACTGCGTCTTCTCCCATGATGAGATGGTGTGCAAGATGGCGGCCAAGATCGACAGCCTGGACGTGGTGCTGGCTTCTGCGGTGCAGAAGGACTTGGCCGTCATGATCGAGGAAGAGGAACGCTTGCGTGAAAAAGTCCATAAGATGGTGATCCATTCATAATATTCCTCCACATTTTTAAAACGCGTCTCCGTATTTCCAAATAATTCCTGAAGTCTGCTGTAATATTTAGGGGTCTCGTTTGCTTCCCAGGGAGTGGACCGCTGCGAGAGCGCCCAGTACGACCATCTCCAGGATGACGAGCGCCAATGCACCCGTTGCCGCACCACCTGCTTCCTGTCTGCCGTCACATGCCCCTGCAGCCCGGGGGTGCTTGCCTGCCTCCACCATGCCCAGGATCTCTGCTTGTGCCCCCCCTCCAGTTACACACTCAAGTGAGTCCCTTCTGTGGCTCCTCTGCTTTTGCGTAGCTCCCATCGAAACTCAAGGTCACCTCTAGCCTGTCAGTTCGGTGCTTAACATGGCAGTTGCCAGATCCCACAAATTCTTGCTAATACGGCACCACTGGCCCCTTGGGTATTCAGCCGGCCTGTCTGTTATGTCCGGGGGAAGAGAGTGATTAGGTGGCTTTTACGTCGGGCAGTTTCCACATGTGCCTGTTAACCTCCAGCTACAGATTCACAGTGGATGACCTGTACCCTATGCTGAGGGCAGTGAGGCAGCACGCCAAGCCCTATGATGACTGGGCCTCTCGTGTTAACGGGCTGCTGGAGAATAAGTCGGACCAGAAAAAGAGTGAGTCGTCACAACACGGCGGTTTCCTCATATCGCAGAAAGCGCTCGTTGACCGTAGCGCCGCTTTGAAAAATAGGCGGTCACAATTTTTGAGCATTTTTTATTTTTTTTTTGGCTTGAATAAAGGAGGGGAGAACGAGACGAGGCGTAAATTGTGTGCAGACGTTGTTGAAGGTGAAGCATGCGTGACGAGTTGATCTTTGCAGGCATAGTGGCGTTCCTGTGCCTGATTAAGGAGTCGGAGGCGAAGGCCTTCCCAGACAACGACCTCCTCCGCCGCCTCCGCCTCGTCACTCAGGAGGCCCAGTGCTGCGAGGCACTTGCCCAGCAGCTGCTCAGAGCCAAAAGGCACACAAGGTTCGAGCTCGGTGTTTAGTTCACCTGCCATCTTCTGTCTTCTGAAGGACAATTGAACCTGTTAACTGAATATGATACGTGCTTCATGTTTTACAAGTTTAGTAATGTATCTGTAGCTGTATCTGACATAATACTGTATTTGACACGTGTATAACTATATACTGTGCATGACGACGCGGTTAGATGTATGTGACATTATACAGCCAGCAGTCTATAGGCCTGTTTCAGTTTAATTGCACTTTGTGAATAACAAGACCTGTCGCGCAGGTACCGCCCAGGGGGAGGCCAGTGCTGGATCAAGCTGACCGTAGAGGAGCTGAAGCAGTTTGTCGGGCAGCTCTACAGCCTCCCCTGCAGCATTAGCCAGGCTCCTTTACTGAAGGTAACAGTCGGGAAATTAACAGAGAGATATGTACCTTACACGCACACGCCAAACATACAGGTACCCTGCCGCTTCACGATGAATCACTTTGCACCATGCTCTTACCGGCCATTTCTTGATAACGGAGTGAAATCCGAAGAGGTTTTTTGCTTCAGGAGAAAAGTGAAAATAGCAGTTAGCTTTTGTTTATCACTGAGCCAGTCATAGATATGTGGTCATGTGCCGCATGATGTCATTTCGGGCAACAAAGGGCCGCGTATACAATGGTTTTCCTGTCGCATTATAAGGGGGCTGAATTCCCATTGCCTTGTCACATCATAGTGCAGCATTTTGCTCCCGTGTTTGTGGTGATGCTGGTGTAAATAAACCCAGTGCACTGTCAGCTGTATAGAAGTATACCAAATACAGTAATGTAGATAATGCTTGATGATCGCGGTGTTAGCATATGCATCTACTTTTAATTATCATCATTTAGGCTGTATCATATAGCATAAGTATGTATTAGGCTGTACCATATACTCTGTTCTCACATCAGCAAATTCACCTAATAACATTTGTCAGGATGCGTCCCTGTTAAATGACTCTAGTATGTGCGACTACACTGCACATGCATTATTCATATTTATCACGTCATTCCTGCTTTTGCAATTTGATGGCGTTATTAGGTTTAGTGTTATTTGGTAGGTTGTCTTTTGGGGGGTGGGGGAGGGACTCAAATGTTCCTGTAATGATTAGCAGTAATTGCTTCTTCACTTTACGTCATTTCGGCTTAGGACAGGTTTCATAGGAATTCTCTGCTTTCAGATAGCGGGAGAAACCTGTGTAAATACCAGTATAAATGCTTGCTTGCTTACATACATACATACATACATACATACATACATACATACATACA